>CM020188.1:12316949-12361008 GCA_009805545.1 Oryza longistaminata | reverse complement strand
GTTAACCAGAGCAAGAACAAGAACAAGCAAGCCAAGAAGCCCAAACCAGCTGCACCCAGCAAGAAGTGAACTTAACTGGCTTGCTGCCTCTCTACTACACAGTATGTATGCAAACCAAAGACTGGCTAGTTAGGGGGTTTAATCTTCAGGATTCAGTTCAGGTTTGAGCTGAACACTGAAGAAGTCAAGAGTACTTGGATACAGTTAATTTTACCTGTTCAAACTTCAAACAGTCCTACAGGATGCCGGATGTATGTGTGTTGTGAGAATAAAATGCTTGAGATACCTACTCTGTGATGTTCATATTGACCTCCTGGTTGAAATTTGGGAATAAATTGTTTCTGGAAACAAAGGCATTATTTGATGAATCGTAGATTCGTAGTGCTTAATGAACTAGCTCGTTACACTGATTAGTGCCAGTAATGTGTTCAATTTGACGTTTGCAAGCAACTTCTTGCCTCAGGACATTTATTTGGCTGGATTATAAGTTATAACTCTTCTTTAAAATCCATAGTACCTATAATCAAGGTTTTTTTTCCCTCGTCGGGTAGAGAGGGGATCCAAGATCTGAACAAACTCTTTAATTGAAGCCATCTGAAAAAGAAAAAAATCGAACAGAACCGAGTTTTGGATGGCTCAGTAAAATCACCGATAATATATAAATTTGTCTATGTTCTAAAGATAATATAATAAATTGCGGCCTAGCCATTAGATAATTTGCATGTTACCAATGACTGATGGCGGCTAGGTATGTGGAACGAGATCCTCTTCAGTACTGCTTCTAGAGCGGTCGATACGTAGATCCCACGTCTTCAAGAACTCGTACTCCCTCCATCTTAAATAAAACACTTAACCTTATCGATATTCATTATTCTATGAGGGATCACATCTCATTTTAGGTTGGTACTTCGTCGACTCCTATAGGCTATAGCCGTGCAGCTTAGCGCAACGCCAACGCTCTACTGGAACTGGCCGGCTGGGGTTGGGACTTGGGAGCGTGTGGAGGTAGGCATACAGTGGCTTCAATTGGGCCTGGTGTAAATGGAATAGCCCACCAAAAGCATTACAGATCCATTTGGCTATATCTCTCGAAATATTTTTTTTCTTTCTTAGCCATCCCTCAATTTATAGACCGTATAGTGTGCGTTGAGATGAGTGCTACTGTTGGAGGGAGAAAAATCGAGGCACATGCAGATGGTGGGCATCAATGCCCATGATCTCCGTGGTTGCTGCCGCATCTAGCTCGAACCGGAGACCACCACCATCGAACTCAGTGTGAAACTTGCCGTCATCAAGGTCGATTGGAGTTCACCTAATCGTGGCTTCTCCAGCCATGTAGCCCAGTATATTTATCATGAAAGATGCAGATTTGCTGTGTTTAGTGGTACTATGGACCTTAGGTTTGAATAAATAATCGATCCCGAGTAGCAAATATTTCGCTTACATCACTGGCCCATTAGCCCATTAAGTGCACTCTGTTATGGCAATTGCATAATGATTTATTTCTGGTTGGAACCAAAACAGGCAAAATTGCATAACATGTAGCTGGTGCACTTACAAGAGATAAACTAAGAGTTATAAACATTAGAAGATGAAAATTACTCCAGCATTATGACATTTCTAGAGAATTAAAATTAGAATAATTTACAACCTCTATGAAAGGAAAAAAAAAGTAAGTAGGGAAAGTACAAAAAAGATGTAATGGAATCTTGAATATGTTTGCCTTCATCCATCAGAATTTAAATCCTAGCTAATGTCATCCAATATGAATTTAGTGAAATTATGAACTTCGTGAACTGAATGGATTCGCCGTTCTTATTTTTGAACATTTATTAGTAGATGTTCTTATTTTTGAACATTTATTAGTAGATGTATTAGTAGGTGTCACTACACGTGTGTAAATGTGATGGTCAACCATAATAGTGTGGGTGCAAGTGCATTTTCTATGTAATGAAAAAAGGAAAAAATATATATATATACTCTAAATTGTAACAAAAATCTACTTATAAGGGATTAGTGACAATCAGGGTTGGAAATTTTGGTCATTTCGGTCCCCTCCGATACGATATTAATTCAGCCGAAATTTTTGAATTTTTTTTCATAAATTTGTTCAAATTCAACTAAATTTTGTTCGAAATTTCGGACCGAAATTTCTGAAATTTCGGGATTTCGGTGACCCCCGATCAAAAGCCCTAAACCGATATAGTGAACCCTGACGACAATAGCCGAATATTTACGCGCAGATCTCACGTTTTATTTGCACGTGACGACAGTACACAGTGGACAAGTAGCTGGCGGCATCGATCGAGCCAGCCGTACGTGGAGTCAGCGATCGAGTCACCCACTAAGTAATTAACACGAATTGAACGTCAATTAGGGTATCAAGTTCACTAATAAATCATGGGAGCGACGCTTCCTCGCTGTCATTTGGCGCATAAATTAAATTAAAGCTGCCACATTAGCATAATAGCATATGTACCATGTGGTCCGTCTGCTGCTGCAATATGGATGTGTGACTGACATCAACCTGTCGAGGCATCTATTGGCAAATGGCGTTCATCTTTTCATCTATCGCGCCCGCTCGGTGTGAACCGTAATAGATCAATGCTAGCTAGGCCGATATGCCGATCGAAACGGCATTCATGATTATACTTTGGTTCACTTTTAAGTCTTACCTAAGTTTCATTTTGCACCACTCTGACTAATCTTTTCACTTCCGACTAGATATTTTTTTTACCATTTTTCTATTTTTAACCCCCTAAACTTTCTTCGCGAGCACAACACAACAGCATCAAACCACATTGGCATGCACCCTCATGCTCACAATATTTTCTATTTACGTGCAACTCACATCTTTATCGAAGGAGAGGTTAGATGTGGCTAGACAAAAGTGTGTTAGGGTGGTCCAAAGTGCAAAAAAGAAAAAAAAGTAAAAATATATAACCCAAAGTAAAAACATTAGATAGAGAGTGATCCAAAGTGAAACTTATATAATAAAAGACGGTCCAAAGCGTAATTCACTCTTTCATCAATCGTCAACTCGATCTATAGTTTGGATCCATTTCTAATGGTCTGGGTTTAACTCACTCCTATATAAAGGAAGATAGAGGGTGGCACTATAGGTGCCGAAAATGGTATAACCAGCACCTATAGTGCTTTTCCCGCCCACAAGCCCACCCGTGGGAGAGCCATCGTAAAAAACCAGCACCTTTCTTTACTAATAGGTACTTGCTACATTCAGCCCTCTTTCCATAGTTTTTGTTTTGTTTTGTTTTGTTCTTTGTCATAGGGAACTACTACTTGTTAATCAGAGAACATAGGGGTGAAAATAGAGCGAATTCTGATGAATAGCTACTATACCATATCCTAAACTATATATATTGTTTTGGCAGATTTGGATTTGATGCAGATGCGGCGTCGGGAATGGTGTGGAGTCAGAGTGGACACAACTTATAAGCATATCGAATTTATGGGATAATATGATAATGGCAACTATGAACAACTTAGCATCACATATGAGCTAAACTTCCAAACTTACTAGGGAGGCTATAAGTTAAAAAAATGAGCATTTTTACCATCCTTGAGAAAGTACTACAAGGTACCAGGTACTATGAGAGGTACTATGAGGTACCAACTTCATCTGACCTTCGTTCCAAAAGGGTACGATTGGAATAGCGCGTAAGGATACCCCTCCGCTCCCACACACCTGACTTGTCTCTCCCGGTGCCTCTTCCCCATCTTATTTTCTCTCCGCATGGCACCATATTCCAAACGATTTGGTCCCAATTAAGTCAGGGTTGTGCACTGCGCTGCCAAAGGGTCGCACACCGCCTTTGCCGTGGACGATGGTTGCAATCTATGTGTGGCTGCAATCTAGCTTTGGGGCCTAGAATGAGAATAGTGGAAACTAAACTACTAAAGAAGGCTCGCATGATGTGCAGGAGAAGAAAGGAAGGTTTGTAGATTGATTTCCTAGCAACGATGCTTGGTCGTTTGGTATCTTCAATGGCGATGGCCATCAGGAGGAAGACATATCTGACATTTGGACCTATTTCGGATAGAGTACCGGATAGATCATCTGCTGGGGATGCTCTTAGAGTGGAGGCGGTCGGAGGATGGGGAAGGCCCCAAAGGATGAGGAAAGAAGATGATGTGTCGCAGGGGAAGGAGGACGAGGCACTGCAGTGTGGAACAAGCAGGGCGCCGGCCCGTCTCTCCCCAGGTCGCTTCCGCTCGAGATGTCGCCGCATCCGCCTCTTGGTCGCTCCTCTCCTCGGCTCCTCGCTCGATTTGTGGCGGCGGCGACGATGACGGAGAACTGAACCCACACCGACTCGGTACTGTGTTATACGAAAGTACAATTATACCCTCCCACCGTCAAAGTGCATCCGGAACCTTCTCTCGGAGAGATGCGGTACCACGAGGTACCAAATCTTTCTAGCCGTTCGATCGTCCGGAATGGATGGTCAGGATTTGGTACCTCCTTCCTTCAAGGACTGTAAAAAGCCTCTAAAGAAATTGGGCTATGATAGTATATGACACAATAGTAGGGCATAGTAATATGACCTAAAGTCAGATTATCCATAAAACTCTTTGTCGGATAATCTTCATAAAAGCATCGGATCATGTGCATCCATCTGATTTTACCGGTACCATATCCTTGTCTTGAACCATCCAATTTTATAACTATATCCTTTGTTCAAAAGGACTCGAAGCAGATCGGATAAGAAAATACCCAATCCGTTTTCACTCCTAAGAGAAAAAGAAAAGCATGGTCAATATATGGTACGGTGAATAACAATTGTATTTTGAAGATAAACTAGTAGTTGTATAGAAAATATAATTCCACTTCGTATATATAGATTATTATTTGGCCTGGTGTAATTGAGAAATTCACCTAATTATCTTATTAAACTTACCATAAATTGTTTTCGGTATGCTTACCAACTACTCTAGCTCCCATATCTCAAAATTAGTTTTTTTGTAGTCTCTAATATCTATCCCAAAATGAATTCATCTATATGTTCTTACCTAACATTGCTCTACAAATCGAGTGGTTTTATCACTTCAATACCTCTTACTTATAGAATCATACCATTTTCTTATTAATGAGAGACTTTGGTACCTTTTTCGTACAAATTTGAATGCTAATTGCTAGAAATGAAATTATTTGGGATGGAGAGAGTATTTTACGACAAATCTTGTCTGTAATACTTTGAACTAAGAATTCACCGTATGCGTAACTCTTCATAAGACATGTGTCTCAACTCTTTAAAGAAAGGGGCGAAACTAGAAAGTGTGTGCTTGAATGTTTCAAGTTTCCACACCAAAAGTTAGATGTGCCAGAAAATATCCAGTAAAAATTTGTGAAAACTTACCTAAAAGATATTCAAATGAGATTCATGAGAAAATTACTATAGGTATATATAGGTATGAAATACATTCACATCAAATCTCAAGTCTAAACTCTACTTAATATGAGATAATAAAAAAGACACATTTTAGGTGAATAGTATCATGTGTTACTATTTACCCAAAATTTGTCATTTTTGTTAATCTTAAATATAGTTGGTTTTGAACTTGAGATTTGGTGTGAATGTATTTCATGCCTACACCTATTTCTAGTACCGTTTTTATGAATAAAACTCTTATGCAATTTTCATGAATTTTTAGTTATGTTATGTTTTTCATCGTACATGTCCCCATAGTATTGATACTTAGTATTACCTCTGTTTCTTTTAGTGGAAATGGGAGAGGTCCACTTCTCTATTGAAAAAAATATTCATTACCATGGTTTTGACTCGTCACATCTTTTTACCTGTATGGACTCACATGTCAATGACTTAAACAATTGTCCAATTTTGCTTAAGTGTACTAGCTAATGTTTTGCTAGCCGCACTGTTCATACCAAGCCCCATCATGATTATCAAAAGATGTGGTTTGGCAAAGTTAGGTATCAATTAACTATACATAGACATGTGTTATGCCTTCCAACATCCGCGGATTCCAATTTAGTGAAGGGCAATGCACCAACGACAACGCTCACGGTGTAATCTTACGTATGCCTGTGTGACCACGTTGTGGTACAGACACAAATCATTGCTAAGATCTTAATTTCTAATACACTTGTCATTTCAGAGGGACACAAATCATTGCTAAGATATTAATTTCTAATACACTTTTGTTTTCGTGTATGAATGGTTTTCTAGCAAAGCAAGAGAGGTTTAGCTTCATCTCCAAGTTTTTTTGCTTGCAATTATGCCTGCAAAGCCAAACTAAGCCATGGAAATAGAACCTTTTTGTAATGCCTATCACACTCCTGCTGTGATCAACGATAATCTGATTCCTTCGTCTCCCTGAAGTTACCCATGCAAGAACAAAACTTTGATTTTGTGGGGATCGTACAGGCAATTGTCTTGGACTAATTACAAGACAAGAATTGAATTCGATCTATTTACAGGCGAAAACTGTTGGGAGAATATATACAATGTGGTCTAATTTCTGCAAATCAGCGTATTCCACACACTCTAATTGATCAGAGCCTGAGCAGACAGCAGCATCAGATGCCGGCGATCGATCCATGATCTAGTCAAGAATCTCAGCGCATTTTCCGTTGTCAGTTCGGCCATTAAGCCCCATATATAAGCCTCCTGATAATATCAGTAGGAGAAACAGGCCATTGTGGATACAAGCACAGAAAAACAAATAAATATAATCGACAGAGAACTGAAGCCGACGAGGTCTCGACAGGCGAAATATGGTGTAAACTCTCTCTTTTTCTCTCTAATAATCTCTAGTTTAAGCAATGATAAGAGATATTCTATTCTGCACAATTAACTTAATTATGAACATATGGTTGTTTTATGGTTAGGATCCTGCAGAGAGAGTGGTGAAGGCGGCATGGTACAAGGGCGCTGTCGTCACTCATAGACCGAAGCCTGTTTCGCCTATCGTTAACCAGAGCAAGAACAAGAACAAGCAAGCCAAGAAGCCCAAACCAGCTGCACCCAGCAAGAAGTGAACTTAACTGGCTTGCTGCCTCTCTACTACACAGTATGTATGCAAACCAAAGACTGGCTAGTTAGGGGGTTTAATCTTCAGGATTCAGTTCAGGTTTGAGCTGAACACTGAAGAAGTGAAGAGTACTTGGATACAGTTAATTTTACCTGTTCAAACTTCAAACAGTCCTACAGGATGCCGGATGTATGTGTGTTGTGAGAATAAAATGCTTGAGATACCTACTCTGTGATGTTCATATTGACCTCCTGGTTGAAATTTGGGAATAAATTGTTTCTGGAAACAAAGGCATTATTTGATGAATCGTAATAATCGGATCGTAGATCGAATGAGTAGTTTAAGAGAAAATTGTATTTGAAGTATAGGTGGATGGTGCCTCTTATAGATGGAGTGGACAAACCAGCTACCACTAGCTGTGTAGTTACATCCTTTATATATGTGTAACTTTCTCTATCTAGACTAATGTTATCCGCAAAGGACAGCTCGCACGATTACAAATAAATTAAAGTACAAAGGAGGACGTGTATTGCTTAACGGATTACAAAGATTAGTCTAATGATGATGACATTAACTAACACGACAAGTTGACATCCAAATATGGACATGTCATTTATAGTGATTTTATGTGTATACTGTAGCCTTAATAACGTATCTGACTAAATTAAAGAAATTGAGATAATTGACGTTTACTTATACTAGTAAGCGATATATATGTTAGCATGACAAAAACATAATATTATTACTTATCTTTTGTTTGGTCAGACAATAATATTTACATATATATTACATTTACTTTTCTTTTGTGCTGTAAAAAATTGTGATTGATGTTGACTTTGATGGGCAGATAGATGGACAATTCTACAATGTTTGCTTGGTGTTTGTTTTCTGATTTTCTCGATGGATGGACGACAGATGGCTTCTAGCAGAAGATCTGTAATAAACACTAGTGTCGTATTTCTACCATCCTTTATCGACTACACGCTTACACGTACAATATTTGTAATGTTCTAGTTAGCGACGTGCATAGTCTAATCGGACCGAGTTTAATTTATCGTATTTTTTTTGGTATATCATGTTTGTAAATCTAGGTTGTAACTTGAAGATTTGCTAAATTAAAAAGAAGTTTATTTTAAAGCTTAAGCAAAGATGCTTTTATTTAGCGTTAGCTTAATTTACACTTATAGAAGAATATACGAATACATAAAGAAAAGAGGAGGAAGGCAAAGGGATGAGAGTGGAATTTGGTGTTGGTGTAAAATACTTATGTTTCCTTTTTTTTACAAGATGGAAAATATTAACTATACTACGCACACTGAGATCAAGATATATATCAATTGCATTATGTAATATATCAATCTTCTACCACATATTAGCTAGGAAGTAAACATTACAAATGGCTAGAACATTAATCAATCCATACATTCACATCATATCACGCACAAACAAAGTACGCAAACAAACAGTTCAGCATGAACAAGCATTCAAACATTTATTACATGCTACACTCATGGTTTGGGAAGTAGCTAACAGCTACTCATGTTGTTTTGGGACCAATAGAAGCTTCTCTTTCCTGTGCACCGACAGCCCAAACACCTCAGACATATCAATCTCCGTTCCTGGTGGAAGCATCCAATCGAATTTCCCCATAAGATTTGCTAACATGATCTCAACAACAGCGATGCCAAAGTTCATCCCAGGGCACATCCTCCGCCCAGAACCAAATGGCAAGTACTGATAATCATTCCCCCTGAAGTTGACATTTGCAGCAACACTACTCATGCTGTCAATGAACCTCTCAGGCACGAACTCCTCCGCGTCCACCCAGAAGCGTGGATCCCTACCAATGGCCCAAACATTGACCAAGACTCGTGTCCCTGAAGGGATCATATACCCATCAATGTTACAGTCATCCATGGAGATGTGTGGCACAAGGACAGGCGCCACCGGGTGCAATCTAATCCCTTCTTTAATGACCGCTCGTAGGTAAGCCATGTTGTTTATGTCAACTTCGCTAACAATTTTTTGCCCTTTTGGGATGCATGCCCTCACCTCATCTTGCAGCTTCTTCAACAAGCGTGGCCTCTGCATGAGCTCTGCGATGGTGAATTCAAGGACCAAAGCTGATGTGTCTATTCCCCCAAAAAAGACATCCTGAGGATTTATAACAAGGTGATAATTGATCAGCCTTCCCTATTCTTATATATTTATCCAATCGACAGTTTAGTTATGGGCATCAATAGAGAGCGTAAATTGATATATGAGACATGGCAAATGGAAATCGATCTTAGATAGGAATTCGAAGGTACGTACTTTGTGAATTTGATGCTAACCTCAAGGTCATATTGAAAAAGCTAGTATGATTGAAAAACTATGCATTTGCTGATTAAAATAGATGGAAAAGGTTGCCAGTTGTCCATTCACATTACGTACTTATATCTCATCTTCTTAAAGGTAACGGAAGCTACTACTTAAAGAACTGTGTTTCGAACACTTACCTGAAGAATAGCTTTGACGTGCTCTCTGGTGAAACCATACTCCTGTCTGACAGAGAGCAAAATGTCCACAAAGTCCTCGTCATTCTGGTCAGAGATAAGATTGCAACTGTGATCATCGTTCTCATGGTCATTGATCAGCTCTTCCAGCAGCTCGTCCCACCTCTTCTTCAACCTCTCAGCTTTCGCGCACATCATCTTCCCAACCAATCCGACCCGAGCTAGGACAGGGAAGTACTCCTCGATGTCGAAGCCACCGAGCAGAAGCGATGTCTCATTGGCCAACTCTTGGAAAATCCTCTTCTGTCTGTCGTCACGGGGGCACTTCCCTGACACTGTACGGCATATCATGTCATTTGTAAATGACCTGAGAATCTGGCCTATATCCACCACTGCGCTTGCTGTTGCCGCCATGCTAATCTTGGCCATCACCGTGCTAACCTAGAACATTGTGTGAAATAGTTTTAACATTGGGCAATTATAGGGTAGAGACCAATATAAAATGTCTACAAGATCAACTTAATTTTATTAAAACTCTGAGAGTGGTAGCAGCTTTCAAGTTTGCAGACTAAATTAAATTCTTTTGCCATATATCTACTACTCCCTCTGTCCCACAGTATAAGAGATTTTGAGTTTTTAATTGTAACGTTTGACCACTCGTCTTATTCAATTTTTTTTTGCAATATAAAAAACGAAAAGTTGTGCTTAAAGTACTGTAGATAATAAAGTAAGTCACAAAAAAAATAAATAATAGTTTCAAAAAATTTTGAATAAGACGAGCGGTCAAACGTTACAAATAAAAACTCAAAATCCCTTATATTATGGGACGGAGGGAGTATGAAATTTCTCTGCGACCAATCTAATTATTTTGAAACATTAATTTTCTATCATAATTAAGTTCACAAAATGTAGGATTCATAATTCTCCAAACATATTTGCACAATCCCTTATTTGTTCCTATTGTCTCACTGTGACATGTTAGCCCCATATACGCATGTCGTTGAAGTGTGGAGCAAGCAATAATGGAATGGGTCAAATCAGGAGAAAATAAGGATTTTATCCAAGAATGTAATATGTGAACAACGTTGTAACAATTTCTATTTTTAATTGGACTTGGTGTAGAAAAGGCTACAACAAACTAGCTTCTAAAATTGTGCACAAATATTCTGGACTATATTTCACCTTCCAATATACATAAAAGTCATGATAGGTGGCCTCAAGAATAAGAAATAGTGTTTGGAATTTGGAATGGAAAAGTCAATTATCAAACATTAGGGTGGTACCAGATTCTTTCCAACCCATCACACATATATCTTGTAGATTTTTTTTCTTCTCCAGTTAATAAGGAAATTTGTAGGCTTTGCAAGTGAAGGCAGATTGTTTTCGTTTTCACTCTAGTTTAATACTATAATAGATGGTGGATAAACTATACAATATTACAGGGGTTCAGCAAAAGATGTTGGTCAGGAGAATGATCTTTACAAACATATAATACAGTGATTGAAACAAGGTCTGCCCGAAGCAGGGAAATATTACCACTACCTCCTTTCTCAAACTGTATGGCAGCATTGACTTTTCGCACAATGTTTGACCATTCGTCTTATTAAGTTAACATTACATTTTAGTCGATGATAAAACAACTCATAATAAAATAATATCTATATAACTTTTTAATAAGACGAATGATCAAACATTGTGCGAAAATTAAGTCAACAACGACGTATGTTTTAGAATTGAGGGAGGGAGTACATGCCAAGTTGGCATCTATAGTAGCTAACTAGTTTACCTCCTCCTCACGCGCAAGCCGTAACGACTGCACCTTCTTCGCACTGAGCAGGTGCGTGGTGACGAGCTTCCTAGCCTGCCGCCAGTGGTCACCGTAGGGCGCGAACCCGACGTCGCGGGAGCCATAGAACACAATATCAGCCAGCACCGTGCGAGGCCGTGAAGCGAACACGTGATCGTGCGTGCGCAGGATGGCCTCGGCGGCACGCGGCGATGACGCGACAAGCATCGGCACGGCGCCAAGCCGGAGGAGCATGAGGTCAGGCCCGTGCCGTGCAGCGAGGCGGCGGAGGGAGACGTGCGGGAGCAAGCCCACGAGGTGGAGGTGCCCGATGACCGGCAATGCCAGAGGCGAAGGTGGAAGGCGATCCTTATTCTCCCTTGCTCGGCTCGCGGTGAACGTGGCCAGAGCATAGCGTAGGAGTAGGAGGAGGAAGATAGGGGACAGTAGCAAGAGAAGCCATGTTCTTGGAGCCGTCTCGATGATCATGGTCGAGTGATACAATCGTTCAGACATGCATGACAGGTTTTGGAAATGATTTTTGGTGACGTGTTATATGGAGCATGAATGGAAAGGCAAGAAAGCAATATGCTACTCTGTTTGTCTCTTGCTTTTTAGTAGATGGATTATAGAAAAAAGACAAAAGCATATCCATCATTTCCATTGGACAGTTGGAACAATTCGTATCCGTCAAAGTTTAGTCGTAAAAATCAGCAGGTGCTACGGCGTCACTTACAGAGCACACAACACAGATATTCAATCGACTTTCTCATCTGCAGCCAGTCATTATCAGTGGCTAGGATAAGGTCTTTGCTCCTTTTTCTCATTTGTTTTCTTGATCACGCTGAGGATGCAAGCTAGTAATGAATGGGATAATCTTGTTGAATCACACAGTTGATAGTGGTAATTAAGAAATTACACTCGTTCTGCGCGTGACAAGCAGAACCTTAATTAAATTTTGATGCAGTCGACGATACGGTTGTCAGACAAACTTAAAAAAAATGACCAATGGAAAGTAACCGCCTACACAACTTTTCATTAAAAATAAAAAGTCTCAACCAAACCAACCAAAAAAAAGCCACGAACCCTGGTTCCTTAAGCCGTGCTTTGAGTTTTGTGCCCCCTACACGACGACCCATCCTCCATAGGTTGATCTTAACACGTGTTTGTATGTAGGTCTAACGAGTGAATTAGTTTTAACTAGATCTAAAATTCTCTCCGATGAGGAATCAAATCTAGGTTCTAGATGTGCTATTTGAGCACGGTAACCGAAAGGGTACATGCTCTCTTGCGTCAGACAAACTAAGATAAATGTAGAAAAATAATATTTAGTTAGCTATAATAAGATAGGGACAGCAGCAAGAGAAACTAAGTATTGTCATGTAGATAATTAACCAATGTCGAGAATGTAAATGTCTCGCTGCAGTGATCACTTGGAATTAGTGCCAGGCTGCTATGGGAGCAATTATGGTGGTGATAGATTCATCCAACTTGACCGGTTTGATTTCTTCTCATCTTCCTGGACACTTCCCATCAATCTCATGCAGGTGTTGGTGCAACAGTTCCAAAACAAAATTGCAGATTCCTCTATGAAAAACAAAATGTTGCCCCACATTGGCATGGCCAACTCATCACCAAAGCGGCAAAGCATGCCACCACTCCCTGTACTGCATTATCTGCTACATCTTCGCTTCGTAGCCTTCCATGCAGATGCACTGAACATGAGTGACCCTCCCCCGTTGTGCTGAGAGCCTGAGATTGCATCGCCAGGTTTCAGTGGCGTTAATTAGCCCTTTTGCATATAGTATTCCTATAATATTATTATAACTATTCGTAAAATATAGGAAATAATAACATAGTCATGGAAATGCTTTCATTTCTAGGATTGTTCGGAGTGTGTTACTTTTTTTGAAGAAAGCACAGTGGAGGAGGCCTCCATAATATATATATATTAAAAATAAGGTTTATATAAAAAAAGAAGTGAAATAAAAAAAAACAGAAACAAACAAAACTAGAACCAAATCAGATTACAGATGGTCAATCCATAATTGTACCAAAGGTCGATGAATTTCCCTGAGTGTTGATAAATGTAAACACAAATCTATCTTTAAGTTTCTCTTCCAAGAGAGAACAGCAGGTTGGACATCATAAAAAATCAAATTATTTCTCTCCTTCCAAATATTCCAAGCATCCAAGAGCAAAAGTTCCATGAAGAGAGAATAGGGAAAAGAAGCACGCTGAGATTGAATCATTTGATGAAAATTCTGTGCATTGACCCAACTCCACCCCAGCTGACTCCAACAAAGGGAACAGAAATCGCATGAGAAGAAGAGATGCTATCGAGTTTCCCTAACATTGAAATGTTAGCTCGAACAAAGGACAGTCGCATGAGCTGGGATACAATGCTTTCAATCCAAAAGATCACTTGTATTAACTATGCCCATAAATAAAAGCCAACCAAAAACTTGATCTTCTTCTTGTATAGTACAACAACTCTTCAAATCCACCTGCCAAATCGCTGCCTTTGAGAATAAAAAAAGATAATGCTTTTAGCAACAGAAATATAAGGCTCAAAATTCAATACCCTTCTGTAACAAAAGGACAAAGGTACCTAGGGTGTGTTTAGTTCATGCCAAAATTGGAAGTTTAGTTGAAATTGGAACGATGTGATAGAAAAATTGGAAGTTTGTGTGTGTAGAAAAGTTTCGATGTGATAGAAAAGTTGCAAGTTTGAAGAAAAAGTTTGGAACTAAACTCGGCCCTAGTATGTCATGCTTCTCCACACTCAAAGCACCTTCCCCACCGATTAGGACAAATTGATGGAACATGGCTACCTTGGCATATTGGACATTTTCTATCTTGATTTTCTAAAGATTCCCTCTGCATTTGTCCAGAGTAGTTTCCACGGAATCTTCCCTGGTTCTGTTGATTATTGGTCTTGAATTTCTTTTGGGGTTGTCCGTGTTTTATTCTTTGTTCATGATACCCCTTCTCAAGAAGTTGTGCTTTACTTACTACCTCCCTGAATATGGTTAATTCGAAGGCTTCGATGCACTTTTTGAGAGGTTGACGTAATCCACTTTCAAATCGTCGAGCTTAGAGCCGTCCGTCTGTACAAATTCAGGAGCAAATCTTGCAAGTCTCGAAAATTCTATTTCATATTCTACTATAGATTTATTACCTTGCTTAAACTCTAGAAATTCCTTCTCCTTCATTCTCTTCACACTTTCTGGAAAATATTTCTTGTAAAAAGCTTCTTTGAATAATTCCCATGTAATAGAGATACGTTCCGAATATGACTTTTTGTGAGCATCCCACCATTCAAAAGCACTAGACTGAAGCATATAGGTAGCATATGTAATCTTTTCTTTATCTATACAACCCATAGCTTCAAATGCCTTTTCCATTGCTACTATCCAATCTTCCGCTTCAAGTGGATTGGCAGTTCCTGAAAATGTTGGTGGCTTCAATTTCTGAAATTCCCCAAGTCCATTCCGGTTAGCATCACTTTTAGCAATACGTTCTAAAATCTCCATCTGGCGTTGTTGGGTTTCCTGTTGCTTGCCCAATATATTCGCGAGTAAGTTAGCCCAAGGATCTTGACTACTTGCACCAGGTATTATTGATCCAGTGGCACCATTACTTAGTATTATTTCCATCTTGACTAGTACCATTGGTGTTGTTGTTTCGCTCCATCATATACAACTCATTAGCCAGAATACATAAATGATCATTGGATGGATCTCAAAATGGTAAGAAAAATCAGATTTACTATAAAATATTCAATATAGGTAATATTAAAATAAAACTATTTAGTGATATTATCATCATTATGTTTTTCTCTTCTTATTTTAGTCTTATCTTTATTCTTAACATGCACCAGTTAAAAAATAAATAAATAAAATTAGTACAAACCACAAGCACCACAGCACTAGTGCATTACGGTTGTGTTTAGATTCAAATTTTTTTCTTCAAACTTCCAACTTTTCCGTCACATCAAATGTTTGGACACATGCATGGAGCATTAAATGTGGACGGAAAAACAATTGCACAGTTTGCATGTAAATCGTGAGACGAATCTTTTGAGCCTAATTACATCATGATTTGACAATGTGATGCTACAGTAAATATTTGCTAATGATAGATTAATTAGGCTTAATAAATTTGTCTCGCAGTTTACATGTGGAATATGTAATTTGTTTTGTTATTAGTCTAGGTTTAATACTTCAAATGTGTGTCCGTATACTTTAAAAAAAATTGGCACACGAACTAAACACAGCCTACTTCGACGAAAAGAAAGTGCAGGAGCCTATCCTGCTACACAAACACTAAGGCAAACACCTACTGGTGTACTAGTGCCACATACTCCCTCCGTCCCAAAAAAAGGCAAACCACGGGTTTGCGTGCCAACGTTTGACTGTCCGTCTTATATGAAATTTTTTTATAATTAGTATTTTCATTGTTGTTAGATGATAAAACATGATGAATACTTTATGCGTGACTTATCTTTTTAATTTTTTTCATAATTTTTTTCAAATAAGACGGACGGTCAAACATTGGACACGGAAACCAAGGTTTGTCTTTTTTTTTTGGGACGGAGGGAGTACAGAGCTCTGGTTTTTTACACAAGATGTCTAGAAAGACATCACCATGAGTTCTGATGTTAACTCTTCAGTTCTAAAAGCTCCTTTGGCTGTCTCGTGACCCATTCACACATGCTACTGACACTAAGGGTGTGTGTAGTTCACGTCGAAATTGAAAGTTTGGTTGAAATTGGAACGATGTGACGGAAAAGTTGGTAGTTCATGTGTGTAGGAGAGTTTTAATGTGATAGAAAAGGTTAGAAGTTTGAAGAAAAATTTTGGAACTAAACTCGGCCTAAAGGACTTATTATAGTGGAGTACATCCCATCCCAAGGGAAAACAAAACCCATACTGACACCACTCCTACATCTCACACACTGCCACTAGAGCTGTCACTGCCCCCAACCCCACTCTGCAGAACAGTAATGGTTTCACTCAGATAGCGGACGCGGTGGTACAGGCGATAGGTGAGGCGCTCTAGAAACATAACTTCATTCTCACTAGAGCGAACAATAGTCAGCAGTTATTTTTATATACATATTTGTTAATGAAGAATATTACTATCCATGGATATTAACGGCTGATAAATAGTATAAAAAACATTAAATATAGTAAGTGATTTAAATACACTCTACAGAGGTATTAAAATAATTGTCATAATCTCGTTCCTTCAATCCATTTTTTTCCAACTAGTGATACCCTCATCTGAGAATCACGGCGCCGAAAATTCCCTACTTGTGTGAGGCATTCCTTCTCTCACACTGGTATTAGCCGACCCGATATCGTTGTTTCAGGTATCGGCCGTCTCAGGCTAAGTATCACAATCATGTTCCATGATTATGACGTTATTATTCTCACTGATAAAATCATCAATCAATTATTCGGGTGTTAATAGTATTCACCGTTAGATTGTTAGTATCATCATCCCAATATATAATACAGGGGAGTGAATTTAGTCAGAGATGATTAAGTAAAATAGTTGATGAGCGCAGTCTTTCCTTGTCTTCTGTTGTTCTTCCTCCGCGTCCCACCTAATCAAATATACAAGTCTTTGGTATTAATTTATATCTATATTTGTCATGTAGGACATTAGCTACTGGAACCAGCTACTAGGACCATAGATAGCTAGTTGATGTGGCTATACTGCGGAAATAAAACCAACATGTAAGCCTAGTTTATTTCCCCATTTTTTTTCCTAAAAACATCACATCAAATCTTTGGATACATGTATGGAGAATTAAATATAGATTAAAAAAATCTAATTGCACAATTAGGGGGAAATCACGAGACGAATATTTTGAGCCTTATTAATCCATGATTAACCATAAGTGCTACAGTAACTCACATGTGCTAATGATAGATTAATTAGGCTCAAAAGATTCGTCTTGCGGTTTCCAGGCGAGTTATAAAATTAGTTTTTTCATTCGTGTCTGAAAACCGCTTCCGACATCCAGTCAAACATCCGATGGGATAACTAAAAATTTTCTTTTCACGAACTAAACAGGCCCGTATTAGTATGTAGGTGCTTGCATGCATCTAGTTGAGCTGTGCTGCATGGGCAGTACTGCATGCATGCATGTTTACTCGATAAGAGCAATCGAATACAATATATATCGTATTAATAGTTCATTCGCATAACTGCCTCAATCTGTTGGGTGTTCACACCTTATTATACCTAATTTTAACGGCCCATGATTACTATAAGGGGGTAGGGGGGTCTTGATGGTGTGGGGCGACACGAGTCATAGCTGAGTCGGTCGACCCACCCTGCCTAATGGGTAGATCCGCCCCTGTAGCATCTAGTACAGCTGCTTGCTAGTAACTCCTAGTCTCTATACTAGCCACTAGAAGTACTAACCTTTCACACTAAGGGTGTGTTTAGTTCACGCTAAAATTGGAAGTTTGGTTGAAATTGGAACGATGTGACGGAAAAGTTGAAAGTTTGTGTGTCTAGGAAAGTTTTGATGTGATGGAAAAGTTGGAAGTTTGAAGGAATAGTTTGGAACTAAACTCGGCCTAATAAATCTACCTCATGCTGCATTTAGTACACAAGTTCATAAAAGCACCCTATTTCTATTAAAAAAAAAGGTAAATGTAGCAGCTTACTAGTACCACAGGAAATTTTGCTGATCTAGCTAGCTTATTACTAGCTACTTGCTAGGTCTGAACACTATTGAAATGTAACAATACACTTACCTCCTTGATCTGCGCAGCCCTGTGCTCACGCTGGCTTCTATGGTGCGAGTAGTATTTCTAGGTTTTGATAGGCTTTTATAGCAACATCTTCCTTCGGACTGAAAAAGGCACCTGCCTAGTTTATGAGAGGAATGGATAGCTTTCACCTCCCGGACATTTATTTGTATTTTTTACTGGTCACTCACTAGTACAGATCCTTCCATCTATGACGGCCCATAACAAGACTGGAATTTGCGGGCCGTCACAAGGAAGTAATCTCAATCGGTTCCGCGAGAGGTACGTGGATATACGCGTGCAGACAAACGAAGCTGTGAGCACATCGCAAGCTCGCGGCGCTGGATGTTCCGCACGTCGCTTTGCCGGTACCACCGTTGTCTTTCGATCGGTTTGGACACACAGGAAAATGAAGGCGCGCGGTAGCAGGTGATCAGCGGAGTTTGGGAAGAAAAAGCATTGCAGAATTGAGAATTGGCTGTTGGAGAAAGAGACGCCTTCTATTTCGGAGAGAAATTAACCGGACACCAGCAGAGGCGTGGTTCTGCTGAATCGATCGATCGATTACGCGATTAATTAATTCATGGACACACTACTGAAGACCATATATATGATCCATGGTCATGTATGTCTACAAAACAATGTTCACAAATTGTCGAATCGATCTCTCACGTGTTCGGGTCAGATAGGGAGTCGCTGACAATAATAGTCCATCAGATATTCAGAATAACTTTCCACATGTTGCTGTCTACTCCCTTTTTTTTTATATGATGTTGATTAGATCATTTTCGAACTAATTAACCAAGGTCATATGTAGTATTTTTTTTGTAGTTTAAGCGAACTTAACTGTGATCACGTTGCAAACGGCAGAAGTAAACAAGAAGAAATTACCACGCAACTTCTTTCGTAGGGTGTCCTTGGTCTGTCGATCAGTACGATGGGCTAATGGGAAGAATGTTCCCGATCGAACCAAATGGGGTAGCGCGCGGCGCGCCCTTCGCCACTTCGGTTGTAACTCGAGCAGCACCACTAAAAATATGGAATTATGTATTGCTTGATTTTTTTTTCCTCTAAAAGAATGACGAACACTAGTACAGATCCTTCCATATGTGACGGTCCCTAACAAGCCTGAAATTTGCGGACCGTCACAAGGAGGTAATCTCAATCGGGCCGAAGTTTCGTCTGATTGAGATATGGTCGCACAGACATGCTAGATCGGCATAAAACTAGAGCTCGTCACGGATGACACTTATCTGTAACGGGCCATAGTTGAGGCCCGATTGAGATGATGGTTCCATATCTCAATTGAGCCCTAAAAGAAGCCAGTCACAGATGACCGTCATCTGTGACGGGCTCCAACTAGAGGCCTGATTGAGATAAATTTAATGCCCGTCATAGATGACACTCTTCTTTGACGAGCTTTTATTAAGGCCCGATAGAGATTAATTGTATGCCCGTCACGGTTGATAGTTGTACAGTATAAATACCCCCAACCACCTAGTATAACTGTATCCCACTGTTCACTATTTTGGTGGGAGGCTGTAGGGGGCGATTTTTTGTCTTTTTTCCAAGGAAAACAGAAAATTCCCAAAAGTGATCAAAATGGAGCAATCAAGTGAGTAATACTAATCATTAATTCAGCAATTTCATCACATCTTACTTTAGCAATACTGATCTTATAAGATGTGTCTCTAATTTATTATTTTTTATTTTGTAGCAATGGATCGAAGTTGGATGTATGCGACAACTATGAAACGTCATTTTCCGGAGTACAGAAATGGCGTAATAAATTTTATGAACGCCGCAAAGGAGGATAGGAAAAGAAGAAACAACGATTACATGTGTTGTCCATGTGCAGATTGCAAGAATGAGAATATGTTTGATAGCAGAGGGGTTGTACACGGTCATATGATACAACGAGGATTCATGAAGGGCTATACATGTTGGGTGAAGCATGGAGAGTAAGAATCAGGAAGTGGTACAGCAGCAGACAGAAGTGGTGCGCATAATCAAGAAGATGAAGATGAGCATGACATGTTTATACCTTCTCCATTGGGCGGTGAAATGGTTGATGTGGATCACGATCTGCTGCAAGACATGTTATGTGACGTTGAGGACCCAGCCTAGAATGAGAGAGATTCCATGAAGTTCAGCAGGTTGGTCAGTGATTTCGAGACGCCTCTATACGCCGGATGCAAAGCAAAACACACAAAGTTGTCAGTTACCTTGGACCTAATGAAGCTGAAGGCAAGTAGTGGATGGACAGACAAGAGTTTCACAAGATCTTTTAGGAATTTTGAAGGCTATGCTTCCTGCGGAGAACACATTGCCCGAGACGACATACGAAGCAAAGCAGGTTCTGTGTCCACTGGGGTTAGATGTTCGTAGAATTCACTCTTGTCCAAACGACTGCATATTGTACCACAAGCAATATACGGACTTAGATGCTTGTCCTGTCTGGAAGGCTTCTTGATACAAGCAAAAGAAAAGTGCTGACGAAGGAAAGAAGTCAGAGAGGGGTGGTCCAGCAAAGGTTGTGTGGTACCTACCTATCATTGATCGTTTCAAGAGAATCTTTGCCAACCCCAACGAAGCGAAGTTAGTACGTTGGCACGCCATGGAGAGAAGGAATGATGGTATGCTTAGACACCCAGCGGATTCGATTGAATGGAGGAATATCGATCGAAAACACAAAGACTTTGCTGCCGACCCTAGAAACATGAGGATATGTCTGTGTACGGATGGCATGAATTCTTTCGGTGACATGAGTAGTACTCACAGCACTTGGCCAGTTCTTATTGCGAACTATAACCTCCCGCCATGGTTGTGCTTTAAACAGAAATATATTATGTTCTGCTTGTTAATCCATGGTCTGAGGCAACCCGGCAATGATATCGATGTATTCCTGGAGCCTGCTATCGATGATCTTGAGATTCTTTGGAAAGAAGGTGTGGAAACTTGGTCTACAATATGGTCAAGGACATAAGTAATGAGTTTGGGAAGAAAAAGAAAGCGTAGCAAGACAAAGGAGAAGGGTATGTGGAAGAAAAAAAATCCATATTTTAGCGGCTACCTTATTAGAAAGATCTTGATGTCCGTCATTGCATTGATCTCATGCATGTAGAAAAGAATGTGTGTGAGAGTTTGGTTGGCCTGATGTTGAATATTCCCGGGAAGACAAAGGACAGGTTGAACGCGCGCCTTGGTCTACAGGACATGAATATACGTAGTGAACTCTAGCCCATACGAGATGGAGAGACAGGTAGAGTGTACCTCCCTCCAGCCTGCCACACATTGTCGAAGGATGAGAAAATCACAATGTTATCATGCTTGAAAGATATTAAAGTTCCATCGGGCTATTCAGCGAGGATAAGTAAGTATGTTAAATTGGACGATCTAAAACTTGTTGGAATGAAGTCTCACGATTGCCACGTACTAATCACACAAATCTTGCCAGTTGCTATCAGAGGCATTCTACCACCCAAAGTGCGTCACACGATCTAACGTTTGTGCGCCTTCTTCAATGCAATCGGACAGAAGGTTATAGATCCAGAAGATCTAGATTGGTTGCAGACCGATATTGTGAATACCCTCTGTCACCTGGAGATGTTTTTTCCACTGTCTTTCTTTGATATCATGGTTCATCTCCCTGTTCATCTGGTGAAGCAAACAAAACTATGTGGCCCGGCTTTTCTAAGAGAAATGTGGCCGTTCGAAAGGTACATGGGAGTTATGAAGTCCTACATTCGTAACAGAGCTAAACCCGAGGGGAGCATCATTGAAGGTTACACGACCGAGGAGGCTATTGAGTTCTGCGTCAACTACATGTTCGATGCCGATCCTATCGGAGTTCTAGCGTCTCGTCACGAAGGAAGGTTGTCAAGTGTTGGCACAATCGGAAGGAAAAGAATTAGGCCCGATCAAGCTTCCTACGCGCAAGCTCATTACGCTGTGCTCCAACATATGGCAGAAGTTGGCCTATACTTTGAGGAGCACTTAGCAAAAATCCGAGATGAGAACTTGGGGCGATCGGATACATGGATTAACAGAGAACATAATTCTCGGTTCAACGAATGGTTCAAGAATTTATGTGACTAAGTGATTTTAGAACTTTGGATTCTTAGCCATTGAAGCACTAAATTATGTATTTTCGTTATTTTGAATAAAAATAGATGATGTCTCAGCAAGGCGAACCAATGTCGACGCCTCAAGGGCATGTACTCCTAGGACAGGGAACAAAGTCCCTAAGGAACGGTACCGCATAACAACGGTGAACCAAGTAGGCTTGCCGACAAGTCCCCGGAAAATATTGAGCCGGTTTAGGTATATCTGCGGGGTCATAGGGAGGCAGAAATTCAGTATTCTGCAGGATGACATCAAGCAAGTGCCGGCCGCAGAGAAGGACAGCGCTTGGCTAACGTTCAAGGAGAGCTTCGATTATCCTGCAGAGCACGAGGGCCTTATCAGGCATGCTGCTTTTAAGGTTATGGGCAATGCTTGGAAGAACTTCAAGAGTAATTAGCTAGTCAGCGAGTTTGTCTTCAACCCGGTGAATCCCGATCCAACAACCCCAAAGGAATGTTTAGGCTTAAACTAAAATGATGAACAATGTTGAACTTTTATGTTTAGGCAATGATGAACACTTATTATGCAACTGTGATGATGTAACTGGATGTTCATATTTATGTATATATTTCATATGTTTATGTTAAGACTTGCTAAATAAATATTTGTTCCAATTAACTCAGTTTTGCAGGTGAAACATGATAAATATTTGAATGGATGTGAAATATGTGATGGCTGTGAATGTGTGGTTGTGTGAAATATGTTGATGTCTGTGTATGTGAATGCATATGTATATGAATGGGTGATGCTGGGGAGCTGGGGATATTGGATATCTGTGTTTGTTTCTGTCATTTTTGCAGCGGGCATGGCTAGCAAAGGCCTGAGGCTAGCCAAAAAACAAAATTTATTTTTTTTGTGTATTATAGTCATCTGTGACGGGCCATAACTAAATGCCCGATTGAGATGGGATCATCTGTGACGGGCTCTAGTTTATACCCGATTGAGATCAGTAGTCAACGGTGACAGGCTCTAGTTTAGGCCCGATTGAGATCAGTAGTCATCTGTGACGGGCTCTAGTTTAGGCCCGATTGAGGTCAGTAGTCATCTGTGACGGGCTATAGTTTAGGCCCGATTGAGATGAGTGTCATCTGTGACGGGCTTTAGTTTAAGCCCGATAAAGGTTAGTAGTCATCTGTGACGGGCTCTAGTTGTGGCCCGATAGAGATAAGTCATCTGTGACGGACTATAGTTTGACTGGTCGTCTGGGTCAAAGCTATCTTTGACGGGCTTTACTTAGGGCCCGATTGAGATAGATTCATTTGTGACGGCCGTTTGCCCGATTGAGAGCCTGTGACGGACGCTGTGTCCGATTGAGATGGGGCTTACCGCCCGATTGCGATGAGGGTATCCGTTCTAGTGACTACGTTCCTATCCACTGGTGCATGTCTATCCTATCCCCTTTGATCAGTAAAATATACTGCCCTCCCCCATTCTTTTTCTTTCTCTATCTTTATCTAAGCTTACTACAGTCTTCCTTCAAAGGGTGTGTTTAGTTCAAGCCAAAATTGGAAGTTTGGTTGAAATTGAAACGATGTGACGAAAAAGTTGGAAGGTTGTATACGTAGGAAACTTTTGATGAGATGAAAAAATTGAAAGTTTGAAGAAAAAGTTTAGAACTAAACTCGGCCAAAGTGAAATGAAAGCAAAGGGTGTTGCAAATCAACAATCCTATCCTTATTTTGTTGAGGTGAGTGGGCATGGTGTCGTCGCCGCAATTGACATTGCTGACTCCGTCCATGTCATTCTTGCATGGAAACATATAAAAATACCCCTTCAATAGTTGATTAGTGGTATACTGTGTTAGGAAACGATAGACAAACAAACGATAAAAAATAATAGATCAATCACAAAAGACATGAGATTTTAACGTGGAAAATCCTCCCAAAGTAGGAGAGAAAAAACCACGGGCGCCAGCCAGCAAAAATATCTTCACTATATCTAGGGTGAGGTTACAACGCCGCACGGCGGCTTACAAGAGGTATATATACGGTGAAACCCTAAAAGGGATGACGATCCGCTACGCTCCGGGCCAAGCCTCCCGGCGACAGGCCTCCGCTTCACTACGGCAGAAACTGGCCTTTATTAAGTGCAAATGAATTTGGATCGCAACTCAACATACTGTCTAATCCACCCGTGCAAAAAATATATATAAAACATATGAACCTTCCGTGCATTGTTGCGGGATGCATGGAAAAAAATAATTACTCAATGACGATGTTGCTGCAACACCAATCATTCATATGAAAAGTGTCCTGAAAACTAAAGACTGGCATGCACCGGAAGAGTCCTGTGTTGCGTATCACCATTGAGCTCGGCTTGGCCTTCTCCCCCGCACGCAACTCCTACACTGATGCCACCAGATCAGCTCGATCCCCCAGCCAACCTCCAAATCTGTGATAGGAAAGGAGAGGAAGAACATGGGAGTCAATGCCGTGGCCGAATCCTCACCGGCCGCCGTGCCTTGGCTAGCTAGAATCCGGTGCCCCTGATGAGAGAATAGGGTGAGGGAGCAGAGCTCGCAGCCACTTTGAAATTAAACCACCTACGCGACCGTCATCGATACCACATGGAAGTGGCTACCATCGTCACCAACAAGGGAGGGAGGCTAACTTCTCGTCCTCTCCTCTAGGCGTCCAGATACGTCAGCGGGAATCTGTGGCGCCCTAATCCGGCGGGCACCGTTCCCTCCGCCGAATCTGACCTCATAGTAGCGAGAAGGAGGAGGAGGGGGCTTCTGTTGGGGAGGGCAGCAACTCGACTGGGAGATGGGGATTGGGAGTAGCGACTGTGCCGGATTTTTAAACTGTACTTTAATATCGTATCGTGTTGTATTTGGACTCTTCTTTTAATACTTACTTTATTATTCCAAATTTCAAATATTTATAACTTATACTTTTATATGGATTCTTGATATTTTATATTCTACGTGAAATCTTGTTATATTTTTATAGTTTTATTATTCTTTTTATTTTTGAATGTGTATTTTAATAAAATTGCTTGTTTTATTTTTTTCTGAAATTTAATTACGAACTCCTTGTAGGCCTTGCGGATCATCTCGTCGACGACCTCATCGGTGAGCCTCTCCTGATGCATTGGACATGATGTGGTGGGGCTCGGCGGCAGAGATGAAGCCGTTTTCTAGTCCTTGCCGAAGACGCGGAACGTCTCCCTTGGCCCTCCTCTCAGTCCTTGTCCTTCACCTAATCATCTAGCACGCTATTAGGCCAGGAACTCATGGAAGTCGATGTTGTCATTGCCGTCGGAGTCCACCTTGCTAATAATGTCTTGTAGCGTCGCCTCCATTGACCAAAGTATATATATACATCATGGCCCATTATAAGCTCCTTGGTGGTTATTGAACCTAGACTTTACACTCAAATATTTGAATTCATTCATTGTTTTTGAAGTGCTATTTTGCTCAAATATTTGTAGTCAGAACGACCTCATTATGTAACTTTTATATAGTAAATATGGGTGTTGAGGGGGTGGTCCCTCGGACAGCGAGGGGTGAAGACCCCTCCCCAAGAGTGAAGATCTGACCAGGGGGTTTGCAGTGAGAGGTACGGACAATCTGCAATCAGAAAGGATTCATGGGGGCCGACCACCCTGTGCAGAGAGGGAGACAGGAGATTATAGAGGTTCAGGCCACCCGGAGGTGTAAAACCCTACTCCTGTGTTGGTGTTTGTCGTCTTCCCTAGATCATCTAAGAACAAAGGAGGCCCTTTCAGGCTACAAAGTGAGAGTACTGATCTAAAGAGTCCAACCCTTCATCCGTATCTGGTCCCCTTACTTTTATAGTCCAAGGAGAGGCTCACATTATTACAAATCTACTCTTTGTCTTGTCTTATCAGCAATCTTGTCATTGCTGGCTGGTTCCTATCACAATATTTAAGAAACCCTTCGAGTCGTGCGATTCGTATTACCCCGGGCTCTGTCTGAGACAATTGGGCTCTCGTCAGTGTGCTCGTACGTGATGCATGGTGGGCTTGACGAGACCCGACCTGCCCGAAATAGCGCCACGGTTGCTTCTTTGCCTGTTTGGCTAAAGCAGGTGGCGCAGGGCATGTGCGACGCGTGTCCAAGGCACCACCGGTCCTAAGTGACTCAGCGCAGACGTTTTGTCCACGCCCTTTCAACTCTAGACTGGCTGGGGATCCCCCATAAACTTGTTTCATTTATGGCGGGGCATGCTACTTCACAGCTGGCTGTGGAGCACGCCCAATTTCCCGGCAAGTTCTGATGTCGCGCCCTCCCGCGTTTAAAGAAGAGGTTTGGTTATTCTCGGATGAGCTTCTTGAAGATGTCGTTGATGAAGGAATATTCTAAGATTATGTATCTTGTATGTCTCGACACTCCTCTAGGCAGAGGGGCGTGAGCCCTACAAGGACCAAGGTGAGCCTGGGGCGGGCCCGAGGCAAACCTCAGTTTAAACCTTTATGTTTGGTATGTCTCGACAGTCCTCTTTCTCGAGTAGTGCATGACTTGTGCATGATGAGTTTATACTCGAGGAGGAAGACTACCCTGTCATTGACTACGTGTTAAATATCCATGCCGCCAAGTCGACGATAGCCAGATAGGTTAACCCAAATATTATACTTGTGTGATCCAGATGAATAAAGAGCAACATCGGCTTTGGAAGAGTAAATTTCACAGAACTACAGATACTATGACCAAATTATCACAAAACTACAGATTTAACTTGGTGTATCACAAAACTACACATTTAACACCAAATTTATCACAAAACTACACATTCAAGATGAAGTGTCACAAAACTACATATTTAGTAACTAAATTATCACAAAACTACAGGTTTAGAATCAATTTAATCACAAAGTAATGATGTTTATAGCTCCACCATAACAATGGTGTTAGGGATTTAAACCCCAAAAGTTGTAGTTTTATGATAAGTTCAATATTAAATATGTATTTTTATGATACTTAATCTAAAATATGTAGTTTTGTAATAAATTTGGTGCTAAATATGTAGTTTTGTGATACAACTCCTTAAATATGTAGTTTTGTGATAATTTGATCAAAATACCTGTAGTTTTGTGAAATTTACTCATAAAAAAACTAAGAAAGAAAGAAACCCGACAAAAAAACAACTGGCCAAATAGAAAATCAGCGACGCAATCACGCATCGCGCGCCCCACACGGTTGATCGCGCAATAGCATTTTTCACTAAAACGGATACTATCATCTCAATCGGGCGGCAACCCCCATCTCAATCGGGCACGGCATCCGTCACAGGCTAGAAGTCACTGATGTGAAAAGTTATCTCAATCGGGCAAACAGTCGTCACGGATGAACCTATCTCAATCGGGCCCTAATTAAAGCCCGTCACCGATAGTTTTGACCCAGACGACCAGTCAAACTATAGCCCGTCACGGATAACATATCTCAATCGGGCCACAACTAGCCCCCGTCAGAGATGACTACTAACCTCAATCGGGCTTAAACTAGAGCACGTCACAAATGACACTCATCTCAATCGGACCTAAACTATAGCCCGTCACAGATGACCCTTATCTGTGACAGGCATTAACTATAGAGATGAGTGTGATATATCTCTTATCTGGTTTTATAAAATATAACACATATATGTAAAATTTGTGAACAATGTTACTAACATTTTGTTGGATGAAGAAATAACACAAATAAAAGTTTTAGATCTTGATGGGTTATACAATTTTGTTGTTGATGACTTTTTCAATTGAAATCATTTAGTATTTGAAAATGTTGTTTGAAGTTGTCATATTTTCAAATTCAAATTCAAACTGTTCAAAAAATGTTATATATAAAAAGACCAAACTAAAAGTTATAGATATTGATGAGTTATACAACTTTGTTGTTGATGACTTTTTCAGTTGAAATTATTTAGTATTTGAAAATATTGTTTGAAGTTGTCATATTTTCAAATTCAAATTCAATCTGTTCACAAAATGTTATATAGAAAAATGACCAAAATAAAATTTATAGATCTTGATGAGTTATACAACTTTGTTGTTGATGACTTTTCCATTTGATATCATTTACTACCCGTAAAATTATTTTGAATCATAAAATGAATTATTATACTGCAAGTTAATTATTTTTCTATAGTTCAACTTACAAATTTAAACATTTCATATGAAAAATGGAAAAATACTCATCGATGACGGGATTTAGTTAATGCCCGATAGAGATTAAGTCATGTCAACCGGGGATTAGTATATAGCCCGTCACTGATGAGTCATCTGTGACGGGCCTCAAGTTGGTGCACGTCACGGATGATGGTAATCTGTGACGGGCCCAACTTAAAGCCTATTTGAGATAAGGAATGTTATCTCAATCGGGTCTAAACTACGGCCCGTCACTGATAGATGTCATCTGTGACGGGCTTAAGTTTTATGCCCATCTAATATGTCTGTGCGACCATATCTCAATCGGACACTTTTTCGGTCCGATTGAGATGACTTCCTTGTGACGGCCCGCTATTTCCAGGTATTGAAGTGGATCGGTAAGGGACCACCTATACATTTGTCGACAAATTTTCTACTAAAAATTTGACAGATGTAATTATAGTATAGTCGTAGTGTAATTACACTGTAACTTGTATGTAATTACACTGTAAATTGTATATAACTACAATGTAACTTAATTTTGAATCGTTAGATCTATTACAAGATTTGTTCTGGTGAGGAAGAAAAAAATCACAGCACACACATATGTGAAAGGATTTGTTCCCACGACCTCTATTTTACTGAAATAACATGTTACCGAGAGATTCTTGAAAGTTACATACAAGTTACATTATAGTTACAGTGTAATTACATACAAGTTACAGTGTAATTACACTACGATTGTACTGTAATTACATCTAACAAATATTAGGGGGAGAAATTTGATGACAAATATCTAGCAAAATCGATCGGTAATGATAGGGTAAGTGATGGGTCGATAGTAATAGCCGTATCTGTGGAGTAGTTACTGAAGTGTTACCCAGTAATTAAGAGTCACTTACACATGCATCTTGTTCTATTTTTCTTTTTTTATTAGAAAAAAGAACAATCCCCCATGGTGTGCTATCTCAATGCTAAGTTGGTACTTGGTTGCAGGAGATGCATTCATACATACACCACCACCCAACACCACAACTGACCAATTGTTATTTGTGTTTTCTTTGTTGCTCACTTGGTCTGAATGGTTAGATGAAACGGTAAACCACCTACAGAAAGCCATCCTCCGCATTTCATCTCAATAAGTTTGGTGGTGAACCAACTACCATTGGATAATAGGCTTAGGAGTCATCTGGAATTTCCTTTGCTCATTGGTACTGCAGACATGCTTCTGAATTCGAGAAAGAAATTAATCTGAATTTCGATCTATTCTACTCTTGAATTCCGTCCCTTTTATTCTCTATACACCTCCACCCCTACCCCTACCATCTGTTCTCTACAAAGAAATGTGTTTTCACCAGGTGTTTAACACCGGATGCGGATGTTTTGGCAGTAACTGTGCCAAAGAGACGAAATTTTTTCATAGAATTTGAATCCCAACATATCTCGGCTAGTCTAACCCAATCAATGGTTACCTCTATATTACTAGTACTGATGATTTCCGTGCAGCATATATAATGGCAGAAAATTGTGCACAATTAATTGTAGGTTCAATTGCAGAACAGAAAAAGCAGAGTGATGAAATGCCTACTAATAATACAGCCTTCTCTTAGCCTACCCATATAATAGTTAGCTATTTACAATTAATACAGGGCTCACTTGTCTTTCTCACAGAGTTTTTTGGTTCTTGTGTCCAAACCAGTTGTAAGTGTCATAGGTAGTGAGCCGAGGGGTCAAGGCCCTAGGGATAAGGATAGAGTCGATTGGATATGATTAGATTAGGTCCTCCCTCCATCCATATAAGGATGGATTGTATTGTCATTCTAATTAAGCAATGAATTAGAATTACTCTCTCCCCAACCTAAGTCTCCCTCTCATCCCTAGCAGCTGTCGCCGTCCGGCTATCCTCCCGACGGTGTTTACCCTTATGAACCCTAACCTATAACAGTAAGTTTACAGCCCGCTTCTCCTCTCTCTCGTCTCTTCTCTTCTCTCCTCCACCTCAGTATTATACTTGCTATTATACTTGCTCTAAAGCTGGCACCACCAAGGTGAAAATGCTACTATCCTATAATGTGGGCATGTATATATACGACCATTTGTAAACTTAATGTAATAAGACTAATAAGGCTGTGTTTGAGGAGAGGAGATAGATAAGATTGGGAAGATACGCAAAACGAGGTGAGCCATTAGCACATGATTAATTGACTATTAACTATTTTAAACTTCAAAAATGGATTAATATGATTTTTTTAAAGCAACTTTCTTATAGAATTTTTTTGCAAAAAACACACCGTTTAGTAGTTCGGGAAGCGTGCGCGCGGAAAACGATACAAAACTCACTCACAATCACCCAGATCACCCAGAAAAGAACACAGCCTAAGTAGTGTTCCATTTCTAGTTTTGAAGGGCTGATGAACTGATAGTCCTAGTTATCAGAAAGCAATTGTCTCTATAAGAAAACCATCCACTACATTCGTAGTTTAGAAACCATCCACTAGATTTCATCGGCATGTGGCGAACCTACTCGTATCGGATGATTATAGGATTAGGAGTCATCTGGAACTCCTTTTGCTCCACGTTATACTGGAACACTGCTTTTTCTACGGTTCAACGGACTCATACCTCCACCTCCCTAACACTCCAGAATCCTGATGCAGCTGCTCCGTTTATCAGGACTTGGGTGTTGACGCAGCTGCTCCGTTTATCGGGATTTAGGAGGCGTAACACCGGATAGAGGTGTTTGGCAACCTTCAATAGCTGTGCAAATGATGGATTGCTGTAACAGAATTAGGATACGGACCTGTCTCAACCAGTCTAACCCTACCTCTTGTTACTTGTTCTTAGTAACCATCCTTCCCGTGCACATATAATGGCAAAAAAATGATGCACCATTGATAGAAGGTTCAGTAGCAGAACAAAATTTTGCAAGATGAAATGACAAACTAAAGCCGGCACCACCAAGGTGAATTTTCTGCTCTCTTATGGGAACAAGTGACAGGGTATAAATATGTAGATGATTATACAATTGCCTATTATTTCCGCATCCTCAACATGCACAATTCCAGAAGCGGGGGTTGCCCCTTATGAAACTGCTAAATTAGAGGGAAGGCAAAACAAAGAAAGAAACAGAGAGGAGAGCGATTTGCACATATCCCCAGTTTGGCAAAAGCTTTGTCCATTGCAAGGCACCTGTATAACTACAACAAAGGGATCAAGGCACATCACTCGAATGGAATCGAATGTCCAGAGGTGAGTTTGTTCCATATATAGATGTTTAAATAAGGTCGGTTGTCCCGTTTACACGGGGCAAAAGAGCATCCCTAACAAGCAAGAACTTTTTCCTGCCTGAATGCGATACATGTTGGAAATCTTGAAGCAAGCTCCGGTATGTAAAGCTCAAAGGTGAGGCAAAAGGGCGAGACCTGTACAGCTTCGGCTCCTCAAGTTTAGTTGCGGATAATTTACTCAGAGAGTCAAGAACAGGAAGCAGCATGAAAACATTTGCACCGAGGATGGCTTAGGATGCCTCTCTCTCGGTGCCTCTTTCACCAGAGGGTATTTGCTGGGAATCTGAATGGGTGATCCTCCGAGACCTCCCTGAGACATTGTCAGGCGATACTTCTGAATGTGCTGGTACAGGTGCCAGCATACGTCGGGCAGACACATCACCAGTTGGTGATGTCGCGAGACCGTACATCAGAGTTCCCATTGGATGATCAAATTTGCAATTCGGACCAAACTTGCAGATGCCATAGCGAGAATAGAATGTGCATATGGGCTCTCCCTGCAAGCAGGAAAAAGAAACAGAGGATTAGGCAACACTTGTCCATCTTCTATATTGTATGTATTTATGTTTTATCGGTTTTGAACATTGCATGATAAACAACCAGCAATTACTAAAATGTGCATTGGTACGCTCCATGCATAGCTATTGTCAAGAAATCAACTACACATAATAGAATCATATGCAGAATGCCAAGTCATCACTCAAGAGTAACTAATCACTAATCAGCAGTAAGTAGGCATCGTCACGTGATGATAACAGTATCAATAAAAAAAGCACAAAAACTAGTGTATGTAAAGTAAATTTAGAAATGTGCCAATCTTGAATATAGTACCATTTACACATTATCGTATTCAAATGTAGATCAACAATCAAAATTAGCATGGGAATTCTCAGTCAAGATTCACAAGTGAAATCTAATTCGCCCCATGGGATTCTGCTTAGCCATCAAGTTTCTTCAAAAATAAAACAGCGAATACCAAGGAGGACTGGTGCAAATAATACACTAAATGGTTTCACTTTCTGCAAAGACATCTAAGATCTAACTAATTAACACCACACTCCCTGTAATTATTTTGTACATGTTTATATATTTAATATATTAACACAGTAGGAGTCTCTCCTGATGTCTGTTGTCAAAAAACAATTACACCGCATGACAACAAAGAGTTCTTTAGGACAGATTTATTTAAACTACACTACACGGATTAGTTTTTTTTTCTAATACCCTGTCAAAGGAACCATCACTCCCTATGGAAAAAGGGATTTGCCGCATGAGGTTTTATAGACAAAATGAGGCCACAAAGCTAAGGCAGCATACAGCAAAAAATTAAATGACCATCTTGCTAAGAATACATGAACTTAGGAACTTAGGGTGTACAATGCTATAAAAGACTCCCTTACCGGACGCAGTGGAAGACCTAATGAGCTCAACGCACAGTTTGGAGTAGGGATTATTCTCTCCTTGGGATGATGGAATTTGCATACAGCACCAAACTTACAGTCCCCAGTCTTCATATAGAACTGGCATTCTGGTTGGTCAGGTCGCTCTGGAAATATGCTCTCCCTCTGTACTGTATATAGCCCAAGAGGAACAGAACCAGCTTGGTATGATGAAAACATTCCCTGGTCACCCATGTTAGGTGTTTCACTGTGACGTGAGCCAGTATAGTATTGTGCACCTCCAGCTGTCCTCTGTTGATCATCTGAGGATGAAGAACCAATTTGTGCCTAAGAAAACATAAAAATAGTTGAGCAATCATGTATTTGACATGAAAGCTACAGAAATGATGGCACGACAAAAATCAACAATTAATCTCAAGGTAAATGATTTTCCATGTAAAAATATTAAGCTCATCACTCTAGGCATGTGGATCAACACAAATATACAATAAGAAAATAATGTTTTTTTTTTTACTTTAAGAAAAATAATGCTTGTTAAGACAATAGATTTAATTAGCCTCTAATGGATGACATGAACAAGCCAGCATACAATAGATTTATATAAAAACAGGTAACACTTTGTTGCGCAGAGTGATATTATAGCCAATATTTTCATTATTGTTATTCTAAAGAAATAAGGATCACACTTCAAGTGATCTTGTAAGGATATGTTGGAGATCTATTACCCAACAGAAAGGCGGAAATAATTATACAGATGTGTTTATTAAAATATTCAATTCTTTTGCTGCAGAAAAGTGCCAATCAGGTAACAATTGATGACAAACTTCAAGGTAATTAGCAGTGTGTAACTGATGACAAAGTGTGGATGCTGAACACTGCAACGGGTGAAGCTGCCTCTTCTTTCCTACCACAATATGTGGTAGAAAAAGGGAATACAAAAAACAGATTAAATAGAGACCATAAGACCATAGTCGCTTTGACAGCATTCTCAATAAACCAATGAATTGCACCATCTACTCCACTGGATGAGTATACATTTAAGAGACGATCGTAAATGTCAAAGTGGGAGAAATAAACATACTGCATAAGGATTCCACCCTGGAACTTGAACGAGCCCTGGAGGAACAATCACTTGTGCATAGCTTGAATGGCCTGGCCACCTTGGACTTGCAATAAACGAAGCAGATCTTGACAAGGGCCAGTTTGTTACAGCCCCTGGGTAAGTATGCTGACTAGGAGAAGTAACTGACTGTCCAGGTGAATAAACAGAGCCACGTACAGCAACCATCGTATTAGATGGCTGTGGATGATGAAACTTACATGTGCTCCCAAATTTGCACTGTCCGGTTCTTAAATAATAAGCGCATTCCTTCTCATTCTGTGGTAATAAAATTTAGGTAACTAAAACAAACATTGCACAGAAGTTGCAGAATAAAAGGAACATCACATGAACTATCCTTAAGTCCAACAAGTAATAGTAAAAGATAATGGAAATTTAGAACAAACCGGCCGCAATGGGTAGCCTAAAGCATTCAGCTGTACTCGGGTTGCCATTGCAGCTTTTTCTCGGGGGTGGTGAAACTTGCATGTTGCTCCAAATTTGCATGTTCCAGTCTTCAAATAATACTGAAAAAAAAGGTGAAGCACAATAAATAATACAGAAAACAATGCTGCTAAGTCATCAAAGATAAGATATACTAATAGACAGCTTTAAGCAGCTACATTATGAATATATGTCGTCCAAAATACCAAAACAGTCCATATCATCATGCAATGAACAAGAAGTTCAACGAACTAAACTAAATCACACTTGCTAAGAGTTGGGTTGGATGCAAGTCATTCTACTCCAGTTTATTTGGAAAAATCCAAGCTATGGATTGCAATAGAAAAAGATGTCGACATTACACTCAAGATCATGCTCTTTGATCTTGTTTAAGATACTACAACTTCAAGCGCCAAAAATCATCAGGTAAAAGCATCAGAAAGTAAAATAGTAAGGAGTTGTCTGTGATAATGTGCATGAGGCAACTCTGGTGTTGGTATTCACCAACCTCAAGAGAATTAGCGCTGCAATTAAAGGATGATTTCAACCCATGTGGCTGCCTTCATCAAAGTAATCACTTAGATCATACACTTATGAAACTATTTATCTTTAATGCCCTCAACTTCTTACTGAAGAACAGCTAAGGAAGAACCTCTAAGACACCTGCGGCTTGACAGGGCACAGGATAACTGAAGAACAGCGATAAAACAATTTTAGGCAATATTGTTTCAAATATTACCAGCAAAAAAATATTGTTTAATATAGCTCAAAAATAAGGGCCCAATGTGAAACTATCAAGTATGTTAAAAGTTAACGTCACGAGTATAAACTTTCAAATATCAGAGCATTAAAAGATATGAAACACCACCAATGCGTTACTGTTACATGATCAAAAGTATCAAAATTGAGGAAACTGTTAGAATGGAAAATCTCACTTGACATTCAGGTTGACCAATTCTTTGAGGATATTCCCCCTTCATCCTTGCAGCAGCAACAGCCTGATGATCAAAACCATTTACATCAAACAAAGGTAAGAATTTATATAAAGTAGCACAAAAATGGTGAGTTCCATAAACTTTCAAACTTACAGCTTTGAAAATATTATCATGCTCCTAAACTATGCAAATCTAATAAAAAATCTATGAATTCCAAAAGATAGAAAATAGAAAAACATTTACAAGTCATTTGAAGAGGTTTTCAAAACAGCCATATGCCTACAAAGGAGGAGCCAAGCTGTTATCTGGTTTTCACTGTTGTGTTAATTGTTCAGGAAAATAACTCACACATGAACTCCAAAAGAACCAATCTAGATAAATTCTTGTTATTAGAAGGGAATCGCTACAGAATCAACAAAGTACTTCCTCTGTCAAAAATTCAAACAATTTACATAGATTCAACTTGTAGCATTAGTCTTTACCACACACTATTTGTAAAAATTGTAGAGGACATTAATGCTAATGAAAAATATACTCTAATGTGGAAAAAAAAGGGTACAAGAATAGTTTAGTGTACCATCTTACGATCTGCTGGGTGATTAAATTTACAGGTCATCCCAAACCTGCACAAGCCAGTCCTCATGTAATAACTACAATCTGGTTCTCCAATACGCTCTGGGTATGGCCCAGCTTCCATGGCTTCTCCTAGATTCATCTGCCACATTGCCTCTGCAATTTAATTATAACAATACCGATCACTCACAGAAAATTGCAGCAAAATCTATAAGCTGGTAGATTATTGACATCAAAGGAGAGAAGGTAGCATCAAGAAAAGTGGAAAATGGACACCAAGAATTCCTGGCAATATCATTCAACAATACGACTACAAATCCATGTCATTGGATACCTTAAGACTGTTGCAGTGAATAAACACCACATGAAGTCGGACATAGAGAGAGCTGGACTGGATATTATGAAGTGACAAAATAAGCTATATTTAGCCAGTATAACGGAAAAAATAATTAATTTACTCAAAACAAATAGAGAACTACTGAACTCCGTTGTTTAATCATACTAATGATCCTCTGTACCCTCAAATCACATAAATAATTATCATCACAATACACAGCCTCAGAACTCAAAAGATAGAGAAAAGTTGCACCAAGATTAGGAAATAGATTTCCACCCATATTCTTTCTACAGAAATCAATAAAATTCATTCATTCTATCTCGAGTAAAAACCGAGTCGTAGTCAGTTCATCATGCCCTCTATATCATTATAATAAGTGATTCACTATCACTACATAAACTATCTAATACTCTGAAAGCTTCGTCTTCAGCTGTTCAGATACTGACAAGAAAGCATCTGTAATAAATACAATTACATCCTAGAAGACACTTAACATTTTAACATTTTTCGCAGAAAAGACTGGTATTGGCAACGGTAACAAAAGAGTTCCCAAAAAAGCCTTAAATTAAGCTCAATCCTAATTTCATTGTAGCTGTGGACCCCAGTATAAAATCAGACCTAAACCTCTTCGCCTGAATCAAATAACTTAAATTACAACACAAACAGGAAACTTTGCAAAACTGAACTACACCCAACTCAAACAGCACCATAAATCAGATTAACTCAAGGTTCAACCAACAAATAAATTATGCAAACCATAAATGATGGAACACCACAATCACACAAGTATTCCCCACATTTAAAATGAAAATTCAGATCACTTGCTACCTCTCCGCAATTTCGCTTCCAAGACCAGCTAATCCCAAAAATGTTCCTCCCATCCAAAACATTCACCTTTAGTTCTTCAAATACCCATGATAAAACAAAGTAAGATTAACATATCCATCTAGAAGAGTGAAAACCAAATGATGAGATGACATGTATTTCTAGAGTTCACTTTTCTACACCCAAATCAAAAACTCCACTACGAGGACCAAATCAGACTCAAACACTGCCTTCAAACAAAAAAATTTCACCATACAACCATACTTCAAGAAACATAAATCCATAACAAGCGTACATGGAAACAAAAGCAAGATCCGAGATCCAAATCCTACAAACTCTGCAGTTTCAAGGATTCCATTCCTTAGAAAAGAAAGACCCCAAATGAAATAGCCATACCAGTACACTAGTCACCAGCTAGACAGGCTACACCATAGAACAAAGACAAAGACCTAGGAGGGTGCAGCGCACCTTCATCAGAACTATGGGGCCCAATCACAGAGGCTGCAACAGCAACTGCGGTAGCAGCGGCTGACAAGCCCTCCCTGGCAGCACCAAAGCTGATCCTGCCCATCAATGGTGTCGCCTTCACAGCCACCCGAGGCATCGGATCAGAAATTTAATCTCAGGTAATTGCATACTTGGTATAAATAGTTCAGGAAGAACCATGTACCAATAAATATAATCATAAAACAACAGAAACGGCAACCAAAAAGGATTAAAGTGTTCCCTTTTTCTGCAAAAAGATCCCTATACCACTTCCGCTTCAGCGTTATCAGAAAAAAAGGAAGAACTGAATTTATTTTGTAGAACATACCTCACAGCACGTCAAGTGCTAAAGATGCACAAAGAAATAGTTAAATTTATAGTAACGGTTCAAAACAATTGAAAGTACTGTCATAACTCATGAGATAAGGATGGGTTGTCACACTGATAAACTTTTAATAAATTCTTTCATGTACCAAATCTTTAAGAACAGCCATACTGCTTCCATTGTGGCGTTACCAAAAAGACGACAAAAGTGAATTTATCATTTTGTACAGGTGAACACAAACAAATGAAACTAAACTTGCTAATTTTGCTTATGAGAAAACAATCCAAAATATTGCAGAACTCCAAATTATCACAGAAGAATGAAAAGTGTAACTAATTAAATTTTGTCTGCAAGAAGAATACGGTCAGAGTCTTTAGAGGCAGCGTAACTTCAAGTCACAAATACTAGCAGGCAAGCTATCCTACCAATACTCTGACCAATCTTCCAAAACTGAAGTATCAATACCTCATCCTGCATTGTCCATCAGGTCATCACCTCACCAGTCCATTTTTTAACAGAGAATGGTAGTAGATATTTCTAAACAAAGTATCCTCACTAAAAACCTGCCATATCCTCCAAAGACCTTTAATGTACTAGAGTTCAAAATTTTGAGTCGTGATTACAACCATACCATCAATCTATATAAAAGAAATGCGGCCAAATTTAGAAATGTTCATCCTGATACACTTCAACAAGAGTGATACAAAAAAAATAAACCCAAAAAGGCCAAAAATATATGTAAACACACCCCATGTCTATGTGCCTTTCAAGAACCCTTGGTGGTAACTCCTTTCTACCTCCTTTCTACCTGATAAATAGCTCGGATACTTGCCCAGAACATTCACAAACTGGAACAGCCAGGTTGAAAACATACTGATGTCCATATCTTACTTCAACCACACAACATAATTGAGTAAACATTTACAGAATGATAGCTTGAGTCCAAATGAAATTTAACCGAACCACTGCCTGCCCTGCCCTCATGATTCTTTCCAAAACCAACAATAACATTAAAAACCTTCCCTGTCTTCCAAAAACAATGTATTCTTTCCATTTGAGATTCTTACTATTCTCATGGAAACACCATCGACAATCACCGACATCCAATAGACGCACAAACAAAAATTCACATAGAACTCACCACCGACAACGTATCCACATTATAAAACATATCAGCATTGTGAGAATGACCAAAACAGAGCGCTCCTGCATGGAGTGGGATACCAAATCAGCTCAGAAACCTCGCCTTTCCGACCCGATGCACCGTTCCAATCCAGCAAGCTGGAGTGACTTCTCCAATATGGTACATGAGCCCAAACGCAGGGATTAATCACCGCCGAATCGAGCGGCTCCGCCGCAGAGCCAGCACTGCGTTGGAACACCGTCCGCCATAAAAAATTAACCGAAACCCTCAACCCCCCACCACACACCCGCCCACCGACAGCACAGTGTTCACCAGCATTGGTCGGCCGCACGCGCGCCCTCCCATCCCCTCCCCTCCCCACCACCCCCGCCTGCCGCCCAAACCCTAGCACCCGCGCCACCGACACCCCCGCTTCCCCACGAGGAGAACCAATCGAAACCTACCCCAGCTGGCACCCCCTCCGCCGCTTCCCCCCACACCCACCCTGACGGAAAAGGAAAGCGAACGACGAGGAGGAGGAGGAGGAGGATGAGGATGAGGGGGTCGTCACCTTCGTCGACCACGTGGGGCCCGATCGTCGCGCGGCAGCAGCGGCAGCGGCGGCGGCGGCGGAGAGGGAAGAGCCCTCCCCAACGCCGCCGGCGGACGGCGCCGCCGCCACACCGCGGGCGCCCTGCAGCAGCAGCAGCGGCGGCAGCATCAGATCGCCGCGCCGTCGCGTGCGCGCGCGCGGGGGTAAGGGCGGAGGAGGAGGAGGCGGAGGCGGAAGAGGGAGGAAGGAAGGGGAATGAGAGGAACGAGGCGTCCCCGTTCGGACAGCCAGTCGTTTTTGTTCCTCTCCTCCCTTCCCCGCTTTTTTTCACCGCCGCGCGGCCGCGCCAACCAACCCAGTCAACTGGGGCCTTCACCGCGGCTACGCGCACCCCACGTTGGGTACACACACAAGCAAAAGCTATCGCCCGACCCCGCGGCCCGCACATGGGGGGTGGGGGGCGGGGACGGGGGCGGAGCGAATGACGAGTGGGAGGCCACGTCAAGGCGATGGCGTGGATGGGTCGTGGGTGTGGTTGCTTTTTTTTTTCACAAAGCTAAGTTAGAGATATGTGACGACGTGACGTATTTAGTGTTTTTGGACGTCATGTTTTACAGTTGGTATCGTCTTTTGCGCCCGGGATATGACGAGAAAAAAAATGTTATGAGCGTCACGGCGTGAGGACGTGGCGGATAGGAAGGTCTTGTATCTTTCTTCCGTGGTGACGAGGGTATATGCTGGCGCGCAAGGAGATGCATCAAATGCTTTCGATATTAGATTGCGTATGAAATGTGTGTACCACTCGAATCATCTAGTAAAGCACTTATGGTCTTTTTTTTTTTTTGTTCGGCAACAACCTGAAATGTAATCATGCTATTGATAGCATTTTTCGTGGCAAGACATGGGAGATATGCGACATGACATGACATGGCAAATGTCTTTTGTAGTGTCACATTTAGTACTAGATACAACTAGAAGAATGGTTTATGTACCACGGTATGTTAATATGATAGATAGCCCTAAATTTTTGTTATAGATATTTATCTTCTCTTCTATGAGGGAAAGGTTGTATGCTGACACACAAAACAGATTTGTGGGATGCTTTCGGTGCTAAATGGCATGCCAAATCAAATGTGTGTGATTGACATTAATTGTTGGTTAGACAACAACGCAAAGGGACAAACTATTATGTGTATTTGTGGCAAAGTCCATGCATTTTTTTTTTTTGTAAATGATTGTGTTTGCCTTGCGTGTTAGGTATGTTCCCTTTTACTTGTTGATTCTTCCATATTATTTATCAATATAGAAAGTAGGTGAACAATGAGGTAAACATTACACTATTTATATTAAACATTTAATTTGATAAAACTCACTTTTTTTGTCTTGATTGTCTATTTTATTGCATTGGCCTTGTGTGTTGCTATATATAGCAAAAAGGTATCATGTTTCAAAATTGTCATGATCTTTTGATCCTTTTGGGAAATGAGTTTTTGTTGGAGCACACAAAGAGGTTGCTTCAGACATTATAATGTTAAGTAGCCGGTACAAATCTAGGATACATGTGTCTAAGGATTCTTAATAGAGAAATGTAGGGTTGACTTATTTTAGAATGTGTCGGTCATATGAATAGCATCATGAATTTTGTAAAGTCAATAGTGGAATCACACACATAATTTTATACCAAATATAGACAGGATCAACTCTAGTTTTTTTTTTCACCAGCACACATTAGTGATTGTACATGTTAAAAAAATGTGTAAACCATGTATGATTTGTTTGAAAATTGCCAAAGCAAAGTTAAAATTAATTGTTTGATTAGAAAGTAGACTAGAATGGAGTAAAATAGGGTCGATGTTTGTTGTAGCAATATGGTCCATCAAATCAACAAAAATTATGCATCTTAAGCTGAGTTTGAAGGAACGTTTGGGCTTAGTAACTTAGCGGCTTGTAAAATGAAATAAGCCATTAGCATATGATGATTTGAGTATTGATTATTTTCAAACTTGAAAAATGGATCGATACGATTTTTTGAAAAACTTTTGTAGAAAACTTTTACACAAAACGCACCGTGTAGCAGTGTGCGAAGTGCGTTCATGGTAAACGAGGGAAAATTTCAACTCAAATGCTCCTTCAAACATAGTCTTATTCAGCATAAAAGGTTGCAGATAAAAAATAGTGCAAATTTTCATGGCTAACTAGTTAATTCCATCCTATTTGGCCTAATAATAAAAAATCAATGAAGATAATAAAACTAAAAGTAAAAGGGAAATATGGCTGAAAATTCAAATTTGTTAGGTCTTCAATAAAATTTACCTCAAAAATACAACGAGTAATAATCTAATAGAATAAGGTAATAAAAGTAAAAGTGAAATATGCAAACAAATAAAATTGTCTGATTACGAGTAGAAAACAAATTTTAAACTGTAAATTACTTATTATTCATCTACGGAAGTTAATGACAAATAAATAATATTTTAAAAAATATGAAACATCATGTAGAAAAGGTATGGTGGAACCTTCTACAAATATAATAGGTAAAGATTATGATATTGTGCCTCAGTCCCATAACCTGGTCCAGTATTGTTGTATTGCAAGCCCTTTTCTTAAAAGAAAAAAAAAAGCACGCTAAAACTTACCTGAACATGGTACCTGTGACTTATAGGTTGCAACATTTTTTTTTTGAGAAAGGGTTGCAACATGGTAAACTGGATATATCCTTCTGATGTTATGTAGGTGATGATATTACGAAATATAGTTTCTACTAGAAAATTAGTCCAGAATGCGTTATTCGGCCAATGCAGTGGACTAGAATTTAGTGACATGTTGTAGCTTCTCCCACAGAGATCAAGGTGACAAAGTACAAATTGGGGTGTCGTGTTCTTCTCTTATCAGTGCAGTTTGGTAATGAATTGATATTTGGTGGAAAGACATAAGATTTAGCGTCACCATCATACAATATGTCCATAAATTGTTAATGACAACTACCACTCAAACAAGATGACAAATCAACAATGATTCTAGCTAGATATCCAAAACAAAAAGGTTAAGACTGTTTAGAAATTTTAAAAATAAAATATTGTTATTAAACGACAGGCAAGGAGTGTTGGGGAGAGCCCATGGGATTAAAATTTCACTGAGAAAGAAATTGTATTAATCATATTAAGAGTGTGCTTGGATGCATTTCAATTTTGTTTGTACTAAGATTTGAATGGTGGAGTTTCTTCCCTGTATTTTTTATTATTTTTTACCAGTTTACTTTTTTATTATTATTGGTGTGTAATATTCCTTCAATGTCTGTAATACTTGGATCGAAAAACCTTTTGGATACTATTGATAAATAGAGATACAACAAAGGGACTACCTACAAGTGTGTCGATTAATTTTTAAGGACTAGTATATCGCATGTGCACTTCAAGGGGTTTTTAGTTGAAGAAAATTATTATTACCATCATTTTATACATATTCATGGTTAGCAACTATCATCCAATTTTCTATGGTTAACTTAGCTCCAATCAAATTTGTCAACAAAACCGTAAGAATTCTTGTTGCACAGTGTGGTAGCGAACGAATTCAATGTGATCATAGAATTTGTTCTTCTTTGGGTTTAAGAAAGATCAATGAGCTTTGCTTACACCATCCATCCATCGTCGGTCAGACGGTCACTATCCTAAAAAAAAGCCCAAATTTATTAAGATATAGATTTTACCTCAGTTTTCATTAGCACGTCTTTTAAATTATAAAACGGTATGTTTTGTGTGAAAGATTTATATATATAAGTTGTTTTTAAAATATCAAATAAATATATATTCCAATTTTATAATAATTAAAACTTAATTAGTAATGCTTGAATGACTTTCTCATTTTATAAGCGCTAACTTAGTATTCATCCAACTCTATCATAAACCAGACCATATGCCAAGCAAGAATTCACAGCAAAGATGGTGTTTTTAGCCGGAGTTGTGGCTTAGAGTGCCTGTTTATGCTGTAAAGTAATGTGCATCATTGTAACAATAGTGGTTGTACAGCTCTTAGCCTCCATGGCAGCTGTATCTGTTGGTACTAGTTTGAACCTCTTCTCAATCTTAATAAACTTCGGCCGCGTATCTTACGCCGGCCCGGCGAAAAAAGAACTCACAGCAAAGAAAGTTTATTTTTTTGTTTTTTTTTTGAAAAAAAAGAGAGCCAAATACATACGCACTTGGGCTATTGCTGCCGTGTACCCGTAGCAGAAAAACCACCCCACAGGCCACAGAAAACCGTCCACGCCGGTAGCCGCAACGGGAACCAACCAGGGTCGCACACGCCCGCGCGCACAGAAAAACCACCCCACAGGCCACAGAAAAGCCACCCCACCGACGCCCGCGCGCACCCGCC
>CM020188.1:12207610-12316929 GCA_009805545.1 Oryza longistaminata | reverse complement strand
GCCCCGCGCGGTGGTGGAGGCCCATGCGCGGTTGTGCGCGCCACGTGTCGGATTGGGATAGGGAGGCCGGATATGTGGGGCCCACCGCGGGGGTGAGCAAGTGTGAGTGAAGAGATTCGCGCACCGACGGCGGCGTCCGGTTTACTTACCCTCGGGGCGAGGGGGAGGAGGACAGGTGGGCCCGGGGGGTGGGCGGCGGAGGGAGGCGGGTAGATGCGCCGGTGAGAAAGAGAGAGGAGAGGGGATTTAATGAGGGGGTGGGGCCCACGCGTTAGGATTGAAGGGGTTTTGACTTTTGACCCCTGTGTGTGCTGTGCGTGGGATTTGATTATGGGGGATATCGATCAGCGAGGCAGCAGCTGTTTTTACTGGGATTGGAATTTTGGAATTTCTTTTAAATATATAAAACTGTTTTTGTTTTCCGTATGCACCGGCTAGGTAGTTGTATGCACGCATGGAAGCTGCAGCCATGTGACATTTTTAAGGTGAGTTTGAAGTGATGATTGGGTTTTACTACTCTCTTATTTATTTACTACAAGCATGATGTTTTTTTTAAAAAAATAAATTTATTTATAATAGTTATCACTTAATTAATCGTGTGTTAATAATCTAATCCATTTTTTGAGCCACTGTAAGCTCCGGCGGAAATGATGAACGGAGCCTGATATGTAGTTAGGGGTGGATAAAAAGCTCATACTTGGTTTGGGCTCGCATAGTTCGGATCGGCTCGAAAGCAAAATGAGCTAAGCCTAAGCCTCCTTACTAGCTTGTTTCTGAAATGATCCAAGCCCGAGTTGGCTCACGAACTCATTTGGCTCATTATAATAGTGCCATATACAATAACTACGCACCTTTTCTAGCTTTTTATTCGTTGAAAATGTAACTTTGATTGCCATACAACATATTGAAGAAAAGTTATCACTTTATTGCACATTCTATATATTAAAATATTGCTCGATTTCTCCTAGTTCTACTTTAGGTTTACTTGTTGCTCGAGGCCATTAATGAGTTGAGCCGAGCCTAAGTTTTAGCTTGTTGCTTGTATCGAACCGAGCCAAGCCGAGCTTTCTTATCACCAAGCTTTCATGTTTCCACCCCCTATATGTAGTCCTAAAGAAACTACACCGGGCATTTCTACGATAAATATTACTCCTAATTAACAAGTGAACAGTGCAACGCGTACAAAACTTTTTTTTTATCTTTAAATTAATTAGTTGCACGCCAAGTTTTCTTCTTGATGAAGCTATCGCTTTTCAACACCACTCTCTCCAATGCTTCACGCAATATTCACATGTTTTCGTGAAAGAAAACTTCATAACCAAACTTGGTCCATCTATTTAAGAAGCACAACATCATTAGATCTACCTAATGTAGATAATTAGGCCCACGGGAACCATTTATATCCATGTCATCAGTAATTAGAAAAGGAGAAAAATGACTCTTTATAACAGAAGTACGCCTACGTCAAGTATTCAATATTAAAGCCAAATTGACCAGATTAGTATGGTTTAGCCTTTGTGCAATTGAAGGTAGACATCACAAAACATGCCAACTAATTAAAAAAATGGAGATCAAAATTTAGGTATGAAAACAATCATAGAAATTCCTGATCGACCGATATTCGTTTCCGATTTTTACTGGGTGAACAATGTGGAAATGATTATTGATAAAAAAAAATTAAAAAAATAAAATGGTAAAAGAATGAAAAATTCTAAACGATTTTACTATTATACCGTTTGTTTTCGATTTTTACGTCTTATTTATGAAAATTACCTTTTTTATCAAGGTAATTACGCAAATATCTATATATAGTACATTTCTTTATTTGATGATTCATAGGCCCATCAACTCCTCAACGAAAGCCATAACTTAAGTGAATGGTTAAAATGGAGACAATGTGTAATTTACGTAGTGTACCATTGAATTTATTTCGTCATTAAATATGTGATTTTATAGCTCAGTGTTTCCAATATTTATTACCTTTTTCCGATCCATACCGACATGTTTCCATCCACATAGCTCCGTTTCCAGTTTCTTGATAACATTCTTATTTTTGATTTTACCATTTTTTTATTTCATTTTCGAGAAAAGAAATAGTTATATGAATGGTTTATACATTTTCCCACCATTTCCAACCGTTTTCATTCCCAAGATTCAAAACTATGAAGGCTATATAATAACGCAATATACGCTTCAGACCTCATGTAGGTCCTTGATCTGGTGACATAATTGAAAAGTCTTTCTTTTCCTTCAGAATGCTGAAAGGTTAAATATTTTGTATATACTAAGCTAGTCTAAATTAGAGGCTAAGACTGTGTTTGGCACGGAGGGTTGAGAACTATCCACACAAAATGGAGCAACTAATTAGCACATAATTAATTAAATAATAGCTAAAAACTTGGAAGAATATTAATATGATTTTTTAAACAACTTTCCGATATATTTTTTTACTATTACGTGAAAATGTAAACGGAAATGATTTTACTGTTATACCGATCGTTTCAGAATTTTATGTATTGTTTACAGTATTTCTGAATAAGTACCTATCAGTAGTCTATTTATTTATTTGATCCATAGTTTAGTGGTCCATCAACTCCTTATCCAAACCTCTAACTTAAGTGCATGGTTAAAATGGTGATAATTTGTAATTTATATAGTGTAACCTTGAATTTATTTCATCCTTAAATTTATGGTTTAATGTTTTCGATATCTATTACTAGTTTCCAATATATACCTACATGTTTCCATTATATAGTTCTGATGTTATTTTAATTTCCGGTTTTACCGTTTTCTTTTTTTTTATGGGGGTTTTACCGTTTTCAATATGGTTATGGTAATGATTGATACATTTTTTCCCACTATTTCCGACCGTTTTCATCTCTTCAAAACTATGAAGGATATATAATCAGTGACGGAACCAGCATGGGTGCTAGGGGCTCGAGTCTCTCTATCCCGTTAGATCACCATAGAGAACAAGAAGAGAGGAGAGGGGAGAAAGATGAGTAGGGCAACCATATTTGGAAAAAAGGCAATGAGCCCCTACGAAGACTAATTAATACACCCCTGTATATAATAACACAATATATGCTTCAGACCTCATGTAGGTCCTTACTCTGGTGACATCGTTGAAAAATCTTTCTTTTCCTTCAGAATGTTGAAAGGTTTCATGTTTTGTATACCAAGCTAGTGCAAATTATAGAGGCTAAGAGAGGTTGTTTCCACCCTAGCAATTGGCAAAACCACGTTATGGGAGGGAAGTAAGAAGCAATTGGATCAGTGTCACATGGAGATGCAAAGAAGAGTAGACCCTGGAACTTTAGCAAATTGTTTATAGTGCTGTTAAAAATATTGTTATTTTTTTCTTTAATAAATATTTAAAATTGAAAACATGACGTGCTAAGTGTTAAAATTTCTGACTTATATTAAGACCAGAGAAGGGAAGCTGGCAACCTCTACACGAGGCCAATTGTTTTTCTCCCGCAGGCATTTGATCTTCTTCTTCTTACTATTCTTGAGGAAGGTGATCTTAAACACACCAAGAAAAAAAAACATATACTACATTTTTGAGCTAATATAAATGCTCGAGCACATACTTTGAATCTAAGAAAATCCTCTTGTATATAGATGAATTTCATGTGAATACTATGATTAATTTAATATTATTTAGTCAAATAAACTATGGTGTTCAATGTATGGCTTATTTTACTCCAAAAGTCAAATAGGTAGTAGTATTTTTCTTTTAAGAAACATAGTACAATCGTAGACGTTCACAACGCGCTCACACTCATCCTTATAAACGCGTACACACCCTACACCTATGTGCATTTCCGAAAGATTGGACCAACATATTTTGAGATATGTACAACTTAAATGCGAGCACCCATATCAAGTTATGGATTTAAATCCAATGGGTTGGTTCCTATCGATGTTTGAGGTCCCGACTACAGTATTTGCATGGTATGAGGATCATCGGTACAGGGTATATGCGAGATTGAGGTAAAAGAGATGGAGACATGGATTTTATACAAGTTCGGGCCCCTTATCTGACAGGTAATAGCCCTACTCCTGCTGGCCAAAGCCAGTGTTGCTCTATATTTATCTGGATCAAACAAGTACAATATTTGGGATAACCTATCTAGCTGTCATCGACTTGGCGGCATAGATAACCGACACGCAGTTGACGACAGAGCAATCTTCCTCCTCGATTACGAACTCGTCGAGATCAGAGATGGTGCTAGATATCTCTTGTCGGCCTCTGTAGGCACCAGATTGGGTCTGTCTAGGCTCATCCCCGATGTCGATATCCGGCGGCGTGTGTTGGCTTGTGTGTCGATCTTGTTGGTCTGTCATGTCCCCTCTCCTTCTAGGGGGTCTTGTATTTATACCCATAGATGTCCCCTGTCCAAGTAGAACTACGGAGACCAATATGGATGCAATTCGAGTAATCCTTATAGTTTCCATATAGAACACTATTCGTCATTCCTTATCCGGAACTCATTCTATATACGAGGTAAGATTCCGTATAAAACTTGGTATATGGTGGGCCCCACCGAGTTTAGTCGATTACTATTCCTTATCTGAAACTCATTCTATATACGAGGTAGGATTCCGTATAAAACTTGGTATATGGTGGATCCCGCCGAGTTTAGTCGATTACTATTGGGTATGTGGTATCTATAACCCTGACAGTTCCACCATAAGAACCCTAACAGTTAAATTACACTTACGTCGTTAGGTAGTATCATTTTGAGATGTAAGGAAGTGTATTTATTTTGGAACCGAGGGAGGACACTAGGACACAACCCTAGATATCACGTATCACGAATTGGAGGAAGTATTTCACCAAAAGAAACATGTCAATTACCAAGTTCATTCATAATTTGAAGTTACGGGCATAGAAAATGGTCGGTTTATTTTTGCAACAAAAAGAAGTGCTTACGCTGTCACTTGCTCACTTCCCATGTGACCAAAATCTGAAACACTGAAACCACAAACCAGACTCCACAACTCGTTAATCCCTCGATCTGAAGGGAAAAAAAAACTCGTTAATCCCTCACGCGGCTTCTCAAATTCGCACGCGACGGCATATAAAAAAATAAAAAGAAGAAGAGGAATAATTCGAGGAGGGAAGAGGAGATCTCAATATCTCATCCTGCTGCCACTGCTCGACTCCTCCTACCCTCCCCAAATCCGCGAGCCTCTAGGGTTCGTGGGATCCCCCGGAAATGGATCCGAACCCTAGACTTCTCATCCTACTCGTCCTCCTCGCGTTCTCCGCCGCCGTGGTAAGAACAAGAACCCGTGAAAGTTCAGATCTTTGGGCAAAAAATATTGTCTTTCTTGGAAAAATCTTATGAAAACTTGCTGCTTTTTTTTTCTCCAGGCGGTCGCCGAGGACGGCGAATCGGCGGGGGGATCCAAGGTTTCGCTGGGGCGCCGTGCAGGGGTGAGGAATCTGGCTCTTTCATCATCGCTAAATCTGATTAAAGATGTGTGTTTTCCTTTTTTTGTGTGCTGAAGTGCGAATCTGTGATGGTTTTGGATGATGCGAATTGTTAGGGGTTCTTGCACGGGCTGAAGAAGAAGGAAGCAGTGGTGGAGGGAGACCATGGGGTGGCCCTCGATGAGGTCGGCCCCGGGTTGTTCGATGCGCTCTTCGCGAGTCTCTCGATGATCTTAGTCAGCGAGGTACTTGCTTGGAATGAGCTAGGAGGGGTTGGAGTTCGGGTTCCATATGTAGTTGCTTGGTGCCTGGGGGTTAGTTTGGGTGGCTATGAAGTTTTGATGATGGGAGTGAAATTGATGTTTTGGTTGTATTCATGGTGATGTAGATTGGAGATGAAACCTTTATTATCGCGGCGCTAATGGCAATGCGGCACCCCAAGTCAATCGTGCTGTCTGGTGCGCTATCGGCGCTCTACGTGATGACGGTGAGCTCCTTGAGATCAATGCATTTTGTTTATCCTATCCAATGAGTAAATCTTGGTATCATGCTTATACTTGACTTGTTAGATAAAGTTGTAATTTGTAATCCTTCACCCTTAGTATATGTAGGTCCAGAGATAAATGTTACTGTATTGTTTATTTTTGAAGTATGCATTTGCCATAGTTCTGATTAGTGCTATTATGATGGCCTATTGACCTGTGGTGTCTATACTCATGTTTAGGTATATGTATATGCCAATTATTTAATTTCATTTAATCTTATAAGAAATTACATGGGTTTGTATATGCTGTTAATATGTATATTTGTTCTCAAGGTACTATCAACTGGACTTGGTAGGATAGTCCCCAACTTGATATCAAGGAAGCACACTAACAGTGCTGCTACAGGTACTCATTTTCTTACTTTGTGAGTTTCCAGGTGTTTGCTTCAGGAGTATGCTAGTTCATGCTTTTCATATCTGCAGTTGTCATGCTGGCAGTCCTGCAATTTCTTTTCTTATTGATAGAGGGATATAATAAGTCAGCTAGTTTCCATCGTTATTGCAAACTTCTTACATTATGTGGAATTCAATTAGAAAACTAGGTATCGCAGGCAACTGATTCCGTAGCATATATCTAATATTCCTGTTCAGATTTCTCAGCGCATACTTCAATTTTCCCATGGATGATAGTTGCTACCATAATTCACATGCTGGACAGTTTACATATGAAACAACTTATACACTAATATTCCCATTATTTTCTCATAATTTATCTACTCCTTTGTTTCCCTGCTAGTTTTGTACTTGTTCTTTGGACTACGTTTGTTATACATTGCTTGGAAGTCTGACCCAAAGGGATCTCAGAAGAAGGAAATGGAAGAAGTATGTCATCTTTTTATGTACCATTTGCCTGTCATTGTTCATAGTGCAACTCCATTATTCATTTGTTGAGTGTTTGATGCCATGGTCTAACATTAAACATGATGTGCTATTATCTTGACTTTTGTTTTGGTATTTGCACTATTGTAGCTGGTATTGGATTGCCCATGCGAACACATTACCTGCACACCTGCAATGAGATACTCGAGGAACGAACAGACTTTTGGTGCTGTGGAATCTCTGCAACTTTGGTTCTTCTCATTGTGAAAGGGAAAAAGGAAATAACCACGAAACTCTTGCATGAGCTCCATGATCAATTGACGGCGTGTGCCGTCCCACACATCCCGATCATGGCGTGTGACACAACTGGATGTGCGTGCCACGACCAGGACGTGTGGGATGGCACATGTTGTCAACCAATCATGGTGCACATGCAGGGGTTTCGTTGCTTTGTGATTATTTCCTTTTTTTTTTCTTAATTTGCAATGAGAAGAATCAAAAGGCTGCAGCAATTACGCGGAGCCAAAATCCTCTGTTCATTTCCTCCTCGAGTGTTTGATTGCGAGTCTGCAGATTCCGTGTCAGTGGGAAATTCGATGGATGGTACCATCGGTTCCAGAACTAGCATTGTGCCCAGGTGTTGTGACAAATGCGATACAAATACTGTAAGATCTAAAGTTAAAAGCACGAAAAGTAACTATGCTTGAATCTAAAAATTGTATACATGACTACGTATTAATCAATAACCTAAATACAAACCTGTGCAAACTATGCAAAGTTCTTATACAACATGTTGCCAACAATACAAATATATGCATATATCTAGCCACACAAGATCTAGCGTGGGGGATGGATGTTAGAGCACCCAATAGCACAACTCTTATTAAAAGAGTAAAGATTAAAACGTCCAGAGTCCACTTGCTGACAGAAAAGAACGGAAGGAAGAACTACAAATGCACTATTGACCAGCCTAAATCATCACTTTAGGAACATGAGTCCTTTTCATGAGTAGCTAAGATAAATAAATAGCATGATACTTTGCTCCTTCAAAACTGGCAGACGGGCATATGCTAAAATGTCTAATAGTAATTCTGATGCCTTAGCATTAACTGAAGTTTTTGTAAGTTACCCATTTCCTAATAGGCTTTGGACTTGGTTTGACTTAGTTTTTGATAGATTGGATTCATTTAAGTGCAGATTGACTAGCTGCAGCTTTTGAAGTGTATGCGTTCAAAATGACTGCTAATCTTTTAAAGGTTTATGCATGTCTGGACAGGTGGAAGAGAAGCTTGAGTCAGGTCAAGGAAAATCAACCCTTCGCCGGTTCTTTGGAAGATTTTGTACACCGATCTTTTTGGAGGTCATCTTTTGTCACCTTATAAATGTTTGTTAAATGTTCCAAACTGGGACTGCATGCGTATTCAGTACTTATATTCAGATGTTAAATGTGTTGTACAATAGCGCCTTATTATTGTTGCTGTGTTATATTTGACTTGAATATTAGTTCTCTTTTGGTAAGTAGTTATCTATAATATGCTTTTTCTGACGAGACACTCTTTGAAATTGCACCTCATAATTTTTTTCTCTTCCCGCAGGCTTTTATCTTAACCTTCTTAGCTGAATGGGGCGACCGAAGCCAAATAGCAACTATTGCGGTAGTGCTACCACTCAACTAGCAGCACATTTTTTTTTCTATTTCTTAACCGAGTTAACTCTAGCTATAAGCACCCAAAACTGCTGATATAATTGATCTATTTCATTTATTTTACTGAGTGATGTGATAACATACAAGAAGATGAATCTTCCAGGCCCAAATATATGATTTAATATTTTGCTCTTATGTTACCTTGCAGCTTGCAACCCACAAGAATGCAATCGGAGTAGCAGTTGGAGCATCATTGGGCCACACTGTCTGCACATCACTTGCAGTCATAGGTGGGAGCATGTTGGCATCCAAGATTTCACAACGGACAGTTGCAACAATCGGAGGTGTTCTCTTCTTGGGGTTCTCCGTGTCATCGTACTTCTATCCCCCACTATGATTAACAGCATTAACAGCTCCTTACTCTTGCTTGATACCCTTTGGTCACCCTGCTCCCTGTGTTGAGCAAATGAGTAGAGGAATTAAATTGATTCTTTGGGCACCTCTACGCTACGATTCACAATTCATGTATAGCCCTTGCAAATGAAATTGTTCCTGACCATGCTACTTCACTTCAGTCTATAGCAGAAGCCGTCTCGATGATGAAATCATGTCTGATTTTTTGCTTGGTTGTACCTGACATCTAACTTATACAATATACATACACTATGTTGTTCAAGGTTGCTTGCGTATAGAATATTATTCTGGTACCATTTTCTATCTACTGTTGTCCATTTTCTTTCAGCTATACAAAGTTTAGGATGAAAAAGAGGTGAGAATAAATCAAACCATAAATTCACCTTTTGGAACTTAATAATCTGGACCTGCTACAGCTTTGCACAGTTGTACCCCAGGCTTATACCAGGACATTTTGTATGGATTTAATGTTGATTGAATGGCACATTTATCTTATTTGAGTTATGATCACCGCAAGTTCTCATATGCATATATTTGTACCAGTGGTCATTCCGGTCCCCACATTTATAAGAGGTTACAATAAAGTCCATCCATCATGGTTTGCTGGTGACTAAATGTTTGATAACATTTATTTTTTGGAGGGAATGTCTGGTGACATCGATCTTTGCAAGAACACCAACTAATTGGCATGATGCGATTGTGAGACCCAGCAAATCCAACCTTTGCATTGAAGTTTGGTAGAAATCTATTTATTCTTGCTTTGTGCTAAAAAAAATGCTTGTAATTAGCATCGTTTTGATGTGGTACAAGATTATGCAACAAACTACTTTGAGAGAAATTTATGAAATAAATCTTGGATTACTCTTTATTTCCTCATTGCTGCACTCATTAGTTGCAATGGAAATTGTACCTTTAAGATGGTAGTATGAGAAAATAAACAAAATTATATAGCCACAACCAAATTTAGATTATAGTTTTTAACTTTAAATTAACTTAAGTGTTTTTCATCGTTTTCCGTGTTACATTATAAAAGTTTAAGCTAAAATCATTGCTTTGGTCATGTATCTCTGCTTGTAAGTTACAGCCAGAAAAAGCTCAGTAATATCACTGATAGATTTTTTTTATGTTAATAACAATAAATACTTCACTTATGATAGATCGCTAGAAACATGAGAACAATTCTTACATAGGGAAGAAATAAGATGTACGTACAATGGTGGAGTTGTGAGAGCCTTTTTTTTTTAGAGTAAGTAATAGTAAGTTTTAAATCCTGGTATCTATAGTTACGTGGTACACTTTCAATAGCTTCTGTTTCCTGTCTTTTATATAACTGAAAAAAAAAATCATACGCTAACAACAATACACAAATCTACAACCATCATCAGCTGTCAACGTTGATGTGCATGAAATTCAATCGGCACATCGATCAGCAGTTGATTTTGGATATTCTGTTGACAGGTTTGAGAAAGACACAACGACAACATGCAACACCACCGTATAGAAACAACGCTATACGGATTTTCACCAATCGTAGATGGAGATTTAGCAGTAGGTGTTATCTCTATATTTAGGATGATGTTCTAACTTAGGGTGTGTTCTTTTCTCCCATTTTTCAACTTTTACTCTCCCGTTTTCTGATTATATGTTTTCCGAACTACTAAACGATATGTTTTTTAAAAGAAGCTTTCTACAGAAAAGTTGCTTAAAAAAAAAAGCATAACAATCCATTTATCAAGTTTTGAAGCTAATGATACGCTATTCCGTCACTTCGTTTTGCATGCCGAGGAGAAATAATTTCCAACCCGCTCTACGAACAACAAAGTAGCTTTCTTCTGTTTAGTCAAGTCATACTTTGTAATTTATAGTCCATTGACCTACAAACTTCAACTTTTTATAATAATTGGTTATAGATTCTTTCAAAGCAAACGCAGAAACGAATTTCATCATCTTTAAAGAAAACATCACCCACAAATCTGCATCGAGATTCGTGCACATAAGCCTACAGGGGGCGAGGAGCCAATCCCGCGGCGACAGGTGGCAATGGCACACCCAAGTGGAGAAATAGTGGATGCACCGTACCGTCCGGCCCGTCCGTGTGGCAGCACAGCAGGGCAATAATAACCAAACTGATACCGGCAGCTACCGCACCTTTCCTTTTGTTTTTCCATCCATCCATCCATCCAGATAACCACCATAACCACCTCCATTTCCTCCCTCCCTCTCTCACTCTCTCACTGCCTTCCCTTGTACTCCACACTCTCCTCTCTCTCTCTCTCTCTCTCTAATTTGTTCTTTTGAACTCCATAATTTAGAGAAATTCTATGCCGAAGTTTCTATCAGCAAGATTTATGTTTCCTTTGAACTGTGTTCAATTTCCTTCATCATCATGCTCTTTGATATTTATGGTTGCTCTTCTGGGAGTGGGATTAAATTCATATAGAAATGGAACATCCATATTGTACCATATTGTTAGATTAATCCTACCAACTCCTGCGATGTCACGTCCTGATAAATTCATCCCGAAATAAAAATCATTTTCTAAAAGGAATAATAGAATTAATTAAAATTCGAAAAGAAATTGGCAAACACTAAAATACGTACAAGAAAAATTCGAATGTGGCCCGGAGAATTTTTGTTAAATTCTCCTTGGTCTAAAATGAGCCCTCAAATTTTACTTGAATTTTCAGAGCACCGAAAATATTTATTAAGCAACAAAAACAATTATCAAAATTTATTAAAAAGAAAAACCTAAAAATAATCCTCCTTCCTCCTTTGGGCCAAGTCTGTCCTCCCACTCTCTCCCTCGGCCCGCGGCCAAAGTCCTCTCTTCCTCCCTCTCTTTCTCTCCCTCTCCTTCTCTCCCTCCTTCTCTTGGGCCTCCCCTTCCCCTCCCGGCCCACTCCCTCCTCTTCTCCTCCTGGGCCGCCTCGGCCTCGCCCGGCCCAAGCCGAGCCGCGCCTCCCACCAGTGCCGCGCACGTGCACATGCCGTTGCCGCGCGTTGACCGCACGACCACGTGGGTCCCACCCACCAGGTCGTCGTCTTCCTCCCGCCCAGCAACTCTCTCTCTCCCGTGAACGCTAGTTTCTTCCGCCCTCAAATCTGCGCGAATCAATTCCCTTCTTTCCAAATTAATTGGGGGGAATTATTTCCCAATCCTCCGTCTTCATTACCCCCCCATTTCCCCCTTGAATGGCGCCCCTAATCGCCGGGAACGGACGCGCCAACCCCGGCCACCTCCCATGGCCACCGGCCGCCATTTCCGCCACCGTTCCCCGCTCCTCCCGTGCCCGGCTCCCTCTCCTCTCCTATAAAATGGAATCCCCTTCCTCCGTTCTATCGTTTTAGCCTCCTACCGAGCTCCCCCGTGGCCTCACCTCCTCTCCCCGCCACCCTCCTCTCTCTCCCATGCCACCGGCCGACTCCAGCCGCCTCAGCTGCCGCGCCTGAGCGTTGGTAGGCCGTGCCGTCACCTTCCTCAGCTCTGCGGCGTCGTCCTCCCATAGATATACGTGCTCAGCGTTTTGACCATCCGTCTTATTTGAAAAATTTATGAAAAATATTAAAAAAATTAGTCACATATAAAGTGTTATTCATGTTTTATCATCTAATAACAATAAAAATACTAATCATAATCTTTTTTCAAATAAGACGAACGGTCAAACGTTGGACATGAACAGTGCTAAAACTACACTTATTTTGGAACGGAGGGAGTAATGAAAAAGGAAAAATCAAGACCACTGCATCTGTCACAAAGATGTACTAGCTCACGCGATTTCTCAGTACATATACTTGCACCAGTTGACAGCCTTGGCCTTTGGGTAAATCTAATTTTCAGAGTGGGACACCAACAGTTGCTTGCTTTGGAGAATACATGCTGATGATGATGGACGCACATGCATACACCAGAATCAACTCCTTGGGATCCAGGAGAATTCAGGAGTCGATGCATATACAATACTACCAAATTAGTTTTATTAGATCTAACATTAAATACATTTTGATTGTATATTTATTTTGTGTTGAAAATGTTGGGTGTGTTTTTCTATAAACTTGATCATAAAAAAAAAAGAAGTTTAACTAGGAAAAAAACAAAGCATCTTAGAATATGAAATAGAGGAAGTAAATGATTCCATCCAACAGAAAAGACACCTGATTACGCAGCAGTCCTTGGAAAACAGCATACTATAAAATGACAGATGGAACAATACCAGGGATAGGTGCCCAGTACAAAGAAACTCTTATCAAAATGACAATATGCATATGCTTGTACTTCTTTTGATCACCATGTGTCACCAGTGCACTTATAACTCATTTTCAAATCGCATCGCACAGTCTTTATTTACCAACCGCTGCATCAGACGAAGAAGTCGGTACAAGCATCTGAAATGCTCTGTTCTGTTTTGTTTCAATCAAAATCCCAAATGCACAGCCCCATGTTAACAAAACTCTTGTTTGCTGTAGTGATCTGGTACAAGAACAGCTTCTTGATCAATTTCATGCTGAGATGGATCCCGCAATGCGAAGTCTGTGTGTATAAAACATCCAAGACACATGTCAACAGAAACCCAAAAAGAATAAATAGCTTGATTTGTGGAATATTTATCCATTACATGCAAACACCTACCGAACGAAATGACAAAACTACATCCTTCATTTAATCGCTGTTTTAACATTTTTCCAAACTTAGTCGCACGATTCATACAACGCTAAACTTTATACATTCAATGAGCCATGACAAATGTGAATTTAAACAATGTTTCTGAACTCCAAGCAAATTTATGACAAATTGATTCTGCACTGATTTAAATTTTGCATAACAAAAGTGCTCTCTACAGACACCCACTAATTGACCTAACCACAATGACACCTACTGGGCAAACTTCCAGTTCATGGACCATAATAGTAGGGGTTTTTTTTTTTTTGCAATTTGAATATGTTCTTATCTGAATGTGCAATATGGTAATTTTGCTTTCTGAAGATGAATTCTCAAATATTAAATCGGAAATTTGTACTCTACATGAATTATACCAATGAAATCTGTGTTAAAAAAATGAGTTCAGGAGTATTCTTGATGCTCAGGACATATGTGTATATTCTCTAGGAAAAGGAACCTTTTTTTTTTTTTGCAATTTGAATATGTTCTTATCTGAATGTGCAATATGGTAATTTTGCTTTCTGAAGATGAATTCTCAAATATTAAATCGGAAATTTGTACTCTACATGAATTATACCAATGAAATCTGTGTTAAAAAAATGAGTTCAGGAGTATTCTTGATGCTCAGGACATATGTGTATATTCTCTAGGAAAAGGAACCTACTTAAGATCTTTATTGCCTGTCTTTTATCCACATTATCTTTCTGTATGTACAATTTGGCTGCTCAATGATCAGTGCATGATGCTACATAATAATCTCATGCCCACAAAATACACATATTTGTAATATATGCTCTTCACCTTCATTAACAAATATAACTATGAGGAGATAATTGTTTCACAGAACCATCCAATCAAAATTACTTGTGTCACATCAAATAACTGGAGCATGTCCAATGCATTCTAAATGCCAATTTGTCTGTTGTACCGTTAAATTGCTTCAGCAAAGCCAGTTTCGATGTTCAGTGTGTCAAATTATGGTCATATCAATAAATCATGCATTTATATGTCCACTCACAAATAATACATAAAGAGAAGGCAACAAATATGTAACACATTAACATTAAGGTACATAAATAATTTATTTAAAAGATACAGGCTAAATCAAAGACAATGATCATCACAAACGCTGTAGATCTATGCTAAGAAATGAAATAATTAAGTGCATATGATTTCAATAGTACCTGATGGGCAATTCTATGCTGAGGAATATAATCAAACCTGATCGTTCTCTGTTTCCACCTTGGATCATTGGAAAACAATGTCACATTATGGTTTTTCACTTTTCAATCATGTGTACATGTAGATGTGTAACATCAAACTCCCCAATCTGCACAGATCTTCTGAGTAGTGGACCCATTGACGCATAGAACCTCATTTACACATCCATCCTCGCTTTATTATATGCAGAAGGGTAACCCAGAGATGTTATGGTTGGGACGCGTCGAATTATATGATGGCGTTAATCTGTGTAAACTCTCCATGAGAGTCCAATTCCACCACAATCACACAAGACAGGCCACAAGGGCCTCTACTACAGGCCAGGGTATTACACGAACCCCCATGATCACTAGTTATACTCGCGACATTCTAGCTTCTAAAATCCCTTCCAAGGAGCAGGCTCACATAGAAATAGCACCACACTTACTTTTCATCCTCACTTCATGTAAAAGGAGTAAGGAACCCATAGGTACTAAGGTTGAAGTCTAGTTTATATGTTGGCTTCAACTTATCTAATCCCATATGGGACTAATCCCACTAGCACGGCAACATGGGCCGCATGGCCTCCTGACACAACCTTCCCAGCACCCAGGATAGTTTGATTAGGTTATGAACTACAGTTTCCTTTCACTAAGACTTGTTGCCCCTCATCTTTTGCTTCTTTATACACTGCCCCCACCCCCACCAATTACCTTCAACAAAAATAACTATAAACAACAAAATCCCTGTCCCCCACGGTGACCCGCATTTACTGTACCTAGGGTCCAATTCTAGACTATTTCAGTAGAAATAACTTGCCTGGCCCATAAAATTAAGGCCCGATGGTCATGTATATAACTTCCTAACCCTAAACTGGTCAAACCTCAGTTCTCAACTCCTCATTCCCCATCTTCTCCCATCTCCACCTCCATCGGACAGGCGGACACCACTCCACTTCGCCGCCCCCCAGCCGCTGCCGCTCTAGTGCGCGTGCGTGGCGTCGTCTCCTTGTCCTCGCGCGCAGCCCCGCCTCCAGCCGTCCTCAGTGCGGCACCGCGGCCAGGAGCACGAGTGCCGCCCTTGTCCGTTGCCAGCACGTCGTCCGCCAGCTCTAGCCGTCCTTGCACGCGGTGTCGCGGCCAGGAGCACGAGCATCGTCCTTATCCATCGCCAACACGTCGTCCGCCGCCACCCCACCATCTCTCTCCCCTGCAGCTGTTGACCATGGCTCCGGCCTTCCCCGTAAGCACCGATGACGATGAAGCAAGGTGAGCAGTGAGCACATGCCGGGATGAGGGTAACCGCGGGGATAAAATCACAGCGCGGGGACGGGGATGGATAAAATGTAGCCCCATCATGGTTGGCGAGGGTGGGGGCAGGGAAGGTGAAATTTTAACACCGCGGGGACAGGGTCGAGGATGCGAATGTGACCCCCGACGGTGAATTCCCCGTTGTGATCTCTACTACCGCCACAAGTCCAAGATCTCATTTTTCCGTTCTAAATCTCTAGCATCTTTCAATGCCAATCCATGGCTACCAAGAAAAACTTCTTGGTAGAGTTGAGTTTGCCAACAAAGGGGCATAATCATGGAGCTAGAGTTTGCCAATGATAAGCTAGGGCGCCCATGTGTGCCATTAGACACAACTATTAATGGAGCTAGAGTTGGCATGTGTACATTAAGCACATGTAGATATGACTACACTACCCCATAATTAATTCAATCCCTTGATCATCAGGAAGATCAATTACCCCCATTTGTAAGTGTTTATCAATCCACCTATTTCTCTTGGTTTGATTTGATTGATTGTGATCGATTAGTTAGTCCATTGTGTCGCATCGCCATGGATTGCCAAATTCTTGGAAAATGAAAGGAAAGGTGAGGATGCAATATATTGCTCTATAAAATAATCTTGTTTTTGGATGTATGTGTTCCTAAGAGAAGGAATTTGTCCATTTCACGTTTTGGGCTCTAAAAAAAGGGTGTGGAAACAGATAGAAACTCTTGAATGGAAATTGAAAAAAAATTGTAGCCTAAGTGATTTCAGTAACTTGATCATACAATGTTTATTTTTGTAAGACATGAGGTAACCAAATCAATATATGTAGACGGTGTCATGGAGTAGTAATATTGTGAAATTATTGTACTTTCCTTAACCTAATGCCTTGGAACAGGCAAGGAACACATGATTATGGCTCCAAAATAAAAATAAAATGGAATATAGTGGGCATGGGCAGGTGTTAGGAATTGTTTGACGGCAGATGTGGAAGACATGGTCATTCAGTGATGTAAAACGGAATTTTTCTTTCAAAAGAGTTAATCATGTTACCGGTGACATAAATAACCATGGTCTCTATTACTGCAGGGTAAAACTGTATAATTTGTGAGGCATTTTTTTTCCTGGCTGTGGACACATTTCAATGGATGCATTATAAATTTCCCTGGTCACCTGTAACAGTAGTAGAATTGTTCTGAAATAAATACAGTACAAATATTGAACTCATGACCTTCTGGGAAAATAATACTTAAGAAGCTGGACTAACCTACTCAGCCAACCACATAACCTACTTTTTTTTTGCGGGGTAACCACATAACCTACTTGAGGTTACAATAGTGCTTAATCTGTCAAAAACATATGAAAGTATGTCCCCTTAAATAAAGAAGTGCCTATGAACTATATTTTAGGTCATTTAAGAAGCATAATAAAATAATGTTCGTAGAAGTGTAATAAACCTTTCCTTTCTCAAGGAAAAATCTAACTGCCAAAAAAAAAAGAGCAGAACAGTGTCAATGATAAAATCACCAAGGCCTCCTGCGGAATGCAGGAAAGGTTGAGAATGAAAATCTGAAAACTTTACATTTGAAGTACTATTTGAAGTTCCAAGACTAAACCAAGCAAAAAGTTGGAAATCAAAACTTCACATTTCCAAGGAAGTCGGAATAACAATCCAAAGAAAAAGAAGAATTGGTCAAAGCAAAAGGGGCACAACTTGTTAGCAGGCTATCCTCACAATTCAGTTTTCCTCTACAGCATATGGAGTATATTTTAATTTCCTATCTTATTTGTTTCAGGTTTGAAGTTGAGATAATATCGCCAATAGATACAATATCTAAATATAATTAACATTAAAATTCAATTGATTATTTATGGTTGACTATTAGGATCAAATATAACTAGATTCATCCTTTCTATTTATCCTATCACAACAATCGACAGCAAATAATTCTTTACCAGAAAAAACAATATTGATCCTTTCCAAAAAAAAATGCTGAAAAAGTTCCATAGAAGGTACGATAATGCTAATTTTGTAGAGCAAGTTGCTTTAACTCAATCTCATAAATCAATTATGTTAGGGCAATATAATTGAATTTGGGTTCTCAATTGTGTCAACCTTATTGGGTTCAGGAGTAAATATTAGTATAATATGGAAAAAGTCTTTTTTTTCCATTGTATCTTTTCCGTAAGGGCGATGACAAAAAAAACTTACGTGCGCCTTATTGTACAATGTTTTAATGCATTACATTTTGACATTGCCTATTTCCATGGAAGTAATTGAACAGTAAAGAACCATACTAATTTAAAGATCAAGCTTTTCGAGCAAGTTTAATAGTATAGCCAACTATTAGCTCCAATTCATCTATAGCAAATCTAATAGCTCATTCATACAATAGTTATATACTACACTACTAATACCTGGTCCCACATGTCATACAAACACTGTGTCTTAAAGTCCGTGCTACAGCTGGCTACAAATCTGTAGCCCGCTGCTCTTCTCTATCCTCATTTATCTTCTTAAAATATGTTTGCAGCTGGCTTATAGCCTGCTATTGTACCTGCTCTTCAAAGTCCAAGAGCTAGTGTTGTACATTGTGCATGTATATGTATGCTCGGTATGGATTAAGAAAACAGTATATCATGATCACATTAATGAAGAGTTACTGCAACAGCACATCACACATACCATGAAGAGCCAAAACAAAATTTATCTCATCACAAATACAAATTAAAGTTGGTTCAAAATGGCAAAGCAAATTATAATTGGTACTCCCACCTATGATTCCAAATGTTAAAGTTGTGCATGCACAGGAGCTAAGAAATGTGTGCTAAAACAACCTTGTTTCCCTGCAGTTATTATCCATTGGAAATGAAATGATACACCATTTTTTATACATCAGAGTGGTAGTAATCTCAATTAGCAATGGTAAGAGGAAAAATTGGGTACAAGTGCAGCATCAAAAGTCCTATATCGTCTTATATCTAAAGAAGTGTAAATAACTCCAAAATGACCTATATTTAGAAACGGATGGAGTACTAAATTCATATAGTCCCAGAATAACCAGCACTGAGCCACTAATGATGGAGCAGTACTGCATTAATTACTCTGCAAGTTTAGTTGAGTTAGCAGAGAGTGCCTAGGAGTCTGATCATAACCTTAAAATTTCATGTGGTCCTGCACTTGCCTAATATACTAGTACTAGTACTAATGCATGCAACAATATAATGTAAACGATGAGTTCAGTAGATAAAATACTGAACAAAGTTCGCATGAAAGTAATTAGGGGAAATTATGCCATCAAGTTCTTAACAAAAAATAGCGAAATATTTATCTTATGAATCTGTAAAACTAAGGTGATGGACATGATTTATAAGCAACAGATTTATAAGCTCCATTTTCCTCCAAACGAACTAATAAATATATGCACATAATAAGCAACCTTTCTCAAAGAAAAAAAATATTACTGATGTGGAAATGTCAACAAAGAAAAACAAATCGTGTGGAGAAGTCTTCAAAGAATTTTCATGCGAAAAGGCTCGCTAAAGATGAAGCAAACAAAACCATATGCATGCATATGCGGTCGAAATTGATTAGTCACAACAGCATAAGAACATTTAGGGGATGGGGGGTATATAGTCAAGTATGGTGAATTGGTGATAGAGTTGAGTAAGTAAGTATACTCACCAGTGAGACTGAGAGGAGAAGCTGCTTGTGCATGCGAGCGAGAGCATATATGTGTGGCATGTATGCAAGTATGGCAGTGACAACGGGAGAAAGCACGCAGGTACGCCGCCGCGGGCCGGCTCACCGTGACAGCCGCACCGGCGTGCTCTCTCTCGTTGTCACCGCCGGCCGGAGAGCAAATTAACCAGATACCAAATCTTGTGCCGCACAGCTTTCCAGCCGACGGCCGGCCGGGCAAGAAATCAACCTGAACCTGAACCACCAGAATCAAACCGAAATTTATTGGATTAGACAAGATCAGCTCCCTCTGAATCAAGATCGAAAAGAGACGCAGATGTGTCCTCTCTTCTCTCCCTTTGAATCAAGCAGTTTCAGTATTACATGGACAACGGCTATGAAACCAAGATCCAAGGTTTTTTTGCTTTAATGCCTTTGCAAGGAAACAGCTGAAAGAACAGCTCGAGAAAAGAAAAGAAAAGAAAAAAACAAAACCAGCATGCATGAAATCTGAGAGAGAGAGAGTAGCAGACTACTACTAGCAGCTAAGCTAACCAAGAAAATCCGTAAACCACGACCATGGACATGGAGCGAGGAAGAAGACGAAGTTATAGAACAAGGGTTTTTTTCTCATTTCACCTGAGGGAGAAGAAGAGCAGATCCTCGCGCCATGGACGAGAGAGGTTGGATCGACCAGAAGATTGAAGACAGGAAGCTTCGAGGTATACTTTAATATACTATAGGATGAGGAGGGAGAAGAGGAAAGCTGGAAGCATTGAAGCGAGGAGGAGAAGAAGAAGGAGGCAGCTAGCGTGTCGTCGCCTCGGCGCCTGGGAAAAAGCTACTCCTACTACTACTACTAGTACAGCTTAGCTCTCTCTCATCAGTTGGCTCCTCGATCGGCGAGCGTGTTGTGTTGTGCGGTGAGCTGCTGATGGTGTGGCTTTATCGTCAGCCTCCTGCTCGTCCTGTTGCTCTTGTGCGGTACGGAGTGAAATTGTTATTTGTTAATTGTTACTAGTACAACTAGAAAGTTGATAAATTTTGACATAGCACGGAAAAAAAACTGGTATTAAAAAAATAGCATAAAAATTTATTCTTTTTACACCAAAATTAGATGACACTTGTTTATCTTTGATTAATAGCACTTCCCGTCATATTTGTCTTTGTCATCCAGGCTAATTTGTTTAGCCATGATTTAAGAGTGAAAAGATGATTTTGTTCTTTATTCTTACCAAACTTGAGCTTGGGCTCCTTGGCTATTCGGCTTGGCTTGAATCCCGATGGACAGCGAGGGTGAGTGGGCGTGGGTGGCGATGGACAGTGGAGGTGGGACGCCATGGCGGCGGTGGCAGAGGAGGAGGAGGTACGTCCGATGGAGATCGTGCTCCTAAAAGAAAGGGCGGCAGCGGTAGCTACTTTCGGGGCATCGCAAGTCGTGGAAAAGGACGACGACAACGGCAATTTTGCAAGCAGCAATGGTTTCTTGCTAGGCACTGTGGTGCGACAATGACGGCTGCTTGCGGGTTGCTCGACCGCACGTGGCGGCAAGGCGCTGCGGATTGGTCAGCGATGGCCAGGGCCGGAGGGGCAACAACAATGGTTGCTTGCGGGTCGCTCAGTGAGATGAGGATCGAAAGGGAAAGAACGAGAATGCGAGGAAAATGAAGAGCAAATTAGTCCCATGAAAAATCTCTCTACTATAGTCTAACCTCGTTGGGTCAAAATTCAACGGAAGTGTTACATGCTGAAGAAAAACCGATGGCATATTTTCCTGGTTAAAGAGAGAAACTACTTTGCTATTTATTTTATTGGTACCATGTTGTTTTCTGTGATATGGTTTGAATTTTCTCATTAAAAGTCTAATATGGCATAAATATAGGTCACCGTTTACATATTTATTGTATTTACTTTCTTTTCATCTGTCTTTTTTAAATACTTCCTTCGTAAAAAAATTGAATAAGGTGTATAGTTTGACGAGTATTTCTAAACCCATCTTTAAAAGAGCCTTACTAAAAGAAACACATGAAAACTCGTGAAAACTTATAGTGTAACTACTTCACTTCAATATTTATAGTTTCAGGTATAGCAGAGGTGACAGAGCTATATCCAAGAAAAGAAGGCATGAGAGAGGACAAAAAGCATGCCATACTAGTAAGAAAGATCAGATGATTCATGAAGCCAAAGTGATATTAGAACAGCGGAATTTAAATTAAAATCACATAGAAAAACACACACTTAACTTTGCACTCAAACCGCAGAACGTGCAAAAAGTGAATTATTGGTTAAAAAGCAGGATCATCTTGAAGTGGAACTTCTGTGTGGTCCTATCGAAACTAATCCTCCACCGAAGGAAAAAAAAAAGAGAGTGGTATGCGGTTTTAAAAATAAGCGTACAAAATATAAGATTAATCAATCCTATATCTGTTAGACGATTAAAATGTGACAACTTTTAGAATATTGATATATGATTTTTTTCGATATGCATGTTTCCTATTAATAATCAGCGTAGACCTCGTCTGTCAAACAAACAAACATACTCCACCATAAGCTCAAGGAGAGAGCTAAAATCATCCATGGGTTGGCTACTAACGACTATATGAAAATCCATTGAGTTTTCTCTTGATTTTTGCTGAAGCTCCAATACAAATCACAAATAAGTCTTTTTTTGTGACAAGAGAAAACATATGCACATAAATGCAAAACGAAGGCACATGCCTACAATGTCACACATGAGCAGCAGCAGAATAGCCAGACTCGGGTACGAATCTCCGATGCAAAACAAAAAACACGAGCCCAAAACCAAGAGCCCCTGGTGTGTCAGAGACAGAGAGCATTGGTAGTAGGACTAGTAGTATTGTTTTTTCTCTCTTCCTCGGATGAAATTAAACACGAAGGACCGGGGGCTATTTCCGGGGTGGCTGTACCACTCCACGTCATTTGGCTTATCCACTTCTCAGCTCACTAGGCTATCCCCCACAGCACTGTAGAAGTAGAACTAATACTGAAAGAAAGCTAAGACGTACCCGAAAAGTTACACCAACCGTTCTGCATGGTGGGCCTGCGCCATGTTGGTTTAAAGAAAAAAAATCGAGGGGTGCAGCATTGATGCTGAACTTATATGATGAGAGAATCCCCGTAGGCCTCTCACAGTGCACCGAGCTGGCACGGAACCTCCCGGCCGGAGAGCAAATTAACCAGATACCAAATCTTGTGCCGCACAGCTTTCCAGCCGACGGCCGGCCGGGCAAGAAATCAACCTGAACCTGAACCACCAGAATCAAACCGAAATTTATTGGATTAGACAAGATCAGCTCCCTCTGAATCAAGATCGAAAAGAGACGCAGATGTGTCCTCTCTTCTCTCCCTTTGAATCAAGCAGTTTCAGTATTACATGGACAACGGCCATGAAACCAAGATCCAAGGTTTTTTTGCTTTAATGCCTTTGCAAGGAAACAGCTGAAAGAACAGCTCGAGAAAAGAAAAGAAAAGAAAAAAACAAAACCAGCATGCATGAAATCTGAGAGAGAGAGAGTAGCAGACTACTACTAGCAGCTAAGCTAACCAAGAAAATCCGTAACCGACGACCATGGACATGGAGCGAGGAAGAAGACGAAGTTATAGAACAAGGGTTTTTTTCTCATTTCACCTGAGGGAGAAGAAGAGCAGATCCTCGCGCCATGGACGAGAGAGGTTGGATCGATCAGAAGATTGAAGACAGGAAGCTTCGAGGTATACTTTAATATACTATAGGATGAGGAGGGAGAAGAGGAAAGCTGGAAGCATTGAAGCGAGGAGGAGAAGAAGAAGGAGGCAGCTAGCGTGTCGTCGCCTCGGCGCCTGGGAAAAAGCTACTCCTACTACTACTACTAGTACAGCTTAGCTCTCTCTCATCAGTTGGCTCCTCGATCGGCGAGCGTGTTGTGTTGTGCGGTGAGCTGCTGATGGTGTGGCTTTATCGTCAGCCTCCTGCTCGTCCTGTTGCTCTTGTGCGGTACGGAGTGAAATTGTTATTTGTTAATTGTTACTAGTACAACTAGAAAGTTGATAAATTTTGACATAGCACGGAAAAAAAACTGGTATTAAAAAAATAGCATAAAAATTTATTCTTTTTACACCAAAATTAGATGACACTTGTTTATCTTTGATTAATAGCACTTCCCGTCATATTTGTCATCCAGGCTAATTTGTTTAGCCATGATTTAAGAGTGAAAAGATGATTTTGTTCTTTATTCTTACCAAACTTGAGCTTGGGCTCCTTGGCTATTCGGCTTGGCTTGAATCCCGATGGACAGCGAGGGTGAGTGGGCGTGGGTGGCGATGGACGGTGGAGGTGGGACGCCATGGCGGCGGTGGCAGAGGAGGAGGAGGTACGTCCGATGGAGATCGTGCTCCTAAAAGAAAGGGCGGCAGCGGTAGCTACTTTCGGGGCATCGCAAGTCGTGGAAAAGGACGACGACAACGGCAATTTTGCAAGCAGCAATGGTTTCTTGCTAGGCACTGTGGTGCGACAATGACGGCTGCTTGCGGGTTGCTCGACCGCACGTGGCGGCAAGGCGCTGCGGATTGGTCAGCGATGGCCAGGGCCGGAGGGGCAACAACAATGGTTGCTTGCGGGTCGCTCAGTGAGATGAGGATCGAAAGGGAAAGAACGAGAATGCGAGGAAAATGAAGAGCAAATTAGTCCCATGAAAAATCTCTCTACTATAGTCTAACCTCGTTGGGTCAAAATTCAACGGAAGTGTTACATGCTGAAGAAAAACCGATGGCATATTTTCCTGGTTAAAGAGAGAAACAACTTTGCTATTTATTTTATTGGTACCATGTTGTTTTCTGTGATATGGTTTGAATTTTCTCATTAAAAGTCTAATATGGCATAAATATAGGTCACCGTTTACATATTTATTGTATTTACTTTCTTTTCATCTGTCTTTTTTAAATTACTCCTCGTAAAAAATTGAATAAGGTGTGATAGTTTTGGACGAGTATTTCTAAACCCATCTTTAAAAGAGCCTTACTAACAGAAAGACACATGAAATCTCGTGAAAGAACTTATAGTGTAACTACTCCTTCTCATATTTATAGTTTCTCGAGGTATATCGCAGAGGTGTCAGAGCTATTCCAAGAAAAGAAGGCAGTGGAGAGAGGACAAAAAGCATGCCTAACTAGTGCTGAAAGATCGAGATGATCATGAAGCCAAAGTGATATTAGAACAGCGGAATTAAATTAAAATCATGAAAAAGGCAGTACCACTATACTTTGGGCACATAAAACGGCGAGAACGTGCAAAACAGTGAATTATTGTGTTAAAAAGCAGATCATCTGAAGTGGAACTTCTGTTGGTCCTATCGAAACAATCCTCCACCGAAAGGAAAAAAAAAGAGAGTGGTAAGCGGTTTTAAAAATAAGCGGTACAAAATATAAGATTATCAACCTAATATCTGTTAGACGATTAAAATGTGACAACTTTAAGGATATTGATATATGATTTTTTTGCGGATATGCCATGTTTCCTATTAATTACAGCGAGACCTCGTCTGTCAACACAAACAAACATACTCCACCAAACTCAGGAGGAGTAAAATCATCCATGGGTTGGCTACTAACACTATATGAAATCGCATTGAGTTTCTCTTGATTTTTGCTGACCGCATACAATCACAAATAAGCTCTTTTTTTTGTGACAAGACGAAACATAGTGCACATAAATTGCACAAACGAAAGGCAACATCTCTACATGTACACATGAGCAGCAGCAGGAATACCAGACTCGGTACGAACTCGATGCAAACAAAAAAACCGAAGCCAAAACCAAGAGCCCCTGGTGTGTCAGAGAACAGAGAGCATTGGTAGTAGGCTAGTTATATTGTTTTTTTCTCTCTCCTCGGATGAAATTTAAGACACGGAAGTGAACCGGGGCTATTCGTGGGTGGCTTTACCACTCCACGTCATTTGGCTTATCACTTCTGCCACTCACAGGCTATTCCCCCCAGCATGCTGTAGCAAGTAGAGACTAATACGGAAAGAAAGCTAAGACGTACCCGAAAAGTTCAACCAACCGTTCTGCAATGGTGGGCCTGCGCCATGTTGGTTTATAGAAAAAAAATCGAGGGGTGCAGCATTGATGCTGAACTTATATGATGAGAGAATCCCGTAGGCCTCTCAGCAGTGCACCGAGCTGGCACGGAACCTTCCGTTGCGCCAGCTCGGATTTTCGCCGACGTGGAGCGAACGCGAGCAGGGGAACCCGACCTTGCTAGGGCGCTTGTCCCTAAACAAGGCAACGCAGAACCTGGTCCAAGCGAGGGAGCGCGCGGCACCGAAATCGTCGGGCACGCGCACTGTGGGCGGCGTCGCCTCGCCCTCCCGTACCTCGCGCCCATCCAAAATCCGAAATCTCTGATTGCCCTCCCAAAATCCTCACCCACCGCACCGATTTTCTTCTCCCGCCACCGATTCCTCCGCTCCGCGCCGGATTTCTTCTCCCGCCGCCACCGATTTTCTTTTCCAATCCAGGGCGGTCTCAAGAACAAGAAGATACCAATCTGTGGAAATTGAGGGAGAAGAAGGATCTGTGGGAAACCAAACAGATCCAAACAAGAAACAATGCCGAAATTTCTCCTTCTCCAATAAACAATCCGAACTAGTATCTCCAACGACAACAACCACCACCACAGCACGCCACTACGAATCCACACCACCAAGAACCAACCTTGACGGACAAACCCCCCCCCCCCCCAAAAAAAAAAAGAAACGCCGCCCCGAAGCTGCAGGGTTCCCCCTTGCCGTCCTGCTTGTGCTCCTCCTTGCGGCGGCTCCTCCGCGGGCGCCTGCGGCTCCGCGCTCCTCGGGTCCGGCGCTCCCGAGTCCGCCGTCGTCAAGTTCGCATCGACCACGATATCCGCCGCTGCGGCCCCAACATCCGCCGGAGTTGGGGACAGAGAGGGAGGGGAAGAGGCGCCGCGTGTGGTGAGGCGAAGGACTTTGGCTGGATCTGGGGCATGCGACGGTGGGGAGGGCGGAAGGTGGGGATGCGAGAACGAGTAGGCGGAGCGCTCCTCTATCCCTCGCAGCGAGACGACACGCTCGAGGTCGAAGGGTAGGTGAGGAAATTTTGTTTCCTTCGCTCCCTCGTGGTCCCCGCCTGAAGCCACGTGCGTTGTAGGGTTGGTTGCTTTGCATAGTGCCTCTATCCAATAAAGCTACACAAAATATGATCTTTGCACTGTGGGAATAAGTGTCTTTGACCTCTTTTTGAGGATAGGGCCCTAGCACTGGTGCTTGTGCTTGCACTATGAAAGGCCTTGTACGCCACTTGAAATCGGTCAGTTTCCTCATATGTCATTTAAAATTGGCTTATCCTTTTTATGCCACTGATTCAAGTTTTTTACTCTTTTATGCTACTCCTAGCCCTATAATGTTTGTTGATTGTTAGTCAAATGTTAGTTTTTTTAAAAAATGACCAACATGCCGTCTCAACTAAAAAATTGTGTAAACTTCAAAAATTCATAACTAATTTATTTTAAATACTTTTTGAGTAAACAAAATTTTGTCAGAACCAGTGAAAAATGCTCTTTGTAATAAAAATATTTTTGAAAAGCTGCATGTTTCGTGCTTATATTGAAAATTTATTTGTGATGGTGATGGCTAAAATTGCACGTGATGCAAAAAAAAAATCAAATTTCATATGTTTTATCCAGTAGCTATATTAGTACTAAAATTCAATATGCATATATAGTACTAAAAATCCAGTAGCTATATTAGTACTAAAATCAATTTTCATATGTTGTTTCCAACTCTCAAGGGCAAATGTGTCTTTTTACTATAAAGTTAATAGTCAACTAGCGGTGGAGTAATGGCAATGGCATAAAAGGGAAGACAAACTTGAACCGGTGACATAGAAAGGAGGTGCTAATTTGAAGTGGCATATAAAGAAACCGGTTAATTTGGAGTGGCATATAAGGGATTCTCTCATGATTGCATAATACAATTAAACCCCATTATTTCGTGATGATTATAAACTGTAACGACTTTATGAATAATAAAAATAGTTTATTTATAGATACAACTTTAATATATGGGTTTTAGCGTTTAAAAAACTAATATTAAAAATAAACCACAAAGAAAAATCCCCTCGAAACCAACTTAATTTTAAAAATCAAAGTTTGACATTAGCTTATAAACAGAGAAACAAACAATATAATTGTTACTCCCTACATCCAAATAAAATAGTGTACTTTTAGCTAGTCAAAGATACTAATTTGCCAGGGTGTTAAAAGACAACTATGCCCTTTATTAATGTGGAGGAAACACAACGAGGGGGAGAAAAAGAGGAAAATGAGAGACTTACTACCAGTTCAGTGGTTAAAATGAGAAGAACAAATAAAACACCAGAGCTTTAGAGCAAGGATAATAGTGGACTGTAGCCAAGCAAAAACTTACATGGAGATATAGAAAAAAAATGAGTATTGTTTGCTCTAATGCAAGAGAGCCAGCACTACTTAATTTTGAGTATTTGATGTCTCACTTATACATAAGTGTCTCACATATGGATTAATGCATTTGTTTTAAAGCTTAAGAGAGAAAAATAAAGACAACCTTATAGCTAATTTGCTATATATATTAGCTTAGTTAGCTCTACTATTAAACTTGCTCAAGTAGCAAGTATCGATATTACGAGTTAGGTATAGCTCATATACTTGGATTTGTAGTCTCATGGAATACCACATAACTATTACTATACGGAAAGGTATATTCAAATATGGAAAGGTATATTTAAATATGGGAATATATCATATAAGAATAACAACTTCTTCCACGGGAATAGGGGTTGTCAGAGTCCGACATGTGAAAGGGGTCTTATCTACCCATGTCCTACAAAGGCTCTCCAAGTTCTACCTGGAGAAAGAAGTTGACTATCTGTATAAATGCATCCCTAGAAGGGGAGGACATCTAATCACAAGCCACATCGTAGATCCATCAGACGGAAGACAATAGCTAGCCGCTGACTTCAAGTCGTTGGATTGGTTCTCGTCGAGTATTAGTTGGTAAGCTAGATTAGCTAGCTTCCTGTCCCATTGTAATCTATGAGATACACTCTAATTCTCTAAAGCTATACATATAAATTGCATTAGGGTTATTACCCATCTTGGGAGCCTTAACTAGTATATAATTAATCCCTTGTCTTACATCTACTTATCACATTCTCGCATATACCTTGGTACCAGCGTGGTAGCGTCCCCCATACTATACAAATACCTTAATCGGGTATAGCCCATCTGTCGAGGAGTGATCCTCTCTAGCAGGAGATCATGAGATCCCCTTTTGCGAGTTCGGCCGGGGGAAAGAGCTCGCCTCTAGAGATCGCGTATCCGCCCTGAATGCTGCAAGTCGCGTGTGGGCACCAAGATTATACAGGTTCGGGCTGCTATGGAGAGTAATACCCTACTCCTGTGTGTGAGATTATGGCTGAGTGTTACAAGGGTTCCTAAACTCCGGAGAGGGCTCCCACTTCTCTTCTCCTAGAGTTCAGGCTTACTGAGAGTCGTCCCTTTTCTCGGTGGGCAAGGTCCTCCTTTTATAGTTCAAGGGGATACCACATGCACTGCCTCTACCTACTCTTCTACGGGAGGGGGACCCACTATACCTTGACCGGACTGCGATCCGCGCCTTCGCCCGGAAGCTAAGCAGCAGTCCGTCCTTGAGCGGGACCCAGCGCCGCCCCCCGCCTGACACGGGGGACAGCCCTGTCATTCCCTCATAAATGGGTAAAGACTTGTGGCGGTCCTCCTCTCACGGAGGGAACTCCGAATGACGTTTCGATGGGACGAGACATACCTACCTCCACTCCGCTGGATACAGAGGCGATGTGGGGGCACGGCCGCCCGTCCAGTCGAATGTGACCGGCGACAAGCCAGTCACAGACTGGTCAAACCCGATTGACGTGGGTCAGTGGTGCGGCACCGCACGTCCGTCCTTACCGCATTAAACGCAGTGAGGGACAGTTGGGGCGCCGCGCATTGATGGCTGTTCAGCCTGGGTTTCCTCCCTTCTCGCTCCCCCCGCCACATGGCAGCCGGGAGAGGGCCTCGGGGCAAGGCAGCGCGAGGGCCCGAGGGGCATGACGTGGCACCCCAAGGCCCCCCGGCCGCTTCTGCGACGTGTGACTCGCGAGTTGCGGGGGTAGGGCCAGGCTGTAGAGCCACGTGGCTGGATGGGAAGGTAACTTTCCCTCACTTTGCATACCCCCGGGCCCATATCTCCGACACCATCTATGATGACATGCCAGGTAGGGGCTTGGTGCTAAAAGGTTTCGATAAGATGGATTCAAGAGGCGTATTTTTCGATGACGACTTCTATGATCAGCTTGACCTGGGAGATACGACCCAGCTGGTGTTCACTGATCTTCTCCAAGTCAGATCCGTCCCGTTCCCGGTCTTTGGAGCTACGTCGTGGATCCACCCTACATCTCCCAGCGAGAATAGGGCGTCGATGTCAAAGCCCGCTCGCAAGGCCATGAAGCAATGGTGCCCCTTCCATGATACGAGTTCTCACTTACTAGATGGATGCAACGTTATGTTAAAGGATAAAGCTGAATGTGTGCTTGCAAGCTTCATGATACTCAGTGTGTCTCCCCCCATACAAATTTTGTCCCATCCATAAGACAAAATCCCAAACTCTGTTGGAGTGCAAAGTCTCATCAAAGTCGTCGAAGCTATGAATCCGCACATGCCAGCAAGTTCTCCTCCCAAGAGTTGTCCGACCCACCCCTAACAATGTCAACCCATCAATTCAGGATCAAATGATAACATGTCGTATAACCCAAGTTTTGATGATTCAGAATGACTGGTTGGTTACCTCAGACTAGATCCCCTGAACCATATATATGTTCTCCACAGTTTGAATCCATTAAATTCCTTGGGATAGAATTCAGATCATGGCGTGAATTTCGTTGAGATCGATGATCTAGCCACTTGCAACGGTAGACGGGACGGTCATAAGTCATGAGAAATCGAGAGCTCATCTAATCCAAAAGTAAAAAAAAAACTCCTCGAACTGAGTCCAACATCACGTCGCTCGAGCACTTGACCAACGTACAAAGCCTCCTTCAGCGTATTTTTTTTATGCGTAATTTGAACGTATCCTCCTTGAAGGTACATGTGGTGTTCAACATGGCGTCCCAGAACCAGGTAAAAACTAGCTAGTGGTAATTTGAATGGTTTCCGTAATTAGAGGATGTTAAATACTTGGTTTTGAAGTTTGAGGACGTATTATAGACAAAATTAAGAGTTGAGAGATGTAAAATGGATTTTTGTCTAGAGTTTAAACCCTGTCACCACCTTATCTCATCTTGTTGCCAAAGGGGCATGTAGAGCTTGACAAAAGAGAGAATGAGATATATAGCGTACATGATATTCATTCTATTATGGATAAGATGAATCACATGAGTACTAATTTTATAAAATTATTGCTACCACAAGGAGGATTCAATCAAGATCGTGTGTTCAAAACCTTTAGAAGACTCTTTCCTTCTGCCTTTGTCTGCCCAAGCTTATGAAGAATATCTGCTCCTGAACGATGACTTATTTGAAATTCACTCGCAGCCGGCTCATGGTGATAGTTGGAGTTTTATATAGAACAGTGACATCTACACAGCTAAGAGGTTCTACAAACTCAACTTCAATGCATACCAGCCTCCAAGACCTTTTGTTTGGTTATGGAAAACTAAGTGTGTCATGAAAATCAAAGTGTTTGCATGGTTACTATTCAGAGACAGGCTCAACACCCATGATATGTTGGATAGAAGGTATTGTGCAAAAGAGGATGATGATATCACTTGTGTGCTGTGCAATGGAGGGCACAGGGAAACAAGACTCCACCTCTTCTTCACATGTCCTTTTAGCGTTAGATGTTGGCAGTATCTTGGAATTGTCTGGAACCCTGATGTTGAATTTTTCCAAATGGTGGTCTTGGCACGGGTGCAATCTGGTCAGAAAGGTTTCCTAGAAATCTTCTTCCTGGCGTCATGGCATATTTGGAAGCAAAGGAATGGGCTTATATTCTAGAATATTCAGACATCCTTTCACTTCTGGTTGACACTTTTCAAGAAAGAAATTCTTCTGCATATGTGCAGAATGAAAGATCCGCTCAAACAATTAGTTTTTGATTGGTTACAAACCTTGTAATTTTAAGCCCCTTTTTTGTTTCTTTTTCCCCTTGTAAATATTTTTCCACTTAATGAAATCATACTGGGCAAAGCCCTGGCAATACTTCCAGTAAAAAAAAATTATTGCTACAATTATAATATTTCTTCTTTTTAATAAAGCAAGTAATGTATACATTTTCATGGAAAAACCTCATAGACAATATAATATACGGACTCATTTGTTTCTGGGCCCTATCGGTTGGCCTAATAAGCCAAAGCAAAAGCTAAAATTTGAACTTTTGAAGTTGATTTTAGAGTTGACTTAAAAGATATTTTCAATGTAATTTCTTTTTAGCGTTGGCTTTTAAGTCGATACGAACACACACATATATGTATATAATTTTTACTTATAAATTAATTTTTATTCCCTAATAAACCGTTTTGGTTTATTTGCGAATATGGCAACCAATGAGGCTATTTGTCATGCCATAATATCGATAATTTCAAAACTTAGATAAATTTCGATACTGCCGAAATTTTGACAACTTACGTATGTTATTGTTATATATTTTTATAGCAAACTAAACATTACCCAAAACACTCTACAAAGTATCAATAATTTGATAGGGCAGATTTTACCTTGAAACCAAAATGACCCTACAATTGATAACAGATAGACGCGCAAACTTGAAAAAGGAAAACTTCACCCATAAGAGCATGGATACTACATATAATTTTATACATATTATATACCATATAATAGTAAATTAAGAGATAACATATATATTCAGGTTGACTCTAACCTATAAACCCTAAGAGCAATTAATAGTATAGCCAACTACTAGCTCTAAATCATCTGTAGTCAACTTAATAGCTAATTCATTCAATAGTTATATACTACACTATATCTGGTCCCACATATCATACACACACTGTGTCTTGGAGTCCGTACTACAGCTGGCTAAAAATCTGTAGCCCGCTGCTCTCCTATCTTCTCTTTCATCTCTTTAAAATATGTTTATAGCTGTCTTGGTTTCCGTGCCCAACGTTTGACCGTTCGTCTTATTTGAAAAAATTATAAAAAAAATTAAAAAGACAAGTCACGCATAAAATATTAATCATGTTTAATCATCTAACAACAATGAAAATACGAATTATAAAAAAAATTTATATAAGATGGACAGTTAAAGTTGGACACGGAAACCCAGGGTTTGTCTTTTTTTGGACGGAGGGAGTACGTCAGAGGGATGCTGGATATCGCTAGGCCCTCGTTCGGCATCGGACAGCCGGATGCAACCAAGCACAGCACGCCAAAAGGCTCCTCTCTGCCCACGCTAGCAAAATCAGCCCATCAACAGGCTCGCTCTTGGCCGCTTCACTCGCCCACCCATGGCCTTCGCCGATCGACGGTGCGGGAATGCAGGCACAGCTTCCTCGGAAAACCGATCCACGCATGGTCGCCTAGTGCTCCACCGATGGTGGCGGAAAGTCCTGCACCTCTAAGCAGGGGCGGATCTACAGTACAATGACCGGTGTCAGGTGACACCGACGACTTTCGATAAAACCTATAGCGAAACTGCTTATCCATATGTTATAATACATTGATTTAAGTATAATTAGCATATTATGACACCGATAGACACATTATGACACCAACGAATCAATTTTCTGATCCGCCTCTGCCTCCAAGTCTCTCTCCTACGTGCGCTGGACATCTAGTCGTCACGCAATTACGCATCCTGACGACGCCAACGCCGAAGCCGAATGTCCACGTCCGCATCCTCCTTTATCCCCACCCCCTCCCCACGGCGATGTCGCGCGGACGCCGACGGTGACGACCACCACGACGGGGTCGGTGTCCCGGGCATAGGTCGCTGTCGCGCGCGGATTTCCAGAAGAGAAATGCAGTCGTGCAGGACGTACGATCCTGGCATCTTTACGACGCGTCGATCTGTCGATGGCAATGAGCTCGACGCCGGTGTCTCCACGTACCACTGGCCGGCTGCTCCACACCAAGTCACCGACCAGCTCACGTAGGTCATCGTTTCAGATCAAATCTCCAACTTTAAGCCACGTGATGGGAAAGTATGCTTAAATCATCTATGCACGGCCGCACGGGCGGCACGGCTACGGTTGTCATGGACGGCAACGTGGGGCGAGGCGGCGGCGCGCGGCTTTCGACGGTTCATCGTGTGGAGGAGCTCAAGTGTCGATCATCTGGGGTGAACAGGCTTCGGTCCGTTAACCACACGCTCGACGCGGAGGGCGCTGCGTGAATGAAAAACTCAGCGGTCATGCACGGGCGAGCGAAGCGGCCAAGAGCTTGACTGTTGATGGGCTGATTTTGCTAGCGTGGATGGAGGAGCCTGTTGGTGTGCTATGCTTGCTCACGTCCGTCCGATGCCGAACGAGCAGCTTAGGGTGTGTTTGGTTCATGGTCATGCATGGATAGGATATGGCCATCTATATTTTGTTGTATACGGCGATTCAATTTTTTGTTTGATTTGTATGGATATGGCGATCAAATTTCTTGTTTGGTTGAAGGGAAATAGCATATATGGGAAAAGCCTAGTGGGATTCATTTGTCATATGTATTTTATTATCAAAATATAATCATCCGAGATATTGTTTTAAAGATTTAATTATAACAAATATAATGGTGTAATCAAATCATAAATTAGATAAACAGTTTAGGAGAAAAAATCATTTGGAGTTTGCTTAACAGAAAATTAAATTAACCACAACTAATCATAATAGGACACATCACCCAGACCAAAACTGGACGGCTTCATCCAGTCAAGTCGGCCAGATGCATTCATCTAGTATATTGAGGAAATATTCCTTATTCCGAGGCATCTCATCCATCCCGCCCTCCAACCAAATACCATAAAAAATCAGGCGGCCATCTCCCATCCAGGCTCATCCACCCAACCAAACACACCCTAACTGAGAACACTAGTACTCCTTCCGTCCCAAAAAAACCCCCAATCCTGGGTTTGAATCTGGACATACACTACCCAATCCTGGGTTTGAATCTGAACATAGTGTATGTCTAGATTCAAACCCAGGATTGGGGTTTTTTTGGGACAGAGGGAGCATGGGAACTCAGCTTGCAATGGAGAACAACTGTGGATGGGCTACTCAAAATCTGAAGCAACTCAATAGAGACACTCCAACCCATAGTGAGTATCGCAGCCCACAAAGCCCCATATTTATTTTTACTACCCTACCCCTAATCTCTCTATCTCTCTCTCTCTCTCTAGACCCCTCATTTATTTTTTTCACCGCCGCACGGGTCTCTCCCTCTCGCCGCCGCACTCGCCTCTCCCTCTTGTCGCCAACGGCCGCTAGGACGACGAGAAGGGTCGCCTCTCCCGTCGCCGGCATCCACCGCCGCCCCTCTCTCCCTCTTTCCCGTCGCCGTCCTACCCGGCATCCTTCGCCTCGCGCCGTCGCCGGTCGGGGGTGCCAGATCCGGCGTCGTAGTGGGCGGATCTGGGGCCCCCGCGGTCAGATCGAGGAGGATACGGTGGCGGGCAAGGCGCCGGCGGAGGAGGCCGAGCAAGGCACGCGGTAGCCGGATCTCGTCGCTGTTGTCCCCGAGCGCGACGACCACCACCACGACGTCATCCTCGTGCTGCTCGACCGCAAGCACAGGCGCCTCAAGCCCGTCGATGGCGCCGAGCTTGACCTCCGCCTCCTCGCTCGCTCCTCAGCTCATCGACGACGCCGAGCGCGACCTCTGCCGCCTCCTCCCGCTCCTTGCCATTGCACTTGCGGGGCGGTTGCTGTGGCGGCGGAGGGCTCGAGAGAGGGGAATGGGCGAGAGAGAGAAAGAGAGAGAGGAGAGGGGTGGAAGGGGAATCTGTCGCTGGAGACACGGTGGCCACAGGAGCCCTGTCGCTGCAATGCGTCGCTCGCCTTTGTCCCCTGGCCGAAAAGCAGCGAGAGGCGCGTCCCCTAGCCAGGGCGCGCGCGGACTCGCGAGGGGACGACGCGGACGGAAAGATTAATGGACAGTGCTAGGGGCACGACCCAGGGGTACCCATTGTAGATGGCCTCATACTACTGGATACTTCCTCCGTGATCGAGCGGTCCCGCATCGGCGCCGTTGACCTCAACGACGTCCTCGTCGGCACCGCTCCCCGTCGGCGGCCGCGCCTCCCCCGTCCCACCACCTCGCGCCCCACCGCGGCGGCCCGCCTGACTCCGCTCCTCGCCCTATCCACGCTCTCCCTCATCACGGCCGAAGGGACGATCTGAGAGACGCCGAATATCTGGTTTTGCGGTTAAGGGATGATTTTGTAACTCAATGACAGGTTGAGGGACCTTCGGCGTACTTTTTCCTCCGAATAATTAACGGCGCTCTGGTTTAGGACTACAGTGCCGGGCTGCTGGCTGCCTCTGGTCTCTGTCTCTATGAACCCCGTCTGAAGGTAAAGATTACTACTCCGTACGTCCGAATACATTAAAAAGTCATTAATGTATGATTTATTAAGTTTTAATTATTTTAAATCTGAAAATATATTTTATATGATATTTTTTTAAAAAAACCTTGTATGTAGAAAACAAAATGTATTATTTTGGCAGTTTGAAAAAATATACTTAAAAAATAGGGTAAATTGCTCATTTAGTCCATCAAGTTTTACCGAAGACTAAATTTGGTCCTACAGGTTTTATTTTATCCATGTAGGTCCTCTAAGTATTTTGTTTTGGCTTAAAATCATCCTTGGGCCTACTTAATATGCCATATGGCTATCTCTAATTAATATATCTGATAGAAATTATCCCTTTTGCCCTTAATTTGTATACAACTATAAACTAGAAAAAAGAAAACCAAGATGAATAAACAATATTGCAAATGTACTTCCCATCATTTCAACATGTGCACATAAGACTTGAGCCTAATGGCTATAGTATACACTTGCAAATACATATTTTTTTTTTACATAAATTACTACTCCCTTCGTCCCATAAAAAACCAACCTAATACTGGATGTGACACATCCTATTACTACGGATCTGGACATATATATGTCCAGATTCATCGTACTAGAATATATCATATCCGGTTCTAGATTCGTTTTTTATAGGACGGAGGGAGTATGGATCATCTTAAAAAATTTCATTGCACACAATTTTTTCTCTTATATGTGTAAATGAGGGGGTATAAGTGTCATTTATCAATAGAGTTGTTTATATTTAGCCATATGACTTCTAAGTGAGTTTATGGATAAGTTTGAACCAAAATGAAAACTTGAAGCACTAATATGAACAAATTGAAACATTACGGATTAAACTAAACATCAGATAAAAGTTAGAGGACCACTTTAGTTATTCAACCTAAAAGATAATAAATATCTTAATCAGGAAATAGAAAATAATTGGGGCCTATCTCCTCTTGCCAAGAAGCATTATGCTCTTTTGCAGACTTGTGTTCGTGATCGATTCGTACTACTACTAGGGAGGAACATATATATATAGCGAGACGGGTATAATTCTGATTCAGTCCGTCCTCTAATTAAGGGGTTTTTAGATCCAGTAGGGTAAAGTTTTTGTGTGTCACATTGGGTATTATATAGTGAGTCACATAGGGTGTTCGGACACTAATAAAAAACTAATTATAGAATTCGTTAGTAAACCGCAAGACGAGTTTATTAAGCCTAATTAATCCGTCATTAGCAAATGTTTACTATGGCATCACATTATCGAGTCATGGAACAATTAGGCTTAAAAGATTTGTCTCGCAAATTAGTTGTAATCTGTGCAATTAGTTATTTTTTTAGCCTATATTTAATACTTCATGCAGGTGTTCAAACGTTCGATGTGATAGGATAAAAAATTTTAGGGTGTGATCTAAACCGGGCCTAAGCTAGTTGAGGTACCATATAGCAAAACTTTCTTTTTGCTTTTAGAATATAGATGTAATTACAGATTTTTTTTTTAAAAAAACAACAGCACAAATATAAACGCTCACAACACACACTCTCACCCTTATGAACGCGCGCACACAAAACTCATCTTTATAAGCACCTCCAAAAGACTGGTCCAGCATATCTTAAGATTGATGAAGTTACCACAGCTAAGGAATTAGTCATAAAGGTGAGTACATGTGCCAAATCTAGAACTTGAATTCGGTGAGCTAATTCCATAAAAAAAAACCTAACCAATTGAGTTACGCTCATTTCGCATACCAAATACAGATTTAGATGCTAATATCCATTGGATATGGTCTGAGCTGCTCAGGCTTAATTAGATGATAGCTTCATTTTTTTTCTCAATACTTTATCAGCCGCAATCAAAATTTTAGTTTTAAATTTTAATTGTAGAATTAATTTTGATGTTTTTTCATCCTATCTTTTCTTTTTCAAAAAAAATTGGCTTTTAATCCTAGAAGTACGTACATAGAAAAAGTTATATCTATAAATTATTCTGTTTTATATTTTTTAAGCGCTAATAAGCGGTATGACTTATAATGTCCTGTACACGTAATGAGGGGACAGCGTGCAAATTCCACAATACTGACCATCGATCTTAAGTCGTGATAATATCTTCTACTTTGTCTTTTTTACTATATCAATATATAAAACAATCTTCTTTGTCCTCGTTTTCAAAAAATCTTGCTCCATCCACAAATAAGAACTTTAGAGCATCTATTCAAAAATTATTTGAACACCGGATTGTCTAGTTAATTATTATGCTTTTTTTTACCACCGGATTATAAAATTAACAAAGTTAACAGCTAGTGCATAATACTTGAACAAACAATTCATGCACAACCAACTAATTGAATCATCAGTCAAGTGGATATATGTTTAAACGACTGATACCCTATTATATAACATATTAAAATATTGATCAGGTTGATCCGGAGTTCACCTCTAGCTCAGCCTCATTCTTCTCTAGCTCGGCAACTTGCTTTCTCGAGCCCAGCCTTCTTGTCCAGCTTGGTGAGCTTGGCTGAGTCGGCGATCTCAATTGTCTTTCTCATGGCCTCGTCCTCTACGCCGTCGCCACGAATCGATCTTCTCCTCTAGTTCGTTCCACCATCTTGAAGTGAGATATGGCCGCCCAACGAAGTGTTAATTTCCTCGACGCGACTCACAATAGTGTTTCGTCCTTAGAGCACCCGCAATTGTAAAGTAAGGTGCTATCTATAAAACATGTACATCTCAGCAATAGACTAGATTAATAGTAAACCACTTCAATGGTATGTCTACATGGGTATCTATAGTTCTCTAATCCATTGTCTCGTTTTTCTCTATAGACTATCTCTAAGTTAGTAGATAGCTTTACTCTCTCTCTTCATTTATTGATCTCTTCCAAGTAGAAAAATATGCTGACATGGATCTTTTATAGAGAGCCTATAGATAACCATTGTGGGTGCCCTTAGAGCAAGTTTAATAGTATAACCCACTACTAGCTTTAATTTATCTATAGTCAAATCTGCTAATTCATACAATAGTTGCTTACTATACTAGTAATATATGGTCCCACCTGTCATACACATATTGCGTCTTGGAGTCCGCGCTGCAGCTGGCTACAGATCTGTAGCTCGCTGCTCTTCTCTCTCATCTTTTATCTCATTAAAATATATTTACAGCTAGCTAATAGTCTAGTATGCTATTATACATGCTCTTAGTTGTTCTCTGTGGCTCCCCTAATGCTTCTTCTTCGCTGAGGTATTTTTGAATAGAATAGGGGAAGGATGAAATTTACCATTGGCTATCTAACATCATGGTATTTATAGATCATCATGGTATTTATAGATAAATAAATTATTGGAACATGTCTTTACATAAGAACAATGGCGATCAATGACGCCTCTCCTCGACTCTCGAGCATGAACATCTCTTCGGCTTTCACCATTGATCAGGAGGGGAGCTAGACGGTTGGGCCGACACGTTTCACATGAGAGATGGCCACACCAAACTATAGGCTGGATGCAAATAATTTGTATACGTACACACCTGAGTTGGAAAAATAAACATTGAACAGATGTACATAATTGATGTAAACACGGGACAAACTACATCCTCTTTTAGTTTTCTCATACGTACACGTACATGTGAGACCTCAAAACAACCATATGGCTAGGCTAGCTAGTTCTGTACCAAAAATACCCCCATCATCGTGTGTTAGCTTGACTGTTATGTCAACTCATCGTGAAAGTGTGGTAGCCCAACTCCCGTAATGAATTATGGGTCTCTTTTAGATCCATTGGCAAGTTTCTTCACCCTATTATATCAAATGTTTGGACACATACATAAAGTGGATCAAACTGACTGGTACACCCGCATCTCATCAACCTTTGGATCTGCACTGGAACTAAGCAGATCTCTCAGACCGTTGTGTTCATTGACTTAGTTCGCGCCAACACAGTTCTGGCACCATCAGCTAAGCACGGATTTTTCGTCAACAAATCTATATGGCTAATAAAAAAATTGTAAGACTTCTGATTTATCCGTGTCGGCTTTCTTTATTTCCCCCTTTTTCATACGGTTTTTTCTGTCGCTGTTTTTTTCGTTGCCGTTTTTTTCACACGCGGTAAGGGCTTTCGGTTTTTTGGTTTTCTTTTCGTCATGTCTTTTTCCTTCGCCAGGCCGAACCCTAGCTCCACGACGATCTTTCTCTCCATGCTTTTTCTCCTCTAATTGATTGCAAAAATCGATTCCCCACTCATCCCTCATCATTTTCCCCATGATTTCCCCATTCAATTTGGTTTTAATTGGCCAAATTTAATATCCATTTAACCGTTGCCGATTATGGCCGGCCAGCTAGCTTCCTCGACCGTTTTTATCCCGAGTTTTTTTTTGCTCCGATTTTGAAAAAAAATGGAAAAAAGAAGATCGAGTGGATCAAAAGTCCTAAACAATTTTAGGAGATCGAGAAAGATTCGGCCGGATTTGATGGGGGAATCAGCTCCAGCATCATACGTGCATGGCACCATCTTTTAGAGGTAGAAGACGTGTGAGGTAGACCACGGCTCCATTGGGCCAAATAGAGGCAGGCCGAGCGGAGGGAGGTAGCAGACTGGGCTGGACTGAAAAAAAAATGAAGAAAGGATGGGGTTTCGACCTAAAACTAAGAAAAGAATATAACGTATACTGATTAAAAACATCTTAGCCATTGCAACACACGGGTACTGATTCAAAAACATCATATCCATTACTACAACGCACGAACATTTTTTTCTAGTTATATATAAAATATTCCTTTTTAGTGTTCAGGGTGAGCTCTCCGCTGGAAGGCCCAAGGCCCATCAGATGTGCGAGTGCGACGGTCCCAAACCCAACCCCTCTCCCATCCAGCCTCCCCCATCCGTCCAATCGCGCGCCGCCACCTCGGCCTCACCACGTAGCACTAGCCCCCCACCTCTCCGCCACTGCCAGGTGGGCCCCACCCGCACCGACCGTTCATTTGCATTGCGTTGCATTGCATTTGCCTCGCCCTCCTCCTCCGTCTCCATCCAACGCCGACGACTCGAGCCTCGACGGCGACGACCCCACACCGGCGGCGGAGATGAACGCGTTCCGGCTAGCCGGGGACATGACCCACCTCCTCAGCGTGGTGGTGCTCCTCCTCAAGATCCACACCATCAAGTCCTGCGCAGGTAACGCGCCACGCCGCGGACCCAAATCTTTGCTGCTGCTGCTGCCGCGGCTGCTGCCTGTATGATCCACACTCTCCTCGCTGTTCGGCAGCGATTCTGCTTTCCTTTTCTTTCTTGTTTGCTTCGAATTTACTAGCATATACGCGCCGATCGAGGTGTTTGCTCGTGCCTCGGATCTCGCGCGGTCTCGTTTTGGGGGGGTTCGATCTGGGTCAGGTCAGGTCAGCGCTGTCGATTCCCCCAATCTTGGCGCGGCCATTCCCGTCTGATGCGTGTTGTTTGGGCCAACTAATCCAGGAATTAAATTGTTAGAAGAAGATTAGCTTGTGTCGATGGATGGACCTTGTAGATGATTTGCGGATTGTGGGAGAACAAAGAGGAGAGTCGGGATTCGTTTCCAATCCATACTACTGCTTTGGTTTGTTAAAAGTGTAGGAATGCACTGTCCATTATGCTGCATATTTAGATATAGTGCAGTTTGTGTGCTGCTGCCGCTTAGCAATGCGTTTTAATTTAACCAGGATCTGTTCGGATTCTGAGTTTCTAATCGTATTTAATTTCGATGCGTATGCCTGAATGGGCCTTCAATTATAAACCTACCCAGATAAAATGAAATAGCTTTTGCCAAATTTTTTGCAACCTTAAAGCTGCTCCAGGCAATATTTCATTTAGCTGCATGTGGCTCAGAATATAGTTGGATTGGGCAACCCGTGTTTGAATGAAACTCAGATGGTAAGATAATCAGTGTTGAGTGATTTGGTGAAGCCAAATGTGTCTATCTCTCTCATGGCACTCACCCACCGGTCACTGTTCATAGACAAAATTGTGAGGATGCTACCCGGAAGTGTCAATTTTTTTAAGAGTGTAAACCAACATTCATTGTATCTCCAATAGCCTGATAGGTCATAAAAGGAAATCTTCAATCATGCCTATTTAAAACATCTGTTGAGGGCAAATACCGCTCAGACAGTAATAAAACTTGGCTTTTATGCCTTTCATGTATTTCATTGTACTCTACCTGTTATATTATATTGTGTTGATCCTACTGTCATAAGCTTCTGTTGTCATTTGGTTTGATGATGCATTGTACTTGAAAATCTTTTTGCAGGCATATCTCTAAAGACCCAGGAGCTATATGCACTTGTGTTTGCTGCTCGTTACTTGGACCTGTTCATTCATTTTATATCTCTGTATAACACTGTCATGAAGTTGGTCTTTCTAGCAAGTTCTTTCTCAATAGTTTGGTACATGAGGCGGCATAAGATTGTCCGAAGAACCTATGACAAGGATCATGACACCTTTCGTCATCACTTCTTAGTGTTGCCATGTTTGGCTCTGGCCCTCCTTATTAATGAGAGGTTTACTTTTAGAGAGGTCAGTTTGATTTCTTCTGCATTACCGCATAGTGGTGTTTAAAACTGTGATGCTGTTGATATGTAAAGCAATTCAATGGACCATTTACCTTTGTAGGCTCCCATCGGATGGCCTAAATAGCCAAAGAAAAAGCCAAATTTTAAATTTTCAAACTTGATTTTGAGATATTTTCAACGTAGTTTCTTTTTCAGCATTGGCTTTTATGTCACCAAGAATACATATATAAAAGTTTTACCTACATATTCATTTTTATTCCTTAATAAGCCGTTTTGGCTTATTAGGGAAAAAGCCAAACAATGGGGCCGGTAGATTATGTACTACCATTTTTGAATTTTGGACATCAAATCCATCATTTATGGATGTGATGGAAGTCTGTTTGCCTCTTTTATTGTTGAAACTTGGTACATTATAGACTCTGCAATTTTGACCATTCACACCATTATTTGGGGCAGGTTATGTGGGCATTCTCCATATATTTGGAAGCTGTAGCAATTCTACCTCAACTTGTGTTGCTACAGCGCACGAGGAATATTGACAACCTGACTGGCCAATATGTCTTCTTTCTAGGGTAAGATCTACTACGCCATTTAGGCTGAAATGTGCAACTCTACTTGTGTGAGAGGCATTGGTTGGGCTCTTATAGGATAAAGCTGCTTAATATTTAAGCAACATCAACCTATCCTTTTTATTATTTCAGTTGATGATAAATCCCTTGGTTGACTATGAATTTTATAAATTCCATCTGCTATTCTGATGTTATGTTGGATCTTCATTTTGTTCAGTTTCTCGTATTTTGCCATTTCTAGTTTCTGATATAATGCTATCTCAACACATTTTGGTGATGATGCAGTGCATACCGTGTGCTGTATATCCTTAACTGGATCTACCGATACTTCACTGAGCCCCATTTCGTTCATTGGATAAGTATGGACTCCATCATCTTACCTTTCCATTTCTCATGGTTATGGTGGATGATCTTTTAACTGTTATATATACTTTTGTTGCAGGCTGGGTTGCGGGCATCGTGCAGACTCTCTTGTATGCTGACTTCTTCTACTATTACATAATGAGGTATTTGATTTGGTTTTACCTGATCATTTCATTCTGCTACTATTGTTCCTTTCCATTGACTACTCCAAACAATTTGCAGCTGGAAGAACAATGTGAAGCTGGAGCTACCAGCCTGAGCTCATTTTTCATCCAAGATAGGCTAGGTAAAACTTGTTAAATAGATAGAAAGGCATGATACACCAAGGCCACTGCTCCAGGTTATGATATGCATCTTGGTTTCCTGCTCTATCCTCTTGTTTATTTATTTTCCTATTTGTCGGATGAGAGGAAATCCAAGGGTCACCTTGTATCTTGTAAGACAATTAAGCACAGAAAGATGAGTACCAGGACGTTCTGAGTTATGATAGGTTTTGAGACACAATGGAAATGCTATCTTTTAGTGTACAATGTGGTATGATCCTTCAGCTTGGAGGAATAAAGTATTCTGTGTTCAGTCTTCATTTTCATAGAAACTGGAGGCTATGCGCAGGGTGTTAATTGGTAGTTCCAAAACTCTTTGTATTATTACCTGGAAATCCACAAGCCGATGAGTTGGTTCTCAGCAGAAACCGTGTTTTACAAACGAAGAAATGTCACAGCACACATGGACATGATGACGAAGTCACATCAACAAAGCACTGCATCATAGAGAGAACTAACGAACTCTCAGTATCAAAATCTTTCCCAGAGTGTTACAAGGGCAAAAACACCACATTCATGCTATGAATAGATGCAGCAACATGCAACTATACTGCTTGCAAAGTGATGATCTTTCCAATCAGCAGGCCACTTGGCGCTGATCGGTCTCAATCCTCACTACACTTAAAAATTCAGAATTGGACCATAGCCAGCCATATTTGTAGCAGAAAACATCTTTCGGTCGTCCGAAAGGCTGCGATGAGTTCATCAGGTATCCTTCGGACAAAGGTATTGGCTGCATCTAATCTGATCATCAGATGAATATGCTGCTGAACGCTTCCTCTAGTGCTCTTCTCTTGCCCATTTCGATAGTCCATCCGCCTGCTCGAGCTCCTCGCTCTGCTCGTAATCTCATGGTCTCCTCATCGTCTCCCTGAAGTGGATCCGATGAACCGCCGATTGGTTGGGGGGCCATACCTGTCGGCCGGGGCTGAGACATCCCAACAGCAGCAGGTGCATACTGGCCCTGTACTCCTGCGCCACTGCTAATGCCCTGGGAACTTCCGGCAGCCTGATACAAGTTGCAAAAGTGACAGATGTTCATGTTTATACTTCACTAAAAATGATAAACAACTTAAGAACAGATAAATTAATTGCAAACAGAGAAGCAGAGGGGCATAAGGGTGAGAAGCTTCCAGTAAATATTCTATGCCTTACAGAAGTAGAATAACCCAGGATAATTAGAAACAAAAAAGTAAGGCTGCAAAATAAACATGATCATAATATATCTTCCTAAACCGTGGACATTGTGCAGCGGTATATGGTCGGATAACAAAGCAGTGAATACATAAAGCTGTAAGATCTCCACAAAAATTTAATTTTTTAAAGAGATGGGAATACACGGTCTACTGATATATTGCAAGTGGAGATTGACCTAGCTAAAGATTGTGTTTCCATCACCAAAGTGTAAACCATCAATTCAACTGTGGCCATGTTTCAGCTAGACCAAAACCTGCTGATAGTATTTATTGAGAAAAGCCACTCAGAAAATTTTGATGGAAATCAAGGTAAAAAGATCTAATAGTATGACATTTGTAATACTAGTATTTTCTTGAAGGCTGGAAAATGAGATTTAGTATTTCATTGGTAACACTTGCTGAGGAAATTTATTAGAGGCTTGAACAGTAGAAGCTATTAGGTTATGCATTTGGTTTGGCTTATAAGTTGATTAGCTGACAGATTATTATATGGATGAATCAGATATTATATATTATAAATCTAAAACATAGCTTAGAGAAAGTTATCTAAGCAATGCAAAACATTTTTTGAGAAATCGTAGTTTCGAAAGTGTGGCATGAATAATCCATGTCCGCATAAGCTGAAAAGAACAGGGCAATCGATGAATGTTCGCAATTACGCAAAGCTGATGGAATTGCAAATGCATATAGACATATCCAACCAAAATCTAAAAGCTTAATTGCTGTTTTACCCAAAAAAATAACTTAGTGTACCTATACTATTACCATCTAGTTTGCTAATATAAACTGACCGTGTCACTGGCACCAGCCTTTCCAGGGTTCATTCTGCTTGCTTTAAGTGCGGCGGCAAGATCTTCAGCCTACAAAAGGATACAAATTGGAACGGAAATGTCTCTCAATCAAGCATTCAAATCTGATGAACCGCCGATTGGTTGGGGGGCCATACCTGTCGGCCGGGGCTGAGACATCCCAACAGCAGCAGGCGCATACTGGCCCTGAACTCCTGCGCTGCTGCTAATGCCCTGGGAGCTTCCAGCAGCCTGTTACGAGTTGCAAAAGTGACATATTCATATTTATACTTCATCAGAAAGAAAAGTGGTAAAAGAACAGATAAAATTCATTGCAAACAGAGAAACAGAGGGGCATAAGAGTGAGAAGCTTCCAGTAAATTTTCTATGCCTTACAGAAGTAGAATAAGCCGGCATAATGAGAAACTAGAAAGTAAGGCTGCAAAATAAACATGATCATATTATATCTTCCTAAACCATGGACATTGTGCAGCAGTGGTATATGGTCAGATAACAAAGCAGTGAATACATAAAGCTGTAAGATCTCCACGAGACTTTATTTTTTTTAAAGAGATGGGAACACGCGGTCTACTGATATATTGCAAACGAAAATCGACCTAGGTAGGTAAAGATTGTGCTTCCATCACCAAAGTCAAACCATCAATTCTACTGTGGCCATGTTTCAGCTAGACCAAAGCTTGCTGATAGTATTTATTGAGAAAAAGGCCACCCAGAAAATTTTGATGAAAATCAAGGTAAAAAATCTAATAGTACGACATTTGCAATACTAGTATTTTCTTGAAGGCTGGAACATGCGATTTAGTATTTCATTGGTAACACTTGCTGAAGAAATTTATTAGAGGCTTGAACAGTAGAAGCTATATTAGGTTATGCATTTGGTTTGGCTTATAAGTTGATTAGCTGACAGATTATTATATGGATGAATTAGATATTATATATTATAAAGCTAAAACATATCTTAGAGAAAGTTATCTAAGCAATGCAAACATTTTCTGAGAAATCGTAGTTTCGAAAGCGCGGCATGAATCATGTCCGCATAAGCTGAAAAGAACAGGGCCATCGACGAATGTTCGCAATCATGCAAAGCTGATGGAAACGCAAATGCATATAGACATATCCAACCAAAATCTCAAAGCTTAATTGCTGTTTTACCAAAAAGAAAACTTAGTGTACCCATACTGTTACCATCTAGTTTGCTACTAATATAAACTTCATATCCAACCAAAATCTCAAAGCTTAATTGCTGTTTTACCAAAAAGAAAACTTAGTGTACCCATACTGTTATCATCTAGTTTGCTACTAATATAAACTGACCGTGTCACTGGCACCAGCCTTTCCAGGGTTCATTCTGCTTGCTTTAAGTGCGGCGGCAAGATCTTCAGCCTACAAAAGGATGGCAATATTTCATTTAGCTGCATGTGGCTCAGAATATAGTTGGATTGGGCAACCCGTGTTTGAATGAAACTCAGATGGTAAGATAATCAGTGTTGAGTGATTTGGTGAAGCCAAATGTGTCTATCTCTCTCATGGCACTCACCCACCGGTCACTGTTCATAGACAAAATTGTGAGGATGCTACCCGGAAGTATCAATTTTTTTAAGAGTGTAAACCAACATTCATTGTATCTCCAATAGCCTGATAGGTCATAAAAGGAAATCTTCAATCATGCCTATTTAAAACATCTGTTGAGGGCAAATACCGCTCAGACAGTAATAAAACTTGGCTTTTATGCCTTTCATGTATTTCATTGTACTCTACCTGTTATATTATATTGTGTTGATCCTACTGTCATAAGCTTCTGTTGTCATTTGGTTTGATGATGCATTGTACTTGAAAATCTTTTTGTAGGCATATCTCTAAAGACCCAGGAGCTATATGCACTTGTGTTTGCTGCTCGTTACTTGGACCTGTTCATTCATTTTATATCTCTGTATAACACTGTCATGAAGTTGGTCTTTCTGGCAAGTTCTTTCTCAATAGTTTGGTACATGAGGCGGCATAAGATTGTCCGAAGAACCTATGACAAGGATCATGACACCTTTCGTCATCACTTCTTAGTGTTGCCATGTTTGGCTCTGGCCCTCCTTATTAATGAGAGGTTTACTTTTAGAGAGGTCAGTTTGATTTCTTCTGCATTACCGCATAGTGGTGTTTAAAACTGTGATGCTGTTGATATGTAAAGCAATTCAATGGACCATTTACCTTTGTAGGCTCCCATCGGATGGCCTAAATAGCCAAAGAAAAAGCCAAATTTTAAATTTTCAAACTTGATTTTGAGATATTTTCAACGTAGTTTCTTTTTCAGCATTGGCTTTTAAGTCACCAAGAATACATATATAAAAATTTTACCTACAAATTCATTTTTATTCCTTAATAAGCCGTTTTGGCTTATTAGGGAAAAAGCCAAACAATGGGGCCGGTAGATTATGTACTACCATTTTTGAATTTTGGACATCAAATCCATCATTTATGGATGTGATGGAAGTCTGTCTGCCTCTTTTATTGTTGAAACTTGGTACATTATAGACTCTGCAATTTTGACCATTCACACCATTATTTGGGGCAGGTTATGTGGGCATTCTCCATATATTTGGAAGCTGTAGCAATTCTACCTCAACTTGTGTTGCTACAGCGCACGAGGAATATTGACAACCTGACTGGCCAATATGTCTTCTTTCTAGGGTAAGATCTTCTACGCCATTTAGGCTGAAATGTGCAATTCTACTTGTGTGAGAGGCATTGGTTGGGCAGTCTTATAGGATAAAGCTGCTTAATATTTAAGCAACATCAACCTATCCTTTTTATTATTTCAGTTGATGATAAATCCTTTGGTTGACTATGAATTTTATAAATTCCATCTGCTATTCTGATGTTATGTTGGATCTTCATTTTGTTCAGTTTCTCGTATTTTGCCATTTCTAGTTTCTGATATAATGCTATCTCAACACATTTTGGTGATGATGCAGTGCATACCGTGTGCTGTATATCCTTAACTGGATCTACCGATACTTCACTGAGCCCCATTTCGTTCATTGGATAAGTATGGACTCCATCATCTTACCTTTCCAATTCTCATGGTTATGGTGGATGTAATCATTACTCATCTTTTAACTGTTATATATACTTTTGTTGCAGGCTGGGTTGCGGGCATCGTGCAGACTCTCTTGTATGCTGACTTCTTCTACTATTACATAATGAGGTATTTGACTTGGTTTTACCTGATCATTTCATTCTGCTACTATTGTTCCTTTCCATTGACTACTCCAAACAATTTGCAGCTGGAAGAACAATGTGAAGCTGGAGCTACCAGCCTGAGCTCATTTTTCATCCAAGATAGGCTAGGTAAAACTTGTTAAATAGATAGAAAGGCATGATACACCAAGGCCACTGCTCCAGGTTATGATATGCATCTTGGTTTCCTGCTCTATCCTCTTGTTTATTTCTTTTCCTATTTGTCGGATGAGAGGAAATCCAAGGGTCACCTTGTATCTTGTAAGACAATTAAGCACAGAGAGATGAGTACCAGGACGTTCTGAGTTATGATAGGTTTTGAGACACAATGGAAATGCTATCTTTTAGTGTACAATGTGGTATGATCCTTAAGCTTGGAAGAATAAAGTTTTCTATGTTCTGTCTTCATTTTCATAGAAACTGGAGGCTATGCGCAGGGTGTTAATTGGTAGTTCCAAAACTCTTTGTATTATTACCTGGAAATCCACAAGCCGATGAGTTGGTTCTCAGCAGAAACCGTGTTTTACAAACGAAGAAATGTCACAGCACACATGGACATGATGACGAAGTCACATCAACAAAGCACTGCATCATAGAGAGAACTAACGAACTCTCAGTATCAAAATCTTTCCCAGAGTGTTACAAGGGCAAAAACACCACATTCATGCTATGAATAGATGCAGCAACATGCAACTATACTGCTTGCAAAGAGATGATCTTTCCAATCGGCAGGCCAATTGGCGCTGATCGGTCTCAATCCTCACTACACTTAAAAATTCAGAATTGGACCATAGCCAGCCATATTTGTAGCAGAAAACATCTTTCGGTCGTCCGAAAGGCTGCGATGAGTTCATCAGGTATCCTTCGGACAAAGGTATTGGCTGCATCTAATCTGATCATCAGATGAATATGCTGCTGAACGCTTCCTCTAGTGCTCTTCTCTTGCCCATTTCGATAGTCCATCCGCCTGCTCGAGCTCCTCGCTCTGCTCGTAATCTCATGGTCTCCTCATCGTCTCCCTGAAGTGGATCCGATGAACCGCCGATTGGTTGGGGGGCCATACCTGTCGGCCGGGGCTGAGACATCCCAACAGCAGCAGGTGCATACTGGCCCTGTACTCCTGCGCCACTGCTAATGCCCTGGGAACTTCCGGCAGCCTGATACAAGTTGCAAAAGTGACAGATGTTCATGTTTATACTTCACTAAAAATGATAAACAACTTAAGAACAGATAAATTAATTGCAAACAGAGAAGCAGAGGGGCATAAGGGTGAGAAGCTTCCAGTAAATATTCTATGCCTTACAGAAGTAGAATAACCCAGGATAATTAGAAACAAAAAAGTAAGGCTGCAAAATAAACATGATCATAATATATCTTCCTAAACCGTGGACATTGTGCAGCGGTATATGGTCGGATAACAAAGCAGTGAATACATAAAGCTGTAAGATCTCCACAAAAATTTAATTTTTTAAAGAGATGGGAATACACGGTCTACTGATATATTGCAAGTGGAGATTGACCTAGCTAAAGATTGTGTTTCCATCACCAAAGTGTAAACCATCAATTCAACTGTGGCCATGTTTCAGCTAGACCAAAACCTGCTGATAGTATTTATTGAGAAAAGCCACTCAGAAAATTTTGATGGAAATCAAGGTAAAAAGATCTAATAGTATGACATTTGTAATACTAGTATTTTCTTGAAGGCTGGAAAATGAGATTTAGTATTTCATTGGTAACACTTGCTGAGGAAATTTATTAGAGGCTTGAACAGTAGAAGCTATTAGGTTATGCATTTGGTTTGGCTTATAAGTTGATTAGCTGACAGATTATTATATGGATGAATCAGATATTATATATTATAAATCTAAAACATAGCTTAGAGAAAGTTATCTAAGCAATGCAAAACATTTTTTGAGAAATTGTAGTTTCGAAAGTGTGGCATGAATAATCCATGTCCGCATAAGCTGAAAAGAACAGGGCAATCGATGAATGTTCGCAATTACGCAAAGCTGATGGAATTGCAAATGCATATAGACATATCCAACCAAAATCTAAAAGCTTAATTGCTGTTTTACCCAAAAAAATAACTTAGTGTACCTATACTATTACCATCTAGTTTGCTAATATAAACTGACCGTGTCACTGGCACCAGCCTTTCCAGGGTTCATTCTGCTTGCTTTAAGTGCGGCGGCAAGATCTTCAGCCTACAAAAGGATACAAATTGGAACGGAAATGTCTCTCAATCAAGCATTCAAATCTGACTGCAAAAACTCATGGAACAACCTATGAAGTATTTTTTTTCTACTCGCACCAAAGCCTGAAGCAATTTACCACATACCCTTTTAGCCCGGGACAAGTATATCTGTTCAGCATTTTCCTGCTGGTACCTGGCAATCTTAGCTTCGATCTCCTCGACATCTATCCCCTCAATCAGGTTGAAAGCTATATATAACAAAAAAAAAAAACAAACGAATCTTACACAAACAAGTCTTGCTCAAAACTCATAAACATTTTGCCTGTTACTGCTCAAGAACGACCAACCAAAGTGGTGATGCAACAACTCACTCATATCCTCAACCTCTTCTAGATAATCGTTGTAGTCTTTCAGACACGGGAAATGGTCCTGCGTCTTGTTGAATCTGGAATTCGTATCAACACACAAAGCATATCAAAGCTTAGCATCTTTGGCAGCCCAAAAAAAAAAAAAAGGAAAGAAGATGAGTTGAGAGAGTAGGGGAGCCCCACATGCTGGCCATCCTGCGGCGGATGGTCATCTCCTTCGCCCACGCGTTCCCCCCGCCGCCGCCGCCGCCGCAAGATTTACTCGGCCATCGTGGACGGCGGCTGCTGGTCGGAGCTTTTGGAGTGAGGCCGAGCAGCGGCCGGAGTGACGAGGTCGGCGGCGGCGGCGGAGGAGGGTCGACGAAGGCGCCGCCACGGAGGGGAGAAAGGAAACGTCAGGTTTGGTCGGGGTGGGGGACGGCGGCGAGATTGGGGAAGGCGAGAGCTGCTCGAGCTTGGCGCAACCATGAGCCGAGCCGAGCCGAGGCCAGAGTCCAGACCGTGCCATGCAGTCAAGGCTGTTGTCAGGATATCGTTTTGTTAAAAGTAATATCGTATCGTATTTTATATTTTTTAAGATTAATTAATATTTATATTAATTATATATAGACATTCTGTATAAAAAAATATAGTAATGATATATGTCATGCAAATAGAGACATTTATCAAGAGAAACCACATTGGTTTTATATATTTAACTGATTTTTATATAAATTTGAGCATATTTATTTACATTATTTTCAAACCATATTATTTTAAATAATATTTTGTAGTATCGTAGAACCGGGATACCACCTAAGATTTCGTAGGATCGTGTAGTAATGAATAGTAGGATCGAGATACTACAAAAATTAGAATACTAGGTAGGATCGGTATCGTTTCGGCTTGGTAGGATCGTAGTATCGTAAGATATTAGGATACGAATCATGATACTGACAACCTTGCATGCGGTTACTTTTTCACAATAACCAATATAGGTATTCTGTATTAAAAAAATATAGTAATGATATATGTCATGCAAATAGAGACATTTATCAGGACAAACCACATTGTCCAATAAAAAAAAGAGAAACCACATTGGTTTTGATATATTTAACTGATTTTTATATAAATTTGAGCATATTTATTTACATTATTTTTAAACCATGTTATTTTAAATAATATTTTGTAGTATCGTAGAATCAGGATACCACCTAAGATTTCGTAGGATCGTATAGTAATGAATAGTAGGATCGAGATACTACAAAAATCAAGATACTAGGTAGGATTGGTATCGTTTCGGCTTGGTAGGATCATAGTATCGTAAGATATTAGGATACGAATCATCAGGATAATGACAACCTTGCATGCAGTTACTTTTTTCATAATAACCACATGGTTATCGTAGTAACCGTCAAACCACGGGGTGGCGATAACCCCACCTGAAAAGGTTTGGTAAACCCTAGTAACAGCCGAGGTTGGTCCGGAGATTTTCGGAGCCAAGGTCGATGTATAGTTTATATATTATTTTTTCCCGAGCACAAAAACATAGCTCGATTTATAGTTTTCTTTTCAGAGTATAAGAAGCGATCAGAACCAAAAATAAAGAGGAAAAACGTATTTTATGTCATGAAACATTTACTAATGTGTAAAGGGGACTGCCAGGCAATAGAATCCTGTCCCTTATTCCGTGCACGAGATGTCTTCCACATCACCAAGTCTCATGTTGGCTCGCCGCGTGCCTGATGAGTGCTGCCAGGCGGCTTGGTGATCAATTTCGTGCATGCGGATGCAGCTGAGTAGGTGACGAGCACGAGATAAATTTACATCCTATAAATCAGGCCTAATTACATGCGTGCATCCCGCGAGCTCAACTCGTCAAAGTTCTTGATTATACTAGCTATCTGAGAATGATAGCCCCATATTTTCAATGGCAGCAATTGTATATGTTTATACATGTTTATGGGTGTAGCCATGCAGGTGGGCTAGCATTGCGGGTGCTATGGAGTATGCTGCTCTGCCATAGCTTGGTCATCGACTCCATCACCTTCACGTACGCTAACCGCAACGATGCTCTCTGGCTCTCTGCTCCGTCGAGCCCTATGGTAGCAATGGTGCCAAGTTACCGGAGGTGGCAATGTAGAAGCTTTAAGGCGGGGAGCACTCACTGAGTGGCATGGTAGCGGAGTTCACCTTCGAGCCCCTCTACTTCTAAGATTAGCTTAATCAAATATATTGTATAAAACTTTTTTTTTAATGTTTAGTATGAGGGATCTATTCCTTCCAATCCCCATCTTTCCTATTTCTTTTATCTCTATTGGATTCTAATTCAATGGCATAGTACATATCACATATATTTTTTTAGCTATTGTAAAATCTCCACATTTAATCTTCAATTTAACAACATATTAAACCTCTATCGTATATATCTTTAATTTAATTGCATATAGATGTCACATGTAATATTTTTTTCTAACAAAATAGCTCTAGTAAAACGTCATTTTCGCTAAATTTTTAATTACAGATTGTGAGATGTCATATATAACAATTTTTAATGATAAAATAGCTCTCGCAGTAGCAACGACAACGCCATCGTTATCAAGTTAAAACTCCGATCACGACACGCGACAAATCTCTTGTGAAATTTAGGCACCCCTAATCTTCAAATCCTAACTTTGCCCTATCGTCTGATAATGACTGGTACCGGCTAATACCTGATGTGTATCAGTTGGTATCTAATGGGTATCGGTGGGTACCTATGAGGTACCAGATCCTATACCCATCGTTATCATCCCATCGGGACATGATTATCTTATGTCTAGCCCTCATGTGTAAAAGTCGTCCCTAAATTTTAAAACTAAACTTTATTCATTCTTTAACTTTGTAAAGAGTTTATGTTGACCCCTCAACCAAAACCAGGCTGCTTTAAAGCCTATCGGGTTTTTTAACTTTGGTGAAAGTTTGAGGATGTAAAATAGAATTCTTCATAATAAAAAAAATCAAATTAGATAGGAATCCAAACCAAGTTGGGAGAAATAAAATGGTAATTTTGTGCCACGCCTAATTGAAGAGCTAAGAGAGAGTTGTGTGGATTTGGATATATAACTCAACTTGCAAGAGGTCATGGAAGCACATTGGGTAATTTCGAGTTAATGTTGTTATCCAATTTCAAGATGAATGGAAGAGACAATGTGATACAATATTCGCAAATAATAAGCCAAAACAACGTAGCTACCATGCAAAATAGTGTATATATGCTAGAGTAAGTTGTGTGGTCTTGTTGTATGGCATTGCTCACTGGTAACTTGTGCCTCTAACAATGATAGCTGATGCAGATCCTAGCTTGACTTGTGGACTTAGGGCCATCGATAAGGGCATGCCAAGTGAGCAACCGAACAACGCCCCAAAATTAGGGGCCCTAAATATTTTATATTTTAATCAATGCAATACGTTTCGATGTATTTGAAGGCCTCTCGTTCCATTTTTACAAAGTCTCACTGTTACTTATTTGTTGATTTGGCTAGAACAGGCTTGTATTCTTCAGCTCCGATAAGTGTTTGATGGCAATCCTGGCCAACTCAGAGAGCTATAACTCATGATGATGATATGAACGTGCATTCTACGCATAAGATTTCATTTTTCTACTTAATAAAAATAAATCACTACATCATGGCATAATATTTTTCTACATTCATTTTAAAAATCTTCTTTCAACTTAGATAGAGCTCCACTACTAATTCATTTTTTTCACATTTTTATGGTCCTTAAATTGTTTTTCGCACCAGGGCTTAAAATTCCTAGGTATAGCCTGAGTGGACTTACTTACAGACTAAAAGATGACACCAAACAAATCATTACATGCATGAACTGATAGTTTAATACAAACAAGTTTTATGTTACGTGGAGTGATTCTCATATGCTCTTGTGCTACCTCATAGGTAGATGATGAAGGTAACACTGTTCAATAGAACTCAAAATATTAAATGTATGACCATCCACACGCAAGGAGCCGGGTTATGGATGAAATATGTCATGGTCAGCTCCCCATGAGCTTCGATGGTCTCAGTAGCCTATTTGGGAAGAAAATAAGGTCAATCTAGTTTCTTATGATAACTTGTATCCTCATCATCATGCAGGAGAATATGCGCATTGTTGAGGTTAGTTTTTTACTTTTGCTTTATGACATAATAACTTCTTTTTTCTAATGATGTATATTGTATCATGTTGTTGCCTTTCTATGTGCATATACTTATGTAGCTTATTGTTACTTGGTTCAAGAGAATGAAATGAGGGATTAGATATCATGTATGTATTATGGACGAGGGGGGGAGGCTATGGAAGGGATTACTAGAAGAATTCTAGCATGGAGGATAAAAACTTTGCCTAGGATTTTGGTTGGTCATCTAAGGGGTCAACTAAGGGTGAAGCCAGTATTCTAGGACGGAGGACAAGCGGACAATACACAACAAGACATGGTGCTAGAAAGAAAATCTCCCATTTTATTTCAAAGATGCGTCTTTACAGTTTTTCTGGTTTTTCTCCAAGTGCTAACGGACAAATGCTTCTGATGAGTTTACTTATACGGAGGACGATGATGCCACCTCACAATGAGGTTGTTTAACTACGAGAAGGTGAAAGAAGTAGAATGAAACTTCTCGGCTATGGAGAGTAGCTCTCATTTTCAGCCAATCTTGTTGAAGAAAGATGACAGGGACGACATCTCTCTAAGGGCCTGTTCACTTTGATGCCATTTTCAACCTTACTAAATTTTGGTAAAGTTACAAAAAAAAATGGCTACATTTAGTTTGCTACCAAATTTTGGTTACTATATAAAGAAATCCTACCAAAATTTTGGCAAGTAAGTTGCCAAAATTTTGGCAATGCCAAAATTTGGTATGGTTTTTTTGGCATCAAAGTTAACAGGCCCTAAATTGAGTAAACTTTAAATTGACATTCGTTTTATTTCTTATTTAAATTGATTTAGATAAAGTCAAACCACAAACCGTTTAAAAATTTCTCAAACTTCCATAGCAACGCCCCAGAAAACTACCCACACCCATCCAATATTTCCATTCGAAATACGAGGAGACAACAAATTAGAAGAGGCAAAGCCCAGAAGAAGGGGGGTGAATCCGGCTCCCCTCCTTCCTCCCATCCAAAGCCCACATCTCCTGCAGATCCAACCGCATCTCCGCCCCCCCCTCGCCGCCGCTTCCCGCCGCCGCCGACCACCGCCGCCGCCGACCACCGCCGCCGACCACCGCAGCGCTCCCTCGCCGCCGCCGGGGGCCGACGCCGCGCAGTCGCGTCCGAGAAGCTCGGAGCTTTTTCAGGCAAGAGGCAGGGGGGGCCCCCCCAAACCCTAAAGCGTAGCTCCTCCTCCTCCTCCTCGTCTCCTCCGCCGGTGGCGGTGGCGGTGGCGGAGATGGAGATGGAGATGGTGGTGGCCGTGCCGTCGCCGGAGGTGCCCGCGGAGGAGGAGAGGGCGCTGATCCGGGACATCACCGTCGCCGCCGAGGCCCACGCCAAGGAAGGGGACACCTTCTTCCTCATCACCCACAGGTCTCGCTCCCCCTCCCCTCCCTTTGCTCTTCCCCTCTCCATGTTGCGCCCGGATTTGGTCGTTTGGGGGCGAAAGTCTATTGTTTTTTTTAAAGTTCCTTTATTGCGCTCCGGCGCCGGTCGCCGGCGGGAGGTATGCTTATGTGAGTTAATGGAGTGGCCTGGAGGCATCTGGGCTCGGTATAGGGGAGCTTGATTCTGCCTGTGCAACATGGGCTCGGTCCAGACCGTGATTTGGCTGCGCAAAATGCTGCTTGTATGATAGTAGTACAGAACTTCTTTCAGATGATCTTGGTGGAGTTGGCAGGATGTTCAGCCTGTTTGTACGCATCTGGTCCCAGTAGTGGCTGCAGTGTTGGAAGCTTGGAATTTTGGCCTTTCAGGTTTTACACCCTGTTAAAGTGGAGCTCTAGCCATGTTATCTACTAGGGTGATGCATTCGTTGCCCCTGTTTTGTGCAATGAGCATTCTATGAATTCGTTCTGTAAACTCGCGAGCATCAGCTGCCAATTGGCAACTGCCCGTTCTCTCCATGTAGGAATTGCATTGGCTATCGTGCTGACTTCTGATCTCTCATGGTCATGTTATAGAATACTTCAGCCAAGGTCTGGATGCTTGTAGGATAGCTAGATAGCACAGAAACTGCACCCATGGAAAGATAGCTTCGGCCTTCTTACATTTGGACATGGACATGGAATGCTTTCATTACCTCCTTGTGTTTTATAGATATTGTTTGGCTATTTGATGGAGATAGAAGTCAGTGAAGTATCTGTTTCAGAAGTATCTTCTGAAATATAGTTAATATACAAATCTATGCATTTTCATTTTTCTTAATCTCGTTTCTACTATTCATTAAGCTGCTAATTGCTTGTTTAATATTTATTTGATTTTTATACTTGGTGGCTCTTGGTTGACTCAAATAGGTGGTGGCAAAGTTGGATTGATTATGTCATTCAAGATTTGGCTAATTCAACGAATAATGGTTCTCATCATCATGAGCATGGTTCTAATGTTCTGAGAAGGCCAGGAGCAATTGACAATACAGATTTGATAGATGATACTGCATCTGAAGTCTCGAATATGGAGATTGAACTACATGATACATTGGTTGAGGGTCGTGACTATATACTGCTTCCCCAACAAGTCTGGGAAAAGTTGCACGGTTGGTATGTCATATTTTAATACGAACCATTAAAATATATAGATCTTCAGCTCATGCTTATGAATACTTTTTTTTTGTGATTCCTTTACTATACCTCTAATATGTCTACTCTAGGAACATGGGATCATCTTGTTTTTTTGTATGTGTAACAGATAACATGTCCGTAAAGGTGCTTAAAACTTATGTACCTGTTTCTGTTTGATTATGTACACATACCAGATATCACTCACTATCCAGGGTCTGCTTAATTGATTTGAGTATCAACAGAGTGCTTTGTAAACTACTACTAGTCTGGACAAGAAAGTGAATAAAATGAAGAAAGCAGCAGAAAATGGTTGTTTCTTGGTCAATTTGTTATATATCGTACAGATCTTGCAACCTGAGAATTCTTCTCTTATATGCACAACCATTGTCTTGTCAGTAACATATTCCATAGCATGCAGGTTATGCAGATATTTCTCATTTAGTGCTGTATAGAATTTATTAACTTAGTTTTTGCAAAGAAGGTTGACGTTTGTAACATTACTAACATACTGGAGTAATTTTTAGGTTAATAAAAATGACATTGTCTAATAAGCAGAGCACTATGTGGGTTCACTTTGCACTCTTGATGTGATTGCCATCATAAACTATGATACCTGCTCTAGTGTTTGCACATGCACGTGCACACTGTACATGCACTTCTGGATTTAAGTGCTGAAACTCCTATGGGAATGTTAAATTGCACATTTGACGTGCTAATCTTCAATTTTATTTCTTTCATGTGTATTTATTTCTTATTATTCTGAAAATGCATTTACAGGTATGGTGGAGGACCAACATTGCCAAGAAAGGCAATCAATACTGGCTTGTCTCAAACTGATTTAGCCATAGAAGTTTATCCTTTACGTCTGCAGTTACTTCTGGCTCCAAAAGGAGAGCAAGCTGTTATAAGGATAAGCAAAAAAGTATGTATCTATTTCCCTGGCTAGGGTTGAACATGTGACAGTCATTTGTTTTGTCATTCCATCAATTGATTTAAATTGAATAATAATGTAATGTACTCCGTATGAAAGTACAGATCCTCTGGAGGAAAAACTGATGTAGAACTCTTTTAATGGCAAAAGTAATAACCGTGTAAAATTTCACTACATTTTTTAGCAGACAAGAACCAACAATTTATTGATTCGTGCAGGATACAGTTGGCGAACTCCATAAGAAGGCTTGTGAGGTTTTTGATTTGATACCTGATGAGGTAGATATTTTATTAGGGTGTTTACGGTATTATGTTCTCCCCCTCTAAATTTAAAGTTTTCATGGTCATGTTATTATTGGCAGGTCTGCATTTGGGACTACTATGGCCGAACAAGACATTCTTTGATGGATAACTTAGAGAAAACCCTTGATGATGCCAACATTCAGATGGATCAAGATGTGAGTACTGGAATTTACGTAATAATTTCCATTGACAAGTTATTTTTTCTGTTCCTTGACTGGTGTTTTCCCTCTTAGCCATAATACACTATGTTTTTGAGTTTAGTTTCTCCAAATATTCTCCAGAATGTTTCCATAGTAAATGATTTAGCTTGAACTATTTGTTTTGTTATTGACAGATTCTAGTGGAGGTTACTACCGATGCAAATGGTAGTTTGGATGGTGGTTGCATTGGTTCAATCCAAGAAAATGAATATTTAGAACGAGAATCAACTTCCTTGATTGCAGATGCTTCAAAATCAGGATTATCAAATGAGAATTTTGCATCAAATAATTATACTTCCAGAAGCTACAGCTCTAGTCTTACACAAAGCCAGTACCTGCGATCTTCGAATGGGGACTTGGATAACATGCATGGAACTAGTGCCATGATCACAAGAGGATCTCCTTTAGGTCTTACAGGGCTACTCAATTTGGGAAATACATGTTTCATGAATAGTGCAATACAATGCCTTGTGCACACACCAGAATTCGCTAGATATTTTCGTGAAGATTACCACCGTGAAATAAATTGGCAAAATCCCCTGGGTATGGTGGTAAGTACTCTTTCTACTAGCATGGCATTGAAGCCTTATGTTTGAACTTAAAGTGTTACAGAGATAGTGATATTATTTTGTTACATGCATTTATTTTGATGTCAGTCGAATTTGCAGATTTTAGATTTCTACATAGTATGCAACAACTGAGAGATTTTTGATACTTGGTGAAATTAGTGAATTGACAATTTGTTTTGATTCAGTAACAATTCCCTTGGATATATACTTTTTGTGGGTTGTTCATTCTATTATGCTACCTGCATTCAAATTTCTACTTTTTTTCGTTGTAAAAGTGACTTATCAAGTTTATTTGATGCTTCTATTCTTTTTTATGCCAGCCTTTGTCAGTTCATATGGTTGTGCTTGAAATCAATTTTCTGAGTTCTTCTTTTTAACCAAAAAATTTCTAATTTCTTACAGCAAAGAGAATCTCAGATGCATGATTCCCTTGCCATATTAGAAATAATTTTGTGGAACATTTTTTGTGCACTGATTTGGTGTGTGTGTATCATGAAAGCAAAAAAAAAAAAAAAAAGAAAGAAAAGAAAAGAAAACATGGCTACTGCATGGTTAGGTTTCATGTTCATTTGCATGCATACCTCATGTTAATTGTACTGAGTTCTGATGGTAGTCTTGTAGGGTGAACTTGCATTAGCCTTTGGTGAGCTACTGAGAAAACTGTGGGCTCCTGGACGTACACCAGTTTCTCCTCGACCATTCAAAACAAAGCTGTCTCGCTTTGCACCTCAGTTCAGTGGATACAACCAACATGATTCACAGGTTCGATCCTCTCCATGAACAACTATTCTATTTTGTCTTCAGATATTCTTTTATATTTATCTTGGCAAAATCTGGCAGGAGTTGTTGGCATTCCTCTTGGATGGACTTCATGAAGACTTGAACCGTGTGAAACATAGGCCTTACATAAAGTCCAAAGACGCTGATGGTCGATCAGATGATGAGGTCGCGGATGAATATTGGGCCAATCATATTGCCAGAAACAATTCAATCATTGTTGATGTATGCCAGGTTAGATTTTGTGCTCTCAAGCAGACATCATTTTAAAATTCTAGCAATAGCAGTGATGACAGTATGCAAGATAAAAGGGATCCAGTGTCTGGCTCTCTGATACCAATCGTGGCGTAATTTTTTCTCCCTTATTGCTTGCGAAAGATGTTTTGCTACTACCTACCTTGTATTGTGATTTTCCAGGGACAGTACAAGTCAACTTTGGTATGCCCAGCCTGTGGAAAGGTTTCAGTGACTTTTGACCCATTCATGTATCTTTCCTTGCCTCTACAATTTACATCAACCCGGAGCATGACCGTTATGGTCTTTACTTTTGATGGGAGTACTCCACCAACACCATACACTGTAAATGTACCCAAGCAAGGAAGGTGCAGAGATCTTATCCAAGCCATCAGCAATGCATGCTCGCTTAGAAATGGGGAGAGACTTGTAATTGCCGAGGTTTGTCATAAAAGACCAACTGAATTAAGTGCTATATGCTTGTGGGTTTTATGAAACAATTGAGTTATTATTTTCCTTTTTTTCCCTACAGATACGAAATCATAGGATCCATCGTCTACTTGATGATCCAGTGGTTCAATTATCAACAATTAATGATGATGATCACTTGGCAGTTTATAGGCTTCCAAAAATGGAAAAAAAGCCAAATTACATTCAGTTTGTTCATCGGCGTGATGATTGGTAAGCAAATAATAACTCTAGTTACAATTATGTTCATGCTAGTATGATAGATGTAGTATTTTGACTTATTTGCATGTTTTATATATATAAACAAGCCTAGCATATGTGGTCCCTTATACTTTACATGGAATAGTTGGAATATAATACTTGTGATCGAATTTTTCTTATGATGTTAGCTTCACTACTTACAGGGACAACGGAAACAATATCAGCGTAACAGCTTGGAAACCCTACGGTGTTCCTCTTCTGGCACAAGTATCTCGTAATGAAACTGTCACGGGTATGCATATCCATGAGATGGTCCGTAAAATGCTTGCACCTATGCAGAAGAATCAGGAATCCCAACATTCGGTTCAAAGCTCTGTTTCCACAAGGACGCAGACTTATCATACTGACAGCACCAAATTTCAGCTACAGTTGATTGACGATAGCAACACAACTATTGAGCAATCCAATGATACTATTAGAGTTCCACAGTCTTCTCTTGCAGCTGTAATCTTTGTCAATTGGTCTAAAGCAGATCTGAAAAAGTTAAACACTCATCATTTGGAGAACCTTCCGGAGGTGTTCAAGTATGCTCCTCCTGCCAAGAGAACCCGTGGTGAACCTCTCTCGCTTTATTCATGCTTGGATGCTTTCTTGAGAGAAGAACCTCTTGTTCCTGAAGACATGTGGTTAGTTTCCTTTCTAATTTTTCGAAAGAGTGACGTGGTCAATTTTCAATTACTTGTTCCAAGACACATTAGAAATACCATTTACTTCAGTTATACCTGGTTCTAGCTGATATTCAAGGCCTGTTTGGCCCAGCCAAACAGTTTCAGCTCCACCTAAAAGCTCCACAACTCCACTCCAGACCCAACTCTTGGAGCTAAATTTAGGAGTTGGAGCTCTACCAAACAGGCCCTCAGTGACATCCAACATATGGGTTTTTGTTAGTATGATAGTCACATTGCCAGAATTTGCATTTCAGCTGTTTATATATACACTCATTTACTGTAGTATATGGTATTGGCACATATACCTTATTAATTGCCCAGGGGTGTTTAAGTCTAATTTCTACCCAGTTGAAAGTGTAGGAAGTTTTTTTTTGTTTTTGTTTTTTTTTGCATCTATTGTTCCATGTCTTGTGCTCTTGTAAAAGTTGAGATGATAAGTTTTCCTGCCTGATGTCTCTTGTTTTTACTTCAAACAGTGTGAGTAACAAACCTATTATTGAATTAGGTACTGTCCAAGGTGCAAGGAGCAAAGGCAAGCCAGCAAAAAGCTTGACTTATGGAGACTTCCAGAAGTGCTAGTTATACATTTGAAGAGATTCTCCTTTAGTAGGTCAACAAAGCAGAAGCTTGAAACATTTGTGAACTTCCCAATACATGATTTTGATTTGACAAACTATATTGCCAACAAGAAGAGCTCAGAACGCCAGATATATGAGTTGTATGCTGTGAGCAATCATTATGGCAGCATGGCAAGTGGACATTATACAGCATACATAAAGGTTCATCCTATAATCTGAATCTGCGTGCAATTTTATTTTACCATAAAAAAATGTGGTTTGTTAGAGATTCCAAAAGGTTATTTGTTGAATTTTATTTTGCTGTCTGTACATGTGCAAAGAACTTAATTTGTGCCATAAAAATCCTGCTTGCTGTGCTCTCCTAGAATTCTGACTTGAAATTTCTTTATGTAGCTTTTGGATGAGGAAAGATGGTATAATTTTGATGATAGCCATGTTTCTGCCATCAATGAAGAAGATGTAAAATCAGGTGCAGCCTATGTGCTCTTTTACAGAAGAGTTAGAGGTGGAGCAGCAAGCAATGCAATTCATCCGCACGTTAATCAAAATCACAGATCTAGCCAAAGATGAAGAGTCGTTTGTTTCAGAGATTTGTTCAAGATAAAGAGGATTTTGAGAACAAACCCTGCATTTCCTTTTTCATGGGACTGCAGGGAATCAGTTGTGATACCATTACCATGTCTCAGAGAAGGCTGGCCTCAGGGACATGGAGTCAAATGCGGAATGAATTGGACATTGTGAACAACGGCACGAATTGCTGCAGCATTGGACACTTTACATATGGGAATTCGCATAAGGAGAATGCAAGTGGTCATCCCAGGTATTATGAATATACAGATTCTGGAGGAGGTAGGGCTGGTTGGCTTCTAGTTTCGCCTTGAAGAGAGAAACATAGGGGGGACACAAGATAACTTTTAGAAACATCTTTTTGTTTGATTTGTTTTTTAGTTTTGCTCCATATGACTAGAGTTCACCTTACTGTTTCCACCATCCATGCTAGAACAAAAGGTGCTTCTGGTGCACCTGTATCACACTGATTATTGAGGCTCAAGGTGGCCATCTATAGGATGTGCTATTATGCGCCAGTACAAGTAGACTTAAAATTATGGTGGTGTGATACCTCTTGTTACATTATCCTGTGTTGTTGTACTTGTACTGTATGGACAATAGGTTCCAGGCTGTAAAATGGGTTTGTGCTGAGATCAAGAACAGTAAAATTAAACTATGCATCTACTATGAAAGTGCTGTATCTCAGGTATCCTTGAGCTGTAACATTGGATATCTTTGGAAGCAATTTCTCTCTAATTCTGGACTCTCAGTAGTTCTGGAGCAAATTCCCCTGATGTATGTGTGATCATGCAACGATATAAAGATTCAGATGTCATATTGAGATTTTGTGTTGTTTTCTTCATGATAACTGTTTTTGGGAGGGCTTTATGCTTGAGATTATGGAGTCAGTTTGTAAACTTGAAGGGATGGTGATGGCATCAAGTACATAAGATCTGAGCTCAACTGCTTAAGTTTATTTTAATAGTTGATGACAACCTTATTAAATATAAGAAAACTATTTTGCCTATCTATTACAAACAATTTGCCAACCTCACTGTATCTAACTGATTTACAATGTTTTGCTGAAAATGTAGGTCAGCTTTGTTTTTTTCTACGATTTTCTGTCATTTGGTTGAAGTTGACAAAACCTCTCGGTAAATTGGTATTGGAAAATATCAATCTGAATTTAAAGATTATGGTAAAGTTTGTCTGAATTTCACTGGTTTTCAATAGTTTACGTGAAAACCGACGCTCATGAGAGGTATTCGATTAGTGAACATGAATTTTAAAATTTTGGTAAAGTTTGTCTGAATTTCATTGGTTTTCAATAGTTAACGTGAAAACCGATAAAACCGCTTAGGAGTTATGAGCTATTAGTGAACAATTTTGTGCACCTACTTGATACCTATAGCACCTTGATTTTAAGAGTTACGAGCTATCAATAAACCATCCTTTTGAATCTCTTTGCAGTAATGAGTTGGATTGATTTTTGTCCACATCCGTAAGACTGCTGAATTAAACTCTCATCAGTAGTGTTCATATTCTTTTCTTTTTCACAATGTTAGTAGTAATTAAGTGAGAGTATAAATAGGTGGATAAAGGGCAATGGAGGTGGCCAACTGACAACGTTGTGCTTCGAAGAGTGCATGCCTTTGGCAGTGTTAATAGTTCTGTTTCCTACATCAATAATAGATACATGTGTCCTCTTTAGTCTACATCCACAAGACCAAGATCTATTTGCTGCTAGAGCTTAGAATTGAGCGGCATCAGGAATACAATGGTATTGCGAACTCTTCAGTTTGGTATAAAAAATTATAATGGCATGGTTTCAATTTTCCCAAATTTCTATTCATTTTAGTAGAAGTGATCTAAGATCGAGTTCGTGGTTTCTTGATCTACTGTCTTCATAGATAAATTTGATATGTTACAGGGTTGGTTGGTTGCTTGCTGAACTGCCAACACTACGCCAAGCCCGGTGGCAAAAACAATGGATGCATAGTCTAGATGGATGTGCTGATGTGCATGCTTTGTTCATCTACTAATGTAGCCAATGCTTTGTCCATCTAGTGCTGATGTGTACACTTTGGTGGGCTCAGCAATCAAGGATGCCGAGGGACAACAAGTGTCATCCTTGACAGTACTGTTTGTGGTGCTTGTGGGGATAATTGTGGATCTCAGCTTCTTCTGAAACTGGCCAACAACATATAGTTTCTTTTTTTTTCATCTTGTTATTATAGTATTGCCTAGCAAAAACCAAAGGATGAGAAATGTTACTCAACGTTGTACTCTTAAGGGGAAGGTATGAATGTTTGTTTGAGAGGAAGGGAGAGGATGAGAAGATACACAAAGATGTGATTCATTAGCATATGATTAATTAAATACTAATTATATTAAACTTGAAAAATGGATTAATACGACTTTAAAAGCAACTTTTTAATAGATTTTTTTAGAAATAAGTCTATATAACCCCTTGAGTGTTGGTTTGGTCTATTTAACCCCTGAAATATGAAACTGAGTATTCTACTCCTAAAAATTTGAAAGTGGCTCAAATAACCCCTTTGAATGGTTTTGTAGGTAGTTTTTCCATGGGGATAATGACAGTATTGCTTTGCATGCATAAAGATTAATCTACTAAACCCAAGTCAATCCAATAGTTTCTTTTCACTCGCTAATTGGCAAGCCTAGAAAATTACCACATACGCACTACTGTACATCATTCTCGAGCCTTTCCACTTGTTGAAAGAATATTCATTCCCCTATTATCATGTCATTATCTCCTCCATAGTCCACGTGGCAAAAACCACAGCTATATCATTAGTATAGGATTATTTAACTCGGTTTCTATTCTTCGGAAATAGAATACCCAATTTCATACTTCAGGGGTTAAATAGACTAATCTTCATGCTTAAAGTGTGAAGTGGTCCTCTTTCTATAGTTTAATTGTATAGGTTACAGTAGGGGTGGGCATAAAAAGACCGAACCGAAAGACAGAACCGAAAAGACCGAGACCGAGAAATTCGGTCATCAATTCGGTCCTACGTAGTGAAAGACCGAATTTTGTTCGGTCAATTCGGTTAGTCTTCTTAGGTAACCGAATAGACCAAATTATAAAAAAAAATGTTTAAATACAACCTACAATCTACTATATTTAATAGGATTAAACTCTAATTTTCACATCCCTACTTTTTCTAGGCATGCAACCTAATAAGAGTCTTTACTCATAAGTGCTTACGATTTTTTTTTGTGATTTTTGTGCTGAAAATTTCCATTATTTCTTTGTATATATGAAAATGTTGTTAATTTCGGTCAGGACCGAGACCGAGACCGAATTTGTCGGTCCTGACATTTTTGCGCTGAAATTCGGTCTTCACTTTTCAAAGACCGAAGACGAAAGATCGAGACCGAAATTTTCGGTTAGACCGAATGCCCACCCCTACCCAGCCTATGATAGAAGGTCAGAGATTCTGAAAGATGTGAAGCATCACCCTCAGGCAAGCTACAGGGAGTATGGCGCGCGAGGCAAGCTACAAAGAGCAGCAAAAATTAAGACAAGCCACATATAGTATATGGTGGTTTGGAACACTGCGTTTTATAGCAAAAGAGCAATGCCATGATTCCTCTAAATTTCTAGTTTCATTTTGCTATCGCTGCATTTTCGCTACTTAATTTAATAGCATTCAATTCGGTGTCTGATCATGCAAACATATAAAAAATACCTGTGCAATTTTTTTCAACAAGAATAACCATGATAAATCTTATACCGTGCATCACTGCATTGATGTGTGAAATATGTCTTACTTTTGTGCATAAATTTGACAAATTGATCATTTCATCAACTTATTACAATAGTAGACCGTGTCAAAAACTGATTTGAAAAATTGGACGTAGCGCCAATCCCGATGACGCTGAGGTGGCGGCTCATTTTTTAAATTAGTTTTTGACACAGTCCATTTTTTAATAAGTTTTATGAAAGGTTCAATTTATCAAATTTTCGGGTGTTCCCGACTTCCCTCCTGGGTATGTCTGGGCATCTATCTCGATAAAAAACTGTGTACCCAGATACTTTTACATAGTAACACCCTATTCGCAATAAACAATATTAACATTGATTTAACACCTCTAGGAAAATAGTTCATAACGTACTATTCTTCAAATTGATGTAGGAGCGTTCCGAACAACATTTGACAACAGAAAGCACATTCTGTCCGGTGCAAACTCCTGTTTTAGTATGAATCACATCCAAATATTTTGATCTTGATACAAATTAATTAATAACATCAAAATGAGTAAAACGAAGTATTTAAATGATTTTCATTATGCCAAAGAAGCAATCCCAGACTGGGAGTTTGAAGGCGGTCAAAAACTCGAAGTACACAGAAGAAACTTGTTGGTGTCTCTTAATTAACCCGTGTTAAGTAGTATCTGATCATACTATGAATTTTTCTTCTTCTGCATACACCGCAGTTGAAGATTCATCCTCAGCTTGATTTCCTGGCTACTTTGTACTTTCCGACTATAGACGTGTTGTTTATGGACGACTGGACCTCATTTAACTTGCAATACCTTGAGACAATGATCTCATAGTTGGAGTTAGAGGCAACACCGTTTATCAACCATCCATCACATCGATCTCAAGCTGTTGGAAGACACCTCTCTTGTACATGTGCTCTCCCCTAATTTAATTGTTGATGATAAATCGGACAAGAGCGTAAGAAACTTATGAATCCTGTCTACAATACTACTGTCAATTCTGAAGAATGAGATTGGTACTGAACGTTGATGCAACTTTTGTAAGCTTAAATCTTGATGTATTAATTGATGTGTTTGTACATGTATATTTCTTCTAGTTTGGAGGAATGCAATCAGTACTAAAACTTTGATGTATGAATGGTTCTGTTCATATGTGTTGTGTGTAACCCATTATGCATTTCTTAATCTAAATTGCCAGGTGCAGACAGGAAAAATAAGAGTGACATTTTTTTTTTCTGTCGAATGCACATTAGAAAGCACATTTCACAAATCTGATGTGAAGGTACAGTTTTTCTGTCAGTAAAACGCATTTCTTTGGCGGTTAAGTGCCCACAACCTAGCTCTAAAGTTTGGGTAGTGAGGCCTACTGTTGATTGATGTTACTATCAGGTTCTATCCATCCACCCACATCATCGTTCTCTTCATCGGCCCTGTCTCTTCTTCAGCAAGAAGGATCTCTAGGGAAGCCGCATGTTGGGGACACACGCACCGTGCGATGGCTACTGCACCAGGGACGGATCCAGAAATAAAAAGTTAGGGGACTAAACATATTGAGTACATTGGCATAAACACATCATATCAGTATTAAACTATGCTAAAATGCTATTAACACACTCTATTTTATCAACCTTGGCAAAAAAAAAAAAATTGAAGGGGGGTTCAGGGGGTATCCATGAGTTCGGTGGGTGTACCCCATGGACACACGCACCGTGCGATGGCTACTGCACCTGCTATCGCATGAAATAAAGTGGTAGATCTGTCCCTGGGCCAATCTTCAATGATGACTTTGCAGTGTGGCCTGACGATACTCGATGCCTTCCATTCTTAAAATACAGAACAAAATTCTAATCTGATAGTAATGTTACAACTTTCAGGCAGCATGCAGTGTTGTTGCTGGGACTACCGATATGGTGAAGTTGCTCTTGGAATAATTGGCAGTCCAATTTATAGACCATCGAGTCTCATGTACTTGTACCTAACAGTATACATTGTCCAATTAATCCAGTATAGTAGTTCTGCCTGCCTATCCTGAAATTTTCAGGTATCTGGAAATGAACAGCTAGTCCTGTCTGGTTTCACAGGCATGTTAATAGAGTTGTGTTAGGTACAATACTGGTAGGATGCATGGTACTTAAGAACACTGGATAAACTAGTAACCTGCCGTGAATCTCCACTTCCAAAGGCCTTTCACCGAAGAAAATAATATCTGCACATTGAATACAGAAAATTTCTGAACCCTCAATACTCAGTCATATTAAGAGAGTATGACCACCACCTATGGGAATTAATTTTTACAAGTGGGGTCTTTGAATTTTTTGTCGTATTAATTTTTACAGATTATTCCTATACCTATTTCTGTTTCTAACTTGATATTCCAAAATAATATTATTCTCATGACGGTACCGTACAAAAGGAAGATACACAGATGATTAATTCTTTGCAATGAATTCTTTTGCAATGAAGGTGTTTACACCCAAATTTGGCACCTAGGAATAAAATAGGGAAAATTGCCAAAGTTTGGAAGTCTGCCGGTTTTTCTCTGATTGGGCTGGTCTGACCGCTGTTTGTCGGCCGGTCAGACCGCCGACAGTGGGCCGGTCAGACCGGCGGTATGTGGCCGGTCTGACCGGCAGAGTCCGAGCCTGAGTCCGTTTCGTCGGGTCTCGAGGTTTCCTTGCTTGGGAAGGCATGTTTCGGGTTTCCTTTAGATTTTATCCTGAGTTAGATGTGGAGGAGGGCCTGTAGAGGGCAAGACCAACCCCTATATAAGGGGGGCAAGGCCGGTTCATTGTAAAAAAAACCAACTATCAATCAATCGGATCATACGTTCTTTTACTTTTGCTTCTAGTTCTAGTTTAGTTTCTCTATCTTTGTCGATTTGCGCTGAAAATCGTCTGCCGCCGCTGTGAGAGTGCGACACCTCTTTGTAGGTTTTTCCTGAAAACCTTTCGTTTTGGCCACGAGAAGGGTAGTTATCTATCGTTCTATCTAGATCGGCTCCGCTAGCCGGTTTAGTTTATCAAAACCCATATTGATTTAGCTTTTGCTAGATTGGGGTGGTTGACGACTCCTAGATCACCGCAAAGCGTTAGGTGCTACGATCGTGCTTGTCAACTTGTCACAAAAAGTTGCCAACACGATTTTTGGCGACTCTGCTGAGGAAATCTTCTCAACGTCATCTTAACTTCGACGTCGCCATGAAAAAGCCGCCATCGACCAAGGCGAAGGTGGAACCATCCAACATCATGCCAATCTCATTGGAGGATCTTGGTGGGGAAGCACGCAAGATCATGGAGGAACACCTCAAGGTGTTTACGCAGGAGATGTTGATGAGGTCATGCACTAGGACTCGTCAAGGTGTGGTTCTCAAGCTAGGATCGTTGCCTAAACCTGATTTTGATGTGGTAAGTAATGAAGAGGTAACAACTCCTATCCAACAACTCGTAGCAAATACAATAGATTCATCTATTGTTGCTTTAAATAATAAACTAGATGCATCGTTTGAATCTCGTTTTAATGAGTGTATTGATGATTTCATGAGGAATAAATTCGGTTCTTTTATAGCCGATTTCCAACCTAAAGATAAAGCCTCTACCAGTACTAGTAAACCTCCTATAGATCAAATATATAGCAAAACCGATGGAGCAAATATGCAAACAACCGGCGAGGGAGGGGCTGCGCAATCAGCCGGTCCGACCAGGCCAGACGGCCGGTCAGACCGCTGGCCGGTCAGACCGCTGGCCGGTCCGACCGGGATTCCTCCGAGCGGTCAGACCGGACCCCAAACCGGTCGACCGCACCTCTGGATGCCGATCAGACCGGGCCCTGGGCCGGTCAGACTGGCGCAATTATCCTGATTGAGGGGGTTGATCCAATGACAAATAATGGGCTTTTGTACCATATTCCAATACATGATCCCCTGTATCTACTGTTAGTCCCCAAGTTCCTCCACATATCCCTAATATTTACAATGATCCTACTAGGGGATATCCTCCTGATACTAGGTATGGCCAATATAATTATATTGCGTCGCAACCGCAACCTCTTAGGCCACCAAACCTACCACCAAATCAGCATAGGCCTGAGAATATGGAGGAATTGATTAGTGGTATTATTAGGGATAAATTTGGGATTGAGGCTAGGAATCGTGCTAAGGTTTAGCAAAAGCCGTATCCTGATTATTATGACAACATCCCATATCCTCATGGTTATAGAGTTCCCGAATTTACCAAATTTAGTGGTGAGAATAGTAGGACCACATCGGAGCATGTAGGTCAATTCTTAGCGCAATGTGGTGAGGCTAGTAGTTCTGATACTTTTAAATTGCGTTTGTTTTCTTTATCTTTGTCCGGTACTGCTTTTACATGGTTTACTTCTTTACCGGTAAATTCTATTCATACTCGGCTACAATTAGAGCAGAGATTTCATGATTATTTCTATACTGGTGAAACTGAACTTAAGCTAAGTGATTTGACATCGGTTAGGCAAAAGTGCAATGAATCTGTCATTGATTATATTAAGAGATATAGGGATGTTAGAACCGATGTTATAGCTTGAATGTAACTGATAGAGATTTGGCCGATCTTGCTTTTAATGGTTTAATTGCTCCTATTAAAGAAATATTAGAAGGCCAACAAATTCTTGATGTTAGTCAACTCATGCAAAATGCTCTGGCTCAATAAAGCCGGGTTAAAGATAGTAAGAAATTTGTTAGACTCTATGAGAAAAAGCCTAATGTTAATTGGATTAATTATCCTGAGGCTAGTGAATCTGATGATGAGGGTGAGCATGATATGTTTGTTGCTGAGTGGTCATGGACTAACAAAAAAAAAAGCCTTTTGTTTGTTCTAATTTAATGCCGACTCCTTGTAAAGATCGACAAAGTGAGATTAAGTATAGTTTTGACGTGGCCAAATGTGATAAGATTTTTGATTATCTTTTGCAAGAAAAACAAATTAGATTACCTAAAGGCTATGTCATACCATCTCAAGAAGAATTAAAGCATCAAGTTTATTGTAAATGGCATGATTCTCATTCTCATTCTACTAATGATTGCAATGTGTTTCGACGACAGGTTCAATCGGCCATAGATGAAGGACGATTGAAATTCACCGATGGTTCCAAGATGAATCTTGATCATGATTCTTTTCCGGTGAATACAATTAATTTCAATGATAAGAAGGTATTGATTCGGCCGGAGCAACCCGAATCTACTAGGGGGAAAGGGTGGCTATTGGAGAGCCTAGGCCAAAGATGATGGTACCAAAGAATCCTCAGGTTGGTGTTTGGAAGGAGAATAGGACTGAAGCTTCAAGTTCTAAAGCTCCTAAGAAGACTAAGGTGACCTTTGATATGCTTTTGGATAAGTATGAGATGCAAGTTGATGAGAAAGCTTGCAATAAAGGAAAAAGACCAAGATCACTTCCTAGGGAGCGATTTGGTCATTCACCAAGACGGTCGGAATCACCTATATATCATTGTTCTCAAGTCATGTCATGGGGGTCTTATCCAATGCAGCCGTCGGGTTATCCGTTTCCTTATTACATGCCATGGGGGGCAACACCGCCTATGTTCAACCATATGCCTCCAATGCAATACAACCAAGGATGGGGAGGACCAAGAAGGCTAGCTCGTGAGCGTTTGTCTTCACCAAACAATGGCCGGTTTTATGCAAAAAACTGGGTCAATGAAGGAAAGAGGGAAGGAAAGCACGTTAAGGTGGAGACGAGGACTTCGGAGGTGATTACTATCAAAGTGGGATCTCATGATGTGCCAATACCCTCTGGAGATGAAGTTGGGGATGTGCGAGGTGGTTGCTTTGTTTGGTTTTGTGGGGTGCCATTAATGCCACCCGGTCCCAGAGCAGAGAGCACCGAGCATGAATTTTGGAAGATGGCCATTTTGAATTCTTCTTTTTTTTTTAGAGCAAGGTCAATAGTATAGCCAACTATTCGCTCCAAAACATCTATAGCCAATCTAATAGTTCATTCATACAATAGTTAACTATAAAAATATACTACACCATTAATATCCGGTCCCACCTCTCATACACACGTAACATTTTGGAGTCCGTGTTGTAGCCGGCTACAAATCTGTAGCCCGCTTTCTTCTCTCTCTTTTCTTTTCTTCTCGATATATGGTTATAGCTGGCTTATAGCCTGCTATTGTACATGCTCTTAGTCATTTCCTTACTGCGGAATATTGGTTTGTTTGTTTGTTTGTTCGAATTTTTAAGCAAGTGGTATGACTGTTTGTGGTGCTTGTGGGGATAATTGTGGATCTCAGCTTCTTCTGAAACTGGCCAACAACATATAGTTTCTTTTTTTTTCATCTTGTTATTATAGTATTGCCTAGCAAAAACCAAAGGATGAGAAATGTTACTCAACGTTGTACTCTTAAGGGGAAGGTATGAATGTTTGTTTGAGAGGAAGGGAGAGGATGAGAAGATACACAAAGATGTGATTCATTAGCATATGATTAATTAAATACTAATTATATTAAACTTGAAAAATGGATTAATACGACTTTAAAAGCAACTTTTTAATAGATTTTTTTAGAAATAAGTCTATATAACCCCTTGAGTGTTGGTTTGGTCTATTTAACCCCTGAAATATGAAACTGAGTATTCTACTCCTAAAAATTTGAAAGTGGCTCAAATAACCCCTTTGAATGGTTTTGTAGGTAGTTTTTCCATGGGGATAATGACAGTATTGCTTTGCATGCATAAAGATTAATCTACTAAACCCAAGTCAATCCAATAGTTTCTTTTCACTCGCTAATTGGCAAGCCTAGAAAATTACCACATACGCACTACTGTACATCATTCTCGAGCCTTTCCACTTGTTGAAAGAATATTCATTCCCCTATTATCATGTCATTATCTCCTCCATAGTCCACGTGGCAAAAACCACAGCTATATCATTAGTATAGGATTATTTAACTCGGTTTCTATTCTTCGGAAATAGAATACCCAATTTCATACTTCAGGGGTTAAATAGACTAATCTTCATGCTTAAAGTGTGAAGTGGTCCTCTTTCTATAGTTTAATTGTATAGGTTACAGTAGGGGTGGGCATAAAAAGACCGAACCGAAAGACAGAACCGAAAAGACCGAGACCGAGAAATTCGGTCATCAATTCGGTCCTACGTAGTGAAAGACCGAATTTTGTTCGGTCAATTCGGTTAGTCTTCTTAGGTAACCGAATAGACCAAATTATAAAAAAAAATGTTTAAATACAACCTACAATCTACTATATTTAATAGGATTAAACTCTAATTTTCACATCCCTACTTTTTCTAGGCATGCAACCTAATAAGAGTCTTTACTCATAAGTGCTTACGATTTTTTTTTGTGATTTTTGTGCTGAAAATTTCCATTATTTCTTTGTATATATGAAAATGTTGTTAATTTCGGTCAGGACCGAGACCGAGACCGAATTTGTCGGTCCTGACATTTTTGCGCTGAAATTCGGTCTTCACTTTTCAAAGACCGAAGACGAAAGATCGAGACCGAAATTTTCGGTTAGACCGAATGCCCACCCCTACCCAGCCTATGATAGAAGGTCAGAGATTCTGAAAGATGTGAAGCATCACCCTCAGGCAAGCTACAGGGAGTATGGCGCGCGAGGCAAGCTACAAAGAGCAGCAAAAATTAAGACAAGCCACATATAGTATATGGTGGTTTGGAACACTGCGTTTTATAGCAAAAGAGCAATGCCATGATTCCTCTAAATTTCTAGTTTCATTTTGCTATCGCTGCATTTTCGCTACTTAATTTAATAGCATTCAATTCGGTGTCTGATCATGCAAACATATAAAAAATACCTGTGCAATTTTTTTCAACAAGAATAACCATGATAAATCTTATACCGTGCATCACTGCATTGATGTGTGAAATATGTCTTACTTTTGTGCATAAATTTGACAAATTGATCATTTCATCAACTTATTACAATAGTAGACCGTGTCAAAAACTGATTTGAAAAATTGGACGTAGCGCCAATCCCGATGACGCTGAGGTGGCGGCTCATTTTTTAAATTAGTTTTTGACACAGTCCATTTTTTAATAAGTTTTATGAAAGGTTCAATTTATCAAATTTTCGGGTGTTCCCGACTTCCCTCCTGGGTATGTCTGGGCATCTATCTCGATAAAAAACTGTGTACCCAGATACTTTTACATAGTAACACCCTATTCGCAATAAACAATATTAACATTGATTTAACACCTCTAGGAAAATAGTTCATAACGTACTATTCTTCAAATTGATGTAGGAGCGTTCCGAACAACATTTGACAACAGAAAGCACATTCTGTCCGGTGCAAACTCCTGTTTTAGTATGAATCACATCCAAATATTTTGATCTTGATACAAATTAATTAATAACATCAAAATGAGTAAAACGAAGTATTTAAATGATTTTCATTATGCCAAAGAAGCAATCCCAGACTGGGAGTTTGAAGGCGGTCAAAAACTCGAAGTACACAGAAGAAACTTGTTGGTGTCTCTTAATTAACCCGTGTTAAGTAGTATCTGATCATACTATGAATTTTTCTTCTTCTGCATACACCGCAGTTGAAGATTCATCCTCAGCTTGATTTCCTGGCTACTTTGTACTTTCCGACTATAGACGTGTTGTTTATGGACGACTGGACCTCATTTAACTTGCAATACCTTGAGACAATGATCTCATAGTTGGAGTTAGAGGCAACACCGTTTATCAACCATCCATCACATCGATCTCAAGCTGTTGGAAGACACCTCTCTTGTACATGTGCTCTCCCCTAATTTAATTGTTGATGATAAATCGGACAAGAGCGTAAGAAACTTATGAATCCTGTCTACAATACTACTGTCAATTCTGAAGAATGAGATTGGTACTGAACGTTGATGCAACTTTTGTAAGCTTAAATCTTGATGTATTAATTGATGTGTTTGTACATGTATATTTCTTCTAGTTTGGAGGAATGCAATCAGTACTAAAACTTTGATGTATGAATGGTTCTGTTCATATGTGTTGTGTGTAACCCATTATGCATTTCTTAATCTAAATTGCCAGGTGCAGACAGGAAAAATAAGAGTGACATTTTTTTTTTCTGTCGAATGCACATTAGAAAGCACATTTCACAAATCTGATGTGAAGGTACAGTTTTTCTGTCAGTAAAACGCATTTCTTTGGCGGTTAAGTGCCCACAACCTAGCTCTAAAGTTTGGGTAGTGAGGCCTACTGTTGATTGATGTTACTATCAGCCATCAGGCTCTATCCACCCACCCACATCATCGTTCTCTTCATCGGCCTTGTCTCTTCTTCAGCAAGAAGGATCTCTAGGGAAGCCGCATGTTGGGGACACACGCACCGTGCGATGGCTACTGCACCAGGGACGGATCCAGAAATAAAAAGTTAGGGGACTAAACATATTGAGTACATTGGCATAAACACATCATATCAGTATTAAACTATGCTAAAATGCTATTAACACACTCTATTTTATCAACCTTGGCAAAAAAAAAAAAATTGAAGGGGGGTTCAGGGGGTATCCATGAGTTCGGTGGGTGTACCCCATGCACCCACGTTGGATCCGCCGCTGACTGCACCTGCTATCGCATGAAATAGAGTGGTAGATCTGTCCCTGGGCCAATCTTCAATGATGACTTCCCAGTGTGGCCTGACGATACTTGATGCCTTCCATTCTTAAAATACAGAACAAAATTCTAATCAGATAGTAATGTTACAACTTTCAGGCAGCATGCAGTGTTGTTGCTGGGACTACCGATATAGTGAAGTTGCTCTTGGAATAATTGGCAGTCCAATTTATAGACCATCGAGTCTCATGTACTTGTACCTAACAGCATACATTGTCCAATTAATCCAGTATTGTAGTTCTGCCTGCCTATCCTGAAAATTTCAGGTATCTGGAAATGAACAGCTAGTCCTGTCTGGTTTCACAGGCATGTTAATAGAGTTGTGTTAGGTACAATACTGGTAGGATCGATGCATGGTACTTTAGAACACTGGAGGGACTAGTAACCTGCTGTGAATCTCCACTTCCAAAGGCCTTTCACCGAAGAAAATAATATCTGCACATTGAATACAGAAAATTTCTGAACCCTCAATACTCAGTCATATTAAGAGAGTATGACCACCACCTATGGGAATTAATTTTTACAAGTGGGGTCTTTGAATTTTTTGTCGTATTAATTTTTACAGATTATTCCTATACCTATTTCTGTTTCTAACTTGATATTCCAAAATAATATTATTCTCATGACGGTACCGTACAAAAGGAAGATACACAGATGATTAATTCTTTGCAATGAATTCTTTTGCAATGAAGGTGTTTACACCCAAATTTGGCACCTAGGAATAAAATAGGGAAAATTGCCAAAGTTTGGAAGTCTGCCGGTTTTTCTCTGATTGGGCTGGTCTGACCGCTGTTTGTCGGCCGGTCAGACCGCCGACAGTGGGCCGGTCAGACCGGCGGTATGTGGCCGGTCTGACCGGCAGAGTCCGAGCCTGAGTCCGTTTCGTCGGGTCTCGAGGTTTCCTTGCTTGGGAAGGCATGTTTCGGGTTTCCTTTAGATTTTATCCTGAGTTAGATGTGGAGGAGGGCCTGTAGAGGGCAAGACCAACCCCTATATAAGGGGGGCAAGGCCGGTTCATTGTAAAAAAAACCAACTATCAATCAATCGGATCATACGTTCTTTTACTTTTGCTTCTAGTTCTAGTTTAGTTTCTCTATCTTTGTCGATTTGCGCTGAAAATCGTCTGCCGCCGCTGTGAGAGTGCGACACCTCTTTGTAGGTTTTTCCTGAAAACCTTTCGTTTTGGCCACGAGAAGGGTAGTTATCTATCGTTCTATCTAGATCGGCTCCGCTAGCCGGTTTAGTTTATCAAAACCCATATTGATTTAGCTTTTGCTAGATTGGGGTGGTTGACGACTCCTAGATCACCGCAAAGCGTTAGGTGCTACGATCGTGCTTGTCAACTTGTCACAAAAAGTTGCCAACACGATTTTTGGCGACTCTGCTGAGGAAATCTTCTCAACGTCATCTTAACTTCGACGTCGCCATGAAAAAGCCGCCATCGACCAAGGCGAAGGTGGAACCATCCAACATCATGCCAATCTCATTGGAGGATCTTGGTGGGGAAGCACGCAAGATCATGGAGGAACACCTCAAGGTGTTTACGCAGGAGATGTTGATGAGGTCATGCACTAGGACTCGTCAAGGTGTGGTTCTCAAGCTAGGATCGTTGCCTAAACCTGATTTTGATGTGGTAAGTAATGAAGAGGTAACAACTCCTATCCAACAACTCGTAGCAAATACAATAGATTCATCTATTGTTGCTTTAAATAATAAACTAGATGCATCGTTTGAATCTCGTTTTAATGAGTGTATTGATGATTTCATGAGGAATAAATTCGGTTCTTTTATAGCCGATTTCCAACCTAAAGATAAAGCCTCTACCAGTACTAGTAAACCTCCTATAGATCAAATATATAGCAAAACCGATGGAGCAAATATGCAAACAACCGGCGAGGGAGGGGCTGCGCAATCAGCCGGTCCGACCAGGCCAGACGGCCGGTCAGACCGCTGGCCGGTCAGACCGCTGGCCGGTCCGACCGGGATTCCTCCGAGCGGTCAGACCGGACCCCAAACCGGTCGACCGCACCTCTGGATGCCGATCAGACCGGGCCCTGGGCCGGTCAGACTGGCGCAATTATCCTGATTGAGGGGGTTGATCCAATGACAAATAATGGGCTTTTGTACCATATTCCAATACATGATCCCCTGTATCTACTGTTAGTCCCCAAGTTCCTCCACATATCCCTAATATTTACAATGATCCTACTAGGGGATATCCTCCTGATACTAGGTATGGCCAATATAATTATATTGCGTCGCAACCGCAACCTCTTAGGCCACCAAACCTACCACCAAATCAGCATAGGCCTGAGAATATGGAGGAATTGATTAGTGGTATTATTAGGGATAAATTTGGGATTGAGGCTAGGAATCGTGCTAAGGTTTAGCAAAAGCCGTATCCTGATTATTATGACAACATCCCATATCCTCATGGTTATAGAGTTCCCGAATTTACCAAATTTAGTGGTGAGAATAGTAGGACCACATCGGAGCATGTAGGTCAATTCTTAGCGCAATGTGGTGAGGCTAGTAGTTCTGATACTTTTAAATTGCGTTTGTTTTCTTTATCTTTGTCCGGTACTGCTTTTACATGGTTTACTTCTTTACCGGTAAATTCTATTCATACTCGGCTACAATTAGAGCAGAGATTTCATGATTATTTCTATACTGGTGAAACTGAACTTAAGCTAAGTGATTTGACATCGGTTAGGCAAAAGTGCAATGAATCTGTCATTGATTATATTAAGAGATATAGGGATGTTAGAACCGATGTTATAGCTTGAATGTAACTGATAGAGATTTGGCCGATCTTGCTTTTAATGGTTTAATTGCTCCTATTAAAGAAATATTAGAAGGCCAACAAATTCTTGATGTTAGTCAACTCATGCAAAATGCTCTGGCTCAATAAAGCCGGGTTAAAGATAGTAAGAAATTTGTTAGACTCTATGAGAAAAAGCCTAATGTTAATTGGATTAATTATCCTGAGGCTAGTGAATCTGATGATGAGGGTGAGCATGATATGTTTGTTGCTGAGTGGTCATGGACTAACAAAAAAAAAAGCCTTTTGTTTGTTCTAATTTAATGCCGACTCCTTGTAAAGATCGACAAAGTGAGATTAAGTATAGTTTTGACGTGGCCAAATGTGATAAGATTTTTGATTATCTTTTGCAAGAAAAACAAATTAGATTACCTAAAGGCTATGTCATACCATCTCAAGAAGAATTAAAGCATCAAGTTTATTGTAAATGGCATGATTCTCATTCTCATTCTACTAATGATTGCAATGTGTTTCGACGACAGGTTCAATCGGCCATAGATGAAGGACGATTGAAATTCACCGATGGTTCCAAGATGAATCTTGATCATGATTCTTTTCCGGTGAATACAATTAATTTCAATGATAAGAAGGTATTGATTCGGCCGGAGCAACCCGAATCTACTAGGGGGAAAGGGTGGCTATTGGAGAGCCTAGGCCAAAGATGATGGTACCAAAGAATCCTCAGGTTGGTGTTTGGAAGGAGAATAGGACTGAAGCTTCAAGTTCTAAAGCTCCTAAGAAGACTAAGGTGACCTTTGATATGCTTTTGGATAAGTATGAGATGCAAGTTGATGAGAAAGCTTGCAATAAAGGAAAAAGACCAAGATCACTTCCTAGGGAGCGATTTGGTCATTCACCAAGACGGTCGGAATCACCTATATATCATTGTTCTCAAGTCATGTCATGGGGGTCTTATCCAATGCAGCCGTCGGGTTATCCGTTTCCTTATTACATGCCATGGGGGGCAACACCGCCTATGTTCAACCATATGCCTCCAATGCAATACAACCAAGGATGGGGAGGACCAAGAAGGCTAGCTCGTGAGCGTTTGTCTTCACCAAACAATGGCCGGTTTTATGCAAAAAACTGGGTCAATGAAGGAAAGAGGGAAGGAAAGCACGTTAAGGTGGAGACGAGGACTTCGGAGGTGATTACTATCAAAGTGGGATCTCATGATGTGCCAATACCCTCTGGAGATGAAGTTGGGGAGTCTTCAAGCAACAAATCCGAAGCCGGGACCAATTCATCACAGCCGGTCGGTCTGACCAGGCTCTCTAGCCGATCTAACTACGGCTCTACGGCAGGTTTGACCGGGCCAATAGGCCGGTCTGACCGCTAGCCACAGGCTGGTCTGGCCGGTGCCTTTGGCCAGTCTGACCAAAGGTCTTCACCTGGTCTAAGCCGAATACAATGCTTTATTATTCGGCTTACAAGTGATGGAGATGGTTGGAGCTAAACACGTAGAAATGTTTGGTGATTCGGAATTGATGGTGCAACAAGTTGCCGGAGCTTACAAATGCTTGGACGGATCACTAAATATGTATCTTGATCAATGCTGGGATATTATTGCCAATTTTGATTATTTTGCTATTAGACATATTGCCAGGCATGATAATTCTAGAGCAAATGATTTGGCACATCAAGCATCTGGCTATAATGTGAAGAGGGGAATATTTTTGATATTAAAAGAGCCGGTGCTTGATTTTAAACCTTTGTGCGAAATTGACAAAATTGCAGACCAGGGGCGGTCTGACCGGTATTGCATAGCCGGTCTGACCGGTGACCAGGGGCGGTCTGACCGGCCACCCCAGGCGGTCTGACCGGCCTTGCACGGCCGGTCTGACCGGCTTTGGGCATGAAGCTGGGGGGCACGCTGTAATTGATTCAAAGGCCGAATTAATTGTAAATTCGGACATTTGTGCCCAGGAAACATAAGAGGATTGGAGAATTCCTTTGATTAGATATTTGAAAGTGAAAGTTGAAGTGCCATCAATTTGGTTTTGGTGATTAATGACAAATCCAATTACATGAGACTAACATTGTTATAAGCATTTCTTTTTCTACTAGTCTCATATGGATATGAAAGTGGAATATGTGAGAGGTGATTTCCGGACTTCATATGAGTGGAGAGAGAAACGTTCATTGATGGTGTACCTAAATCACAAGGATGAAATGCATGGAGATCAAGCTATATATGTATCACTCTTTCTCTCCATGTACATATTGATGTGTTCATATATAATATTTCCATGTGAATAACAATATACATGTGAGACTAATGTTTTGTTTGAGCCATATCTTGTTTAGTCTCTTTACATTGATAACATGGAGATGATGAAGGTATGTTTTTATTTTAATGTCTATACTTGATAAATTCCTTCTATTCTTGTATAGGATAAGTTCCTAATGTTTCATTCTTTTATGCATACTCTTGCTTCACACAAACATTTTGTATGCATACATTTAGGGGGAGCAAATCCTATACTTTAGTCATGCATGTAATCGATCCAAGTTATTCACTTTTATTTAATTGGAATCTTTACATGTGAGCATATATTTGAGTATATGACACTTGTGGTGTTGATTAATACTCATCATTTATTCATATCCTTTATACATTCGATCGGTTGGTCAACATGTGGAGGTTGACAATCGGATCATTGGGACTAATATTTTTATTGAGTTGAATGAAAGAAATAGGTCCCAAGGATTGCAAAGGTGTTGATGCTCAAGTGATATAATTACACCTAGCGATACCAAGAATGACAAACTGAAGATATTGAAGATGTGGGATACGAAGTGGCTATTATGGCAAGACGGTGAAAGGCAAGCAATGCTCGGTCACGATGGACCATGCGGCGGTGAAGGGCAAGCAAGGGGCTTAGCGACCAAATCCGGTGGTGAAGGGAGAGTGACGGCTTTGTCATGATGGACCGTGCGAGGCCATTTGAAGCTACAAATAACTTTAACCTATCCTTTGAGTGGTTTTAGACCTTGTTTTTGGTTGAGTTGGGTAGTCCTCTGAGTGAGCTTTCCATAGAGTCCAAGTTCATAAAAAACGGACTCCCGAGCGAAAAGTTACAGTTGTTTCACTCTGTGCTTTTCAGAAACTCTGAAAAATTATCGGAAACTCCGAAATTTTCGGACATTCCGAAAATGGCTGCGAATCCGAGATTTGCTTTTGTAAGTTTTCGGACTTGTCCGAAAATGCTTTTCGGAAACTCCGAAAATTACAGTCTTGGCCTCCAACGGCTAGTTTTTGAGGGGCTCGGGTATATAAACTCCTCCACCCCTCCTTTGAGTGACGCTTGCTCTTGGGGAGTATTAGACACATCCAAAGCCAAATAGCCATCCCCATTTCCCTACCTTTGTGGTGCCTCTTTGTGAGTGGGATTTGAGAAGGGAAAAGAGTTGGGTTGAGAGAGTGAGGAGTTGAGAGCTAGTGAGCTTCACTCCATCCTTTGTGGTGCCTCTTTGTGAGAGGGATTTGAGAAGGGGAAAGAGTTGGATTGAGTGATTGAGAAGTTGAGAGCTAGTGAGCTTCACTCCATCCTTTGTAGTGCCTCTTTGTGAGAGGGATTTGAGAAGGGGAAAGAGTTGGATTGAGTGATTGAGAAGTTGAGAGCTAGTGAGCTTCACTCCATACTTTGAGCACTCGAGTTCATAGCAAGCAAATCTTCGATTGTGTTTGTTATTTTTGGGGACTAAGGTCTCCTAGACGGCTAGGCGTCGCCGGTGAGCACCCAAGGTTGTGGTGTTCCACGGAAAGTTTGTGAAGGCTTCGATTTCGCCTCCGCAAGAGAAGAAATCAAGAGTGAAACCGAGGAGTGCATTTGTGCAACCTCGTGAGGAAAGGGTTGAAATAGACCCGGCCCTTGTGGCCCCTCAACGGAGACGTAGGTCCCCATCGTTTGACATATTCATATGTTTATCAACCAAAATTTGAATTTTCAACGTTAAATTTGAAGCTAATTTTGGGGTTTTTTCATCGAAGTTTATTTTTCAGCCTTTGCTTTTAGATCGCTAAGAACACATATGTAAAAGTTTTATTCACAAATTAATTTTCGTTTGCAAATATGCCATTTGGCATATTCCACCAATATGCCAAACGATGAGGCCAGTAAGATCCGTGGATCCGAACTTCGGGAAACAAATCAACGTGTCTCCTCTCTTGGTTTGCTCGTTCTTGCCATCTCTCATATTGTGCTTGAGCTTGTTTTTTCCGATCTACTTGCATGCTTAATTAATGTAGTTGGTGACCTTATATCTTGCTTAGATACCTTATTTGTCACCTTTTGATTCATATACATTTTCTTTATTCGAGCTACAAGTTCATAGCTAGTGTTTTATTCCGTTATCCGCCGAACTTTTCGGTTGAGACCGAAACTTCCAATCCCATATCGGAAGTTCCCATTTGAACCGAAGTTCTCATCTCTCTAATATGCTATGAAGTTATGATAATTTTTAGGAACGCCTATTCACCCCCCTCTAGGCGACTTCAAGGTCCTTTTAGAAAGATCGTACACTTAAGGTTGATCGGAAGATTCGGCGACAAAGGTTCAAATATACGTTGCTTGATGAAGATTTATATCGCCGAAATAGAGATGGAGTTCTATTGAAGTGCTTAGATGATGATCAATCTAAAGTGGCTATGAAAGAGGTACATGAAGGAATTTGTGGAACTCATCAATCGGCCCACAAGATGAATTGGTTGCTCAGGAGAACGGGGTTCTATTGGCCGAGGATGATTGAAGATCGTTTCAAATATTATAGGGGATGTGAATGTAACACCTCATGTGATGAGGACATAACTAGCTTGGATATAACCATGACTACCTTATGTATTAATCAACCAAATGTGCATATGTTCTATATTAGATTTACATGTTATATGTTTGAACAAACGTTGCTACATAATGGGTTTCGTGTGTTTTTGTTTGCAGAGTTACTTGCTTGGGCGAAGGAAAAGAGACCGAGCGTAACTAATGCATGGATGATTAAATAAGTTGATTGGGGACTAAACCAAGACGTTCTCCAAGTCTACTTCTACCTCACCACGTCACTTTTGGTCCATAGAAGATGAGAGATCAAGTTTCACACGTTTTGGATTCGGATTCGGGCCTCCTGACTGCATCAACTTCAAACGGATCTAGCCGCTGATCTAGAAGGTATTTCGGGGCCCATGAGTACTTGTTGGAAAGCTTATGGAGTCTACTTTTAGATGGTTTTGGTCCCACATCAAAATTCCTACCGAGCTGCCGGGAAACTGCAAAACAAGCCACGTATCTCATCCAGTCCGAATCTGATTTGCGTTTTGGGCCTTGTAATTGTGTCGTGGGCTTAGCCCAAGGGGGTGTGCGCCCTAGGGCAACCCTAGGACGTCCCTAATCTTACTTAATTAGTAGCCTTCATCGTTTAGAGTCAGGTTTTGCTTAGATTATTCTGTCGAGAACAGTTTCGCAGCTAGATCGGTTTGTAAGACCCCAACTCGTGAGCTTAATCATTCATCTGCAATTTTGGTTGTTTTCTATCTCGTTCTTGTTTGTGTTCTTCGATTGGCAAACATGGTTTGGCCTTCTCGGCGAGGTCATCCGCGTTTCGACACGGGTGATAACTAGAGGAGACGTGGTGCTGCGATTGCGGGGCTCATGAGCGTGCGCGTTCAAGAAGCCGGATCGATTTGTGTCGCTACTCCGCCCAAATCGTTGTTTATCAGAACCTTTCGGAAGATCGGGAACCCTAGTGCACATCACCAGGTAACCATGTACCTAGAGTGCCACACCAAAAACACTCAAACCACTAACTTCCAAAATTATTAGAAATTTCGGCAGTCTTCCCTGTAAATACGGACCTCCACGATAGGAAATCATAAGTTAAACTAATAACAATATCATTCCCACAATACGATCGATCCTTATAATCCATGGGGAAGAAACTATTAGAAATCTAAAAGATTATTACAAGACCAAACCATAATATAATTTAAGTATCATTATGGACCAAAGCAATATAGTTTGATAGTGTGCAAGTAGATGTGTATATAAGGGTGCTACTTCCCGCCCATGCATGTCGGTCTCAATGCGTACCTAAAACCAAATAAAACGCAAGAGTGAGTATAAAATACTCAGCAAATACAATATGGAACTAGAAAACGCATATACACAACATTGGCAATAAAGCATGAACAGAAGGCTTTCTTTCTTTGATAGGAAACACATTTTCAAACACCAAGTCAAAGAACATAGTAGTTCCCATCCCGGGCAGGCATGAATTGAAATAGTAGTTTCCATCCCGGACAATAGTGAATACATCCTAGCATTTGCCGGCAAAGCCGAGTAAGCGTGATCAGTGCTTACCCACAGGAATTTGAATAAAGAACCAAATTGCACTCCCATGGCTACGCATGGTACTTGAATAATTGAAACCGGAATCAAAGAATCAAATTGAAACCATATTGCTCATCCATGGCAAGCGGGGAACTTGAATTATTTAAGCAGAACCAGAATCCAGAATATTAAAACAAGAATAACATCATACACATAAGATCAACTTGAAATCTAAATGGCGTGAACAATAATATGAACATAAGCAGTTACTTATCACGTAGAAATATATCGGAAATAAATAGATAGAGCAGACAATCCATGAATCACACAGTTAGTTCGTCATGCACTTGCCTGCAATAAAGGGTTGGTATCATGCACGATCTGAAGGATCACCACCTAATCACAAACAAAACCTCAGCAAACACATTCAAACATGCATATAAAACAATAAAAAAGGTGAACCTACTGCCCCATCCCATCACGACGCAATAACAAGGAACGCTGCTTAGACTATAAACAAGACTGCTGATTCAAACCTTTATATCTTAAAATTTGAAAAGGATATGACTGCAAGTAAATACATTTTGGAAATCTACGGAACAAGGCCTACAACTCTTATGTGGAAAGCATATTTTTATTCTGCCATTTAAATGATCTAATTTGCGCTTGAAAGCAGGCTTCAGAATCTGTCCAGAATTTCAGACTGTCCACACTAAAACAACCATAACTGGAGTTCTATGTGCCCAATCAAGGTGTACTTTACCAATATGGAAAGCTAAGAAAAACCTCTACAACTTTGTCTATAGGTGTCCTGGCTGATTCCACTGTTTATCCCCTCCAAAAACAGATCAATCTATTGCTATCCAGATTATGACACAAAAACAACAGTCATACTAAAAAAATTATATCTCCTAAACCACTTGAGATAAAATCGCGCCCTTTGGTCAGAAGATATATACAGACATTATCTACAACTTCCTAGTTATATACTTTTGCAGAAAATAACATTATAGCCCTGAAACATCAAAACACTGAAGCACTGCAAATCTGCCCACATGCAGAACTGCAACAAACCGAACCGCAACTACCCAAACTCCTTCTCTAGCCTTCCCTAACCACGAATTAATGCACTAAAGCCATGCTAGAACAACTGATACAACAAGGGGATAAGCCTCACCTAGGGTTTCTTTAGAGAACTTGTGAGGAGACAATAGGGGAGACTCCGGTCTGACCCCTCCTTTTACTCCTCTCCTCCTCCTCGTTCCATTTTTCTACTTCGTTTCTTGATCCAAGCTATGAAGGTGGAGATCTAGGGAGAGAAATTTACTGTAGAGGGGAGAGATGCGAACACAGGAGAGAGGAGGAGGGAGGCGCCGGCCAGGATAGGGGTGGCGGCACCATTAGGGGAGGTGGGATTCGGTTCCCCTCTCTCTAGGTTTTAGGAGAGCACCAGTGGGCTGAGTTTATGGGCCTTCTCATGTTGGCCCACTTCTAAAGGTATTTTATTTTATTTATTTCTGTTAACATCTTTATTTTAACAAGTCAATCCAAACTAAAAAAAACCTAAATATCTTTTAATATATGGGGTATTACAGTGAAGCTTGTCAACGGTTCGGTAATGTTCAATTGGCGCCTGCCGCCGTGTTGAATCCTATCATCAAACCATGGCCGTTCCGAGGTTGGGCTTTAGATTTCATTGGTCAAATTTATCCTTCGTCATCAAAGGGGCATAGGCTCGTGCTAGTTGCAACGGATTACTTCACCAAGTGGGCCGAAGCCGTGCCTTTGAAGAATATGACTCATACGGAGGTAATTGACTTTATTTTGAAGCATATTATCCATAGATTCAGTATTCCGCAAACATTGACTACGGATCAAGGAGCTTCTTTTATGTCTAAGGAAGTGAAGTGTTTTGTCAAATCTTATGGTGTTAAATTGTTGAGTTCTTCTTCTTACTATGCTCAGGCTAATGCACAAGCCGAGTCGAGTAATAAGACATTATTGAAGCTAGTAAAAAAGAAGATTGAGGAATACCCAAAGAAGTAGAATGAGGTGCTTTCTGAAGCATTGTGGGCGCATAGGATATCTAAACATGGTGCCACTAAAGTTACTCCTTTTGAGTTGGTTTATGGTCAAGAAGCCGTTTTGCCGGTTGAGGTCAATCTTGGCTCTCTTCGATATATCAAGCAAGATGATTTATCAAGTAAAGACTACAAGACCTTGATGGGAGACAATCTTGATGAAGTAATCGACAAGCGTTTGAAGGCTTTGGAAGAGATATAGAAAGAGAAGAAGAGGGTGGCCTAGGCGTACAACAAAAGAGTGAAAGCAAAGTTGTTTCAAGTTGGAGACTTAGTTTGGAAGACAATTTTGCCTTTGGGTACTCGATCCAGGGAGTTCGGTAAGTGGCCTCCTAGTTGGGAAGGTCCTTATTGAGTATGCGGCATTGTTCGAGGGAACACATATTTTTTGGAGACACTTCAAGGAGAGCGTTGTCAGCGAGCACTCAACGGAAAATACTTGAAGAGATACTTCTCGAGCGTTTGGCAAGACACTTAGGAGGTTCTATGGCCGGTAATTGGATTATAGCCCTAAGAACAAAACATGTTCTATGCTTTTAGATTCACGTTGTTCATCAAAAAGACAGGGGGCATGTGTTTACACCAAAATTTAGCACCTAGTAATAAAATAGAGAAAATTGCCAAAGTTTAGAAGTCTGCCGGTTTTCCTCTGATTGGGTCGGTCTGACCGCCGTTTGTCGGCAGGTCAGACCGCCGACAGTGGGCCGGTCTGACTGGCAGAGTCCGAGCCCGAGTCCGTTTCGTCTGGTCTCGAGGTTTCCTTGCTTGGAAAGGCATGTTTCAGGTTTCCTTTGGATTCTATCCCAAGTTGGACGTTGAGGAGGGCCTGTAGAGGGCAAGACCAACCCCTATATAAGGGGGCAAGGCCGGTTCATCGTAAAAAAAACCAACTATCAATCAATCGAATCATTCTTTTACTTTTGCTTCTAGTTCTAGTTTAGTTTATCCATCTTTGTCGATTTGCGCTGAAAATCGTTCATCGCCGCTACGAGAATGCGACACCTCTTTGTAGGTTTGTCCTGAAAACCTTCCGTTTTGGCCACGAGACGAGTAGTTATCTATCGTTCTATCTAGATTGGCTCCACTAGCCGGTTTAGTTTATCAAAACCCCATTTTGATTTAGCTTTTCCTAGATTGGGGTGGTTGGCGACTCCTAGATCACTGCAGAGCGTTAGGTGCTTCGATCGTGCTTGTCAACTTGTTACAAAAAGTTGCCAATAGAAGGAATGTTCCTTTGCCACAATTTTCACACAACAGTAACCACTAAAAAGTTTTCGACAATACAGATCAAAACATTTTGCTTGGGCACTATAAACTATTGTTCACAGATATTTATCTAGTTAAATAATATCTCAACGTTAAAGAAATTTACTATCACAAAACTTGCATTTCGATAAAAAAAATTACACTTGAAGGAAAAAAAATTCTACAACAAAATTTACATCTCAAGAATAAAAGAAAAAGTTCCATATAGGGATAATATCTTTTACTTTTAAAACAAGTACTTTGCACTGTGGAACTTCCAACATGTATCTTTTTTTTTTGCATCGACCCAAAAATTCCATGTCAAGATTTTCCAATTTTGAGGGGAAAATTGAATACTTTTTGTAACAGATGTTCATAAAATACCGGTTCCTGCATAGGAAAGAAAGTAATCGTGTGCTATGGCACTGCATCCAACTGTCCAAGGTCACTGCTGAGGTGGATGTCACTTGTACCGTTGTACGTGGGAAGCCCCTGAAGGTGCTAGTGATGAAGGCATCGCCTAGTGAACTTTTGTGATCTTGCATTACATTGTAAACTGACCTTACCATTTATTTCTTATTTCAGTATCTGAATCTTGAAGCCAATGAATGAGGCTATAGGGTTCTGGTGTTAAACCACTGTGCTCTGCTATGGTTGATTGATCGGTTGAAATCTTCTAGTTCGAAGGGTGTGGTAGGTGCTCTGCTATGGTTGATTGATCGGTTGAAATCTTCTAGTTCGAAGGGTGTGGTAGGTGTTTTGAGGTACGTATGTAGGTAATTATATAAGAAAAGCATTTAGTATGATCGATCCATCATATGCACAAACATTTATATCTACATACTAGCCAACAATAATAACAAATTTATTGTGATGCACGTGGGCATATAAAGTGCACTCACGAGGGCTGCTCATCGATCGGAGTGTTCATCTCTTTCTTATTTTGACCAATGTCAACCATGATTTCAACACTATGACCAAACCTATGAGAAAATATGAGCTTCGTGCCATCGGCTATATGGTGGTGAATGTGACCAGGTGCATATGTCTATCTCGTAAAATTGATCATATCTTCGTCTCTTAATTGCAAACATGAAATATAGTCATGCACCATTGACTGCAATATTCCCGTGACTCACGTCACTATTCTCATGTACCCTAACACCACCATCAAGGATGAGTTTAGAACATTGATGGTGAGTTTAGAACGGCTGTGACCACCACCATCTTTAAGAGATCACCCTTTCAACCATTGAATGGTGCACTAATCTGACACCCACAACATCGAAGCCCCTTGAGTTCAAGATCTTGTATCAATTTTCAACTATTGGGAACAAATTGGAGTGATGTATTGTACCGGTGCGAGCTGGATGAGTTCCAGGATACGCTGCTCGCGGAGAACAAGCTTCAGTTTTTACCTGGACTATGAGATTTTAGGTATAGTGGATTTCATCTTCACCAACACAAAGGCGGTGTTTCATAGATGCGTCCTTCTTGGTCACTGCGGCTAGAAAGGATCACACACAACATTGTCATAGCTTAGGGTCATGACAAGCCCGACAACAAGTCTAGCTTCAGCTTCTATTGTTGAAGCATCATCGTGATGGCCATGAAGAACCTCACTGGAGTAAAAACTTACCTTAAGGGTTCCGTGGAGGAATCACTCACATGTGATCTTCATGGAATCATCCCCACCGTTGCATAGAATTTAAGCTAGGTAGAATTGAAGTTCGGTTTTTAATCAAGACACATTTACCTACTTACCTTACAAGAAAAGAGATTAATAATCCACCAATCACATAGGTGGATCCCAGGAGATATGATGGGGTCTATTTCCAACAAATTCAAATCACAATGGCCAGACTTCCATGAAAAATGCTTTTAGATCATTAAATTGCCAAATTGGAAACTCTTGTACATTTGTACATTTTGAGCTGCAATTTTTTGAGGGCGGTCCGATGATCACCTTACCAATGATCAATTTTTGGTAACCATATGTTTAGAGTAAAATAGTATCTTATGTTGAATACAATTTATCTAGTACAATGCCACATGCTTAAGGCAATCTTAGCCATACCCTTAAATCACTCTTCCTATATGATAACAAGCTTTTCGGGAACTTTACCTCACTGACACTGGGGCATATACCCCCTCAAAATCCTAAGAAACGGGGGCATATGAAACTCCTAAGAAACGGGGGCATATGTCCCCCTCAAACTCCTAAGAAACTGGGACATATGTCCCCCTCAACCTCCTAAGAAAATGTGATCTAAGCACTACCCTTAAGTTACTTTCCCTCTATGATAACAAGATTTTCAAGAAACCTTCATCGACTTTCCCTCTATGATCGAAAATGTGATCTAAGCACTACCCTTAAGCTACTTTCCCTCTATGATAACAAGATTTTCAGGAACCCGATACCGCGCACTGCGCACGTGGGTGACGCCCAGGGGGCCCCCAAAAACGGTATCGGATCCATCTCATATAGTTGGACCACACCTATCACTGCAACGCCTCCATCTCATATAGTTGGACCACACCTATCACTGCAACGCCTCGCTTTAACGCAAAAATTCCAGAATCGGAGTTACAGTCACTAGGCAACATTTCCTATTTAACTTGCTCCTCTTCTCTGTGAACCAGCGAGGTGGGATTAAAGCTTAGCTACAGCTGCACTGCCGCTGCTCTCTGCTCGCTGGCTGCCTCTCTGCACTGTTGCTACTGCTTTGCCTTGCTGTTGCTGCTGTGGGCTGCATGCATGCATGGGCTGGCCTGCTGCTGCTTGCTACTTGCTGGGCTGCACTCATGGGCCAAGGCCCAAGGCTTAGCTGGGCTGCTAATTTTTTTTGCTCCTTTTTCTGTAATTATTGCGGGGCGTTACAACATGTATCCCTAAACCGCCTAAAAAAATTTGTCATGACTCAATGTTGACAATAAGAAAATAACGACAACAATTCCAACTTTCCATAAGAAGATTTTCAGGATACCTTCACCAACACTAGGCATATGTGACCCTAAAACCATAAGAAAATTTTTCCACGATTCAATGTGGACAATAAGAAAATAACTACGATGATCCCAACTTTCATTTTAATATTTCCTCTATAACATACTTCAGTGTCTAAAATAACACATTAAGTGGTATGATACAAAAAATAAGTTCAAAACTGTTTTCGATATTAAAGAAATATACATGAGCAATAATCAATTTCATAGAAATATCGCACTATCACTAGTGAATGCTTTCTATATGTCACTATGACAGCTCACTTTTAACTTTTTCAATAGTGTTTTTCCCCTAGATATCAGAATGATAAAAAATCCCAGTCTTATGTTGGTTTTTCACAATCTATTAAAAACTGAGGAAACAAAACATTAGGATTTAATGACAACACTAATGAATAGCTCCTGGTTACTATTTTTGGGGTTGGCTAACAATAAGTTGACAGAAGTTAGCTTGTTTAGAGGTCCATTTTTCAATCTTGCTTCATCGAAATTCTATTCAACTGAATTCCAACAAAATACGACACTACTAGGATGGGAGTCTCTCCCTAGTGTTACAATACGGTGCATGAATAGGGACGATGGCGCCAACCCGAACGGCGGGTGCGCGCGGAGGAGCTCGCGGACGCGGTTCGTCCCACTGCCACCGTCGAGCTCGCGCCCTCCCCGCTCGCGGTGAGGAACGCCACCCGCCCCGCTGCCGCCGTCGAGCTCGCACTCGCCCCGCTCGTGCCGACCTCGCCCCACTACACGCCTTCCCCGCGAAGGAGAAAACGAAAGAAAGAGAAGGGGTAATCTGGTCATTTAGGAAAATATCTCACCTCTTTCGACCTGGAAATAATAAAATAATGTGATGAGTGTCCTATAGCCAATTACACAATTTTTATAGTGTCTATCAGCCGTGTCAAGTTTTCGTGGTGTCTCCCAGCTAATTACATGTTTTTTTGCATGTCCTGTAGCTTTTTGCCTTAGCTTTTTTGCCGTGTGTCCATCTAAAACACCAGATAACGTTGATAGATTACCGGGTGCTCCATCGGTAAACCTGGAAAGATGGGCCCCACCATATTTTCGTCAAGCGGTTTCCGTTGGCAGAAACGGCGATACATTTAGATGCCTGGGTACGTATATGTGGTGGCGCGAACCTTATTCTAGTGGCGGGAACGAAAATTTTGAGGTGGAAACGGAAATTGAGCTGTTGATCTCTCCCTAATATTTACGTTGTGTTGTTGTGCATGCACCCAGTAACTCTAACGAGCTAACGGAGCAGCCATTTAATAGGCCCACATGCTAATGAACGGGCGAAAGTTTTTCGTAACCATCTGTCAGCCGGTCCCTCTGGCTGTGAAAAGTTGAAGAAAAAAAATTAAGGAAAAAGGAAAAGCCCAGATAAAATCAGTGACCCATCGTGAAAATCCACCGCCCCACTCGACCAACCATGAAAATTTATTTACGATTGGGACTTCATAGCATATTTTTTAACCAAATACAAACAAAAACACCTACATTACGCGCACACTCATTCCTATAAATACACACGTATACCTTATCTTCAGTGGCGAATCCAAAAAATCGATTTGTTGGTGCCATAACGTGTCTATCAGTGTCATATTATACTAATTATACTTAGATCATGGTGTTATAACATATGGATAAACAGTTTAACTATAGGTTTTGCCGAAAGTCGTCGGTATTGCTTGACGCCGGTCTTTCTACTATAGATTCGCCCCTGCTTATCCTTATAAGCACACCCGAAAAACTGACTGGTATGGTATATTTTAAGATTTATAAAGTCATCATGAACGTATCGCTGTTGATGGGTACATTGCTTGCCACTAAAAGTATACTTAATTGTAAATGCGAGTATTGTGTCAAATCTAAACCTTGAACCTGGATATGCTGATTGCACAACAAGGAACCTAATCAGTTGAGTTACGATCATTTTTCAGAGCGGATCTTTTTACTCCAAATATAGTCATAGGAAGTAATAGTATTCAAATTCATTTGATTTATAGCTTTTCTGAGATTGGTATTACTGTTTCAGATCAAGTTGTCACATTTGATTCTTTGCTTAATTGAACATGGACGTCAATGCATCTAAATTCATTATTGTCTTGTATGTGATTGCCTGTGATGTTTTATTTGGATGCTTTGTATTCAGGTGTGACCACTGACCAATATAACTAGATTAGCAAAATTGCATTAATTTGCCCCCTCAAATGTGCCGGGAATGTTAACGTGTGCAATGTCACAAAGTTCTGCTTAGCTGCACTCGTTAACAAGGCAAACCTTGCCGTGTGTTAGGTTGTGTCAACACCCCGCAACAAAGAAAAGTTTACCGGGTGTTTCATGTGGGCAAACGGGTAAGCTAAAATCTTCCCGAGTTTCTAGCACTACGCAAAAAGCCGGACCGGCCATCGAACCGGTCAAGCTTCTGGTTCACCGGCTCACTGGTCTGACCGTTGGGTCGTCCGGTTCAACTGCAGAACCGGAGCATTCATAGCATATGTGTATTCCCCTTTAAACAGCATGTGTAAGTAGTCTAGTTGGCTTAGTTGTTGAACTTGTAACAAGGCATCTAGGGTTCGATTCCCATCTCCTCATCCTTTTTTTCATTTATTCAGTAAAAATGACACATGCATGACTTACGTAAATCCTTTGATTCAAAGAGGCCCTAAAAGTAGCTATATTTTGGGAATTGGGATGTAACGGATGAAGTAGCAATGAGAACTTTGGCACCTCTTTAGTAAAAATTGAGTTTATTCCAAGCGATTTTGTTCGAGGATGTATGAATTTATAGTAGAATTTCAGTTTGAAAGGCAGCCTCAATTTTCCTTGTGTGAAGTTGATGCCATGTGCTCATGCGTGATTGATTTGTGAGGGTTTGCATTTTTGAAATGGAGGAATAAAGCGAAAAAAGTAGTACTTTCTATATCTTATATAGTCACGATTAACGCAAAAATAAAAAGAAAATATTATTGGATCAATTCAATAAATATAATGTGATTAAAGATATCAAAGGTGAATGATTAAAAAAACTCCCTTAAAAAGGATTTAGAAAACAAATTTAAAGGAGAGAGGTGCTGGTTAATTACATTCACGTATATGTAAAGTTATAAGCTTTTTTGTTATAACAAATTTGGCCATGTTATTTTCATTACACAAATCTAAACAATAGATATGGTCAAAGCTAACATATAAATCTTGGCTGCACGTATTCTGAAATGATACTACCGCTCTTTTATATTTCAAGTTATTTTGATTTTTTCTCTAGTCAAATCTTTTTAGGTTTGACTAAATTTATAGAAAAGTTTAGCAACATCTCCAATATCAAATTAGTTTTATTAGATATAACATTGAATATATTTTTGATAATATATTTTTTATGTGAAAATATGTTGCTGCATTTTTATAAATTTAGTCAAATTTTTTTAAAAAATGACTAGGAAAAAAATAAACCTAGGATTGAGTACTACTCATGTGTACTTTGCATTATGAAACATAAAAAAAAATTACTATCATGTCTCATATTTTGAGATGAGAAGAATGCCACATTTTTTTAAAAAAAATATCTTCAGATTATTCAATTTGTCATTTACCCATCTCTCTCTACCTTTTCTCTTCAACGATATCCTCTATCCCAAAAATCGAGCCTTTTCCTCCCCCCTTTCCTCCTCCACCGCCGCGGCTCCACCACCGCCGCCGCCGCCGCCGCCGCCGATGGCTCCCTCCACCGCCCTCTCTCCGGTGGCCTTCAAGTCCTCCTTCTCGCCGCTCTCCTTCAACCCGACCCGTAAGCCATCCTCTCCCTCCATCCTTCTCTCTCCGCGCGGCGGAGTCAGCCGTAGCCGGGCGCTTTCCGTCGTCGGGCGCCGCTGCCCAGCGCGCGCGCGCGCGCGGAGGAATCCTCCACGGCGATATTCTTGGAAGCCCAATTCGATCGGGGTGGCCTCGTCTCCGATGCCGCCGCGGGCCACCGCTTTGCCTGGCGTTCGTATTATCGGGTGGAATCTTAACTCTAATTAGTGCGGATGCGAGTTGGGTTGCTGTGCTTGCGGTTAGGGTTTCACTGGGCGTTAAAAGAGATCGGGACTTTTTTTTTGAACGGTTTTACATAGTTCAAGCTACACATTTCTGATATTGCGGTTAGGGGATCTCAAACAGACTCGACGTTCAATTGAGGGACGTCAGGTGAACTTATTCCTTATCAAAACAAAGCTGAATCATAATGCCCATCTTGTTTGGATTGGCCTCAATCACTCAGGGTTTACCTTACCGCCGGGGCCGGGGTTACCGCGCCCCGGCGGTAAGCACGGTTACCGCGCGGTAACCGCGGTAACCGTGAAAAACCGTACAAAACCGTGCAAAATTTATCAAAAATTCAAATTATTTTTTAAATTTATTTGTATTTAAGGAGGTTACCGCGGTATTTATATTACCGTACCCCCGCGGTAAGCCCGGTAACCGCGGTAACCGCGCGGTTACCGGCGGTAAGGTAAACCCTCACTGGTCATCCAGTACGTGGAGTTCCCATCCATGGTGTATGGGCCAAAATTCCAGCCCGCCATACAGTGCCTAACTGGGTCTTGTGGACTTAAACCCTAACCTCCAGGAAACTAACTTGTTAATATCTTGGAATTATTTACTTGGGTGCAAAAAAACAAAGTGGTCACCTAGGAGTTGGTGATTAAATCAAGATATATCAAATTATATATAGCTGGACCGATTCCATTTCTGTTTAGCATATCTGCCTTTCCTATGTCAGATGTGATTGGGAGTGAACAAATACATTGTTTACTGATATTATTTGAATGTAATCAGCAAACCCATTCCGCTTTTAGACAGCCCACGTGCATGTCAATGTTGGAGATCTTAAGACATCACAAAAGCATCAGGCAAATAAATCCTACATACTTATAAAATATGCTTCTAACATTTCTCCACACTAATTGTTAGGTAATGCTATTTCTTTCTACTCTCACGAAGCTAGCTACATCACCTTATTGTTTTAGTCCTTGGATCATTCATCTATATGGCATAGATCGTTTCGTTCTACTTATCTCATGGAGCCATGTATATCATCTCGTCAACCATTTTTTTACCACATGAAAACCATGATCTTCATTCTTGGCCTACTTTGCCAATTCATATGAAGGTAATTGGTGGTTTAATGTGAGGAAAAAAGAGCTTATATAACAGCTCGGAGCTGTGAACAGAATTACCCCATATATATTATCAACATTATTATGAAGATGTTATCCCTCTTCTGTTACGAAGGTACATAATTGATAATTTTAATACTTTTCCATGACAGACAGTCCCAGAGACCATGAAGTTACCAGGAGGTTTTGTCAACTCTTGGTAAGATTTCGAACATTCCATGTGTTTCCAAAGAAAAACTCGGGAACATCGAAAATTACCGTATTCCAAGCTGGTAGTCGCGATAACCATGGGACCCATTGTTTCCACGTGACGGGGCGGATTATTTGTCTTCGTACCTCTTGATAATACTCCGTTCCGTTGCTTCCGTCCTGTACGGTTTGTGTTGTTAAACAGATTGTAACTGAGCGTTCGTATTCATCACATGGTAATTTTATACATCATCCCGACTGTACAAGCGTTGTCGCATGGGGAAAATCTCACCGTTAAGTGTGAGGCCACCGAAAGCATCTTCCAGAGAGTTTGCTGTTGGCAACTTCATTTACTGAGAGTTTCTGTGGTGTTGCCAAGTGTTTTTGGCACACGGTAGCTTCACAGTCTCTAGTAGTGAGACGTGTGTTGCCACCCGTTATGAATAAGGGGTTTTGTGGTAGTGTTATGTTCTGTTATCCTATTACTGTCTCTATTCTTCCTTGTTTGACAGCCTATATAATTTGTGCCATCAACATTTCCATCACATATTTGGACCTCTCTATACGATTCATACCATTGCACAACCAACAAAAATATCATATCATTACATTTAGTTTTCAAAAAGCTCCCTATGAGAACTTATTGTACATGCATTGCTTTTACATGATAATTTTATGTATTTCCTTTTTCCATAGTTACTTTATATGTGGTCGTTAATTGAATTTATAAAGTGATAATCTGTATTAATACATGTGAAATGCTTTTTAGGAACACAACACAACTTGCTCGCGGAATATAACATTATGTGACTTGGTAAAAAGACTAATATTATGTATTCCCTCCGTCCCAAAATATAAGGGATTTTAGACGGATGGGATACTTCCTATAGTACAGTCAGTCCAGGTTCATTGTATTAGGAAGTGTCCCATCCGTAAAAAATCCTTAATATTTTGGAACGGAGGGAGTGCATAAGTTAAACAGCTACACACTTCTTTAATTTCCAAATGTCTCGGAATGATATTTACATATTTACACATATGGCATGACATTTTGATAGTTTTAATCCTAATGTAATTGGCCCATCTCCAAGTAGGCACAAGTCCAACAAATTTTGGGTACCAACCCTTCTACATCTATTCCATTAATTGTTTCAGATAAAAAGGTTAACCCAGGGATTAATTAGAATGCATGTGGCTTTACATGCTGTCTTTTGGCTGCAACCTGATGTCTCTGCATGCGTCATCACAGTGGTAGTAGGTAGGCTTTACATTTTTTTTTTCGTGGTTATGACCCTCCAAGGTTGTAAAATTGTAATTTTTTCCTGCTGTATCAATAGAACTTCGCACCGTCTCGTGCGAGTCGTTCAAAAATAAAAAGAAACATCTGTAATAGAAACTGATCACTACTCAATTAACAAAGTTTTTTCCTGTGTATTCATGTCTCTGGGCTGAACACTGGTTAGGTAGTGCTCACATGCTGCTATACATCGGATGCTAGTGAGTAGTGATCGATATGGCCGGCTGTTTCCATTAATGGAATATTGCAGGATTACTTCATCCTATTTCATTAAAAACACTTGACCACTTATTACGTTGGTGTCCTCTAATCACAGCTCCACTATATATTGCCCATATCTCTTCTCTCTAATATAATCATGTTGCTAGCTTATGCTTATATCATTTCGTTCACACTGTGAACTGTTTAGCTGCAAACTTCTCTGCAGTTACTGTTATCTCTGATGGAAGCATCAAAGATTAGCTGCCTACAGGTAGATGAACAGCTTGATTCAGTCCAATTTTCCCTGACAAATGTTGTCGAGAGATGTGTGATAGATGAGCCTCCAGAAGATGCTCAGGCAGTCTTGAAGAGGCAGCACGGTATTGACAACTTCTTAGGACATTTCAGGCAACACCTCCAGGAGAGGTCTGCTCATCATCTTGGTAAGTTACTTCCGTGTCTTCTACCTGTTTAGCTATCTCGATGTATGCAGAATACATAGCTGTGATTTAGTTTGAAAATGATTTTTCATTCTTCTGAGTGCCTGTTGGTTATTTTTGTTTAGCAATTACGTAGATATATTTTGTACGTTTGTCGAGGCGACTGTTAGTTGTTAAAAAAATATATAAGTGTGCACATGGGACGAAATTGTGTGTGCATGTTGAGTACACTATGTGCTATGAGCTCCTGTATTTTTAACACGTTGGTTTGTGTACTTATTAGATTTTGTGCGTCAAATAGGCGTGCTTGTGCAACCTCATGATTAGTCGCACCAAGCAAATTAAATTGTGCATGCACATCTATCTCAAATGTTCACAGATAACAATGTTTGAGGTGTTACTTAGAGTGATACCTTTTTTATTTTCTAGCTCATTTAGTTAAAAACAACTATAAAAAGTACTTTGATAAGACTGCTAAACCATTATCTTTTTTCCTCTGCGATTTCAGGTCATCCACTTAGCCAAAAATTGGATGTTGGCCCTCTCGCACAATTTCAACACTTCCACATTAACAATATTGGAGATCCTTTTGTTGAGAGCAACTATGGTATCCACTCCAGACAGTTCGAATATGCAGTGTTGGATTGGTTTGCACATTTGTGGGAGATCCCCAAGGACCAGTATTGGGGATATGTCACAAATGGTGGAAGTGAAGGGAACTATCATGGGCTCTTAGTTGGGTAATAAATACTTATATTTACTTCTCCATGTGTGATGGTTTCATCTTTTATGTACATTTTGTTTTACATTCTTTCATTCTTAAATGGAAAGAACGTACTCATCTAAAGTAGCATTATAGACCTCTAAAACCCCATGGATCTTTTTTCTTACTTCACTACTTGAATTATAATTAATACTAATTTTAAAAGTTGTTTCGATATATATAAATTAATAAGCATGGCAACTAAAAATCACATATAGAATGTTGCTCGGCAATATCAAACCATGGAAAAATTCTCCTATATACACAAATGTGGACATATCTAACCATAAATCAACAAAATAATGATCTGACCATCAATACCATGGATTTAAATTATTAGAGTTTTTGTGCTCATTAAAATTTCTTGATAAACTTGTACAGGAGAGAGCTGTATCCTGAAGGAATAATCTATGCATCACAGGACTCACATTACTCTATCTTCAAGGCCGCAAAAATGTATAGAGTCCAGTGCATCAAGATTGACACCTCCTTTTCAGGAGAGATGAGATATGATCATTTCAGAACTAAACTACTCGAAAACGCTAGGAGACCTGCAATTGTGAATGTCAATATTGGTTAGCAGTTCAAGGGAACTCATGAATAGTTTATAAACGGTTCGCTGTTTTATTATTGGATTTTCCTGGGCACTTCAAAATTGATGATATCTTCTTTGCTGTACACTGTTGTAGGTACTACCGTCAAAGGGGCAATTGATGACCTTGATGAGATTATAATTAAGCACGCTTGAAAACTGTGGATTTCGAGATAGATTTTATATCCACTGTGACGGCGCACTAGCTGGTCTTATGCTGCCCTTTATCAAACAGGTAGGTTCTATTGGTAGACAAGTTCAATTATAAGAATGAAATTTGTTTTTAACATATGGTGAACATGTTCAGTATGATAATAAATTAATTTCAAAATTTTACGGTATCGTATCATAAAGTATGTGTTACCTATGTTACATGACCTTTTAAGTTCATAGGATAAAACAATTTATATTTTTGAATCTGATTAATGTTATGTTTCATAGGCTCCAAAGGTAACATTCATAAAGCCAATAGGAAGCATCAGCGTCTCAGGCCATAAGTTATTGGGCTGCTCAACACCATGTGGTGTGGTAATTAATAGGTCGAAAGACATTGATGTCTTAAAGTCCACGAATATTGAGTACATAGCTTCAAATGATGTCACCATATCTGGAAGCCGAAACGGCCAATCCCCAATCTTCCTATGGTATACACTGAAAAGTATGGGACACAAGGGTATTCGGAGAGAAATTGAATCATGCTTAAGAAATGCACGTTACCTTACAGTTCGTCTCAGAAACATTGGTATTAGTGCATTTATGAACTCAAAAAGTATCATAGTTGTATTCGAGAAGCCCAAAGATGAGGTCTTCTTGCAGAAGTGGCAGCTTGCATGTGCAGGAAATGTAGCTCATGTTGTGGTAATGCCACATGTCAGCTTTGAAATCCTTGGCATATTTGTTGAGGAGCTTGCAGAGAAACGGTATGCATTGCTTCAGGATAAAGAATTCAGTGTTCCTTGTGTTGCAATGGATATAGGCCAAGAGAATTGTCTATGCAAGCTCCATGAAAACATTAGATCCAGCTTATGATCTTTTCATGTTGGTTTGATTTTGTTTGAACCAGATATAAATGTACTGGTGGATTTGTCAATCCTATTATTTTGGTCACCCGTACACCATCATTGAATACAATTTATTTCTTTCCAAATGGAAATTTGTGCTGAACACTAATGAAAATGAACATTGGTTGTCTCATCATATGCCCTAGAGGCAATTGAGAGATTACTGTATCCAAACTTAATCAAGTTTTCCTGAAAAAAATATTTTATCACATGATTACATCAATAGCTGTTATTTATTATGATCAGTGAGTAGGTTAATTCACTGTAATGGATGTGGTCATTGGAGATACTAGAAGGTACCCCGCACGTTGCTGTAGGATTTTGTAAAAAGTTGTTGTTAGATCAAGGAAGATAAAGTAAGATTAAATCATTGCTGAAATACCTCAAACATCTGATGATACATATGCTTTATATATTATGCTATATGATGTTGTAATAACCACGGGACGACTTGAGAAAAGTTAGATATGTTGTACTCCATGACAACCTGAGAATAAAACTCAACTCAATAAATTTTATGCATTTCACTGAACATGGATGAATAATAACTCTATCAATTAGTCTGTCTGCTAAGAACAAAACATACCAAAACATCTTGGCCAAAGTATACAATGATTTTCCAAATTTCTGTCAGTTCAAAACATATAACTCTCAAGCTACAAGCTGAATAAGTCAAGAATTACATGAATTAGAATTACAATGCATACAGTGCACATAATCAAAGTAACAAATTGTTGATTTGAGTCAGATTCCATTCTACATGACTCCGTGCTCTTTTAAACAGAACATAATGCAAACACACACAGAGAGAGATGATACTTACTGTCTCAGTGTTCGCCCCCCTTCCCCCTTCCCAAGATTTCTCTTCAGAAAGAGCACACGATCAAGTTAGAGCATGAAAAGTTAGCACAAGAACAGACTAGATATAAACATTCAAGAACACGCTTACACGCAGAAGAACAGATCAATAGATTAGAAAATTGTTTGTTGATTACTCATTACTTATATGTGGGGTGCAAGCCATAGACACTTTTATGGATTCCCTGTGATGTTAATAGATGCCATCAATATGGCCTTTAATCCTGTTCATTGTTCGCATAACTCAGTCACGGACATGCAAGTCAGATCCAACGGGTCAGGTGACGTGGCTCAACCACAATGCAGGAAATTGCTATTAACTACATTAGGCAGAGATGAATTGTATAGATTTATTGTATTCCTGTATCATCATAGACATTTTCCATTCGTGAAGATAACCCTAAACTAATGCTGCCTTTGATGATATCTCAAAAAATGCAATGGTTGGATGTAAAAAAAAAGGTCACTAAATTTTTGAACTCTGTCTTCATATGCCCAGGTCAGAGGAAAATTGGACAAGATCTTTTCGCTCCGTTTTGTCATATGTAAAACTATCAGCAAAGAATATTGGCACTTGATGCGAAGTCACCACATAGTTGGAGTTTGGCTGCCACTCCAAGCAGGAATTGTTCTGCGGCCTCAACATGGCAGCATAAGCTATCACAGCCCACGATCCTCTGTATTAAATATGTTAACATTTTTTTATTAGCTTAAATAAGTGTTTGTGGCACATACTATGTAGTTAGTGTAGTTACAACATAACAGATTTATCTTGATTCGCAACTAAGATTATAAATATTTCTGAATGTGCCATTGGTAGTAATACTGTAAATATGCTTGCAATCTGATATAATGCCTTACTGCTGTGGAACCCATCTTTAACGCTGGTTGGGAACCCCCCGTTGTCCCGGTTATGCAACCGGGACAGTGAATCCGGGACTAAAGATGCCCATCTTTAGTCCCGGTTGAAATAACCGGGACAAAAGAAGTATCTTTAGTCCCGGTTGGTAACACCATTATCTTCAAGATGAAGTAGAAGACGAGAACATTCCGGATTGGGCTCAGTACGGTGGATTTGAAGGAAATACAACGTGCGAGGTGGAAGGGGATGTTGAAGATAATGACGTTGAAGATGATCTTGGTGTTACCAACCGGGACTAAAGATCAAATCTTCCCGTTGAACTTATAAAACGGGACTAAAAATTGTTTTTAGTCCCGGTTTTTTGGTGAACCTGGACAATTGTGGTTTTTCCCCTACCCGGCGAAGATCACTTCTCCAGTAGTGCCTGCTCTTCTTTCAGCTTAACAAAACGATATAAGTACAGTGGCTACGGTTAAGTTTTCTACATCTTCAGCATAATTTTACCAATCTTTATATGCACCATTTTCACTATTTCATGACCCCTATCTTCTTATATATTTCATTTATTCTTCAATTTTAGCAAATTTAACTTAATTTTACACACTTGAATAGGTATTTAGCGAACATATTTTGCAAGAAGTCAAGATGCAACACAAATAGATTTATTTTTTCTATGATGAATAAATATTTATGGTGATAATAAATTATTTACTCTGGTAATGTTAAACTTGTGAAATTTACTGGAAAGACAAAAAATATAGAATTTCACTTTATCTATGTCTTCATAGAAAATTTTCTACATGGTCTTACTGAATTTGTTATATTATATGCATGTTGTCATTAGAAAATAATAACTATGCACATGTTATTGCATATTTTTACCTATGTCATTGCAAATTATGATTATAAGAGTTTTGTTATTTGCTACATAATTCTTTAAGCTATTTATATACAAATTTCACAAAATGATATTTTGTTATAAATAGTTGTACTAATTAAAGGTGTCGGCTGTAAATTTATATGTGATAAAAGTTAAATGAGTTGACTATTTTTACAAAATATTCCTTGTAACTAATGCTTGCTTCAGGCCAGTTTGTAAATTAAAATTTATCATAGGACTAACATGCAAATAGGCAATCACATCTACACCTCTCCGTTATTTCTCATCACGTACCATCGCCTCTCCATTTTTGGAAAGAGGAGTCCGGAGCGGAAGGAGTCTGAAATCATCAGGAACTCGCTGGTTACATTGTACAGTTCTTTTACTGCTTTCACTGTTTCTTTCGTTAGATGGCTAAGGTTTATTTCACTTTTGTTCTCTTCTAAATCTAACGGTTATTAAACTAGCTTTTTATATGATGCATTTTTTATGTCATATTTATAAATATGTTTGCGGGACATGATTTTGTAGTTAGTGTAGTTATAAAATAACATATTTGTCTTGATATGCAATTAAGATTATCATCATAACAGTAAATAAGTGTTGGCTGTGGTTTCCTTGTTGGTTTAGCGGCAGCTGGTCTAGTGCTAAGCCTTCTGCTTGGTTGTGTGTCGGTGCGTCGGTGCGTGGTGGTGGGTTTTTTTTTCTTCTTTACTGGCTAGTGTCTTCCAGGGCTCTAACCTTGTAATTTTTTCCTACTCTATTCAATGATGTCTGGTGTTGATCATTCAAGAAAAAAATATATGTATATGAAGTTCAATGTTATTTTTGAAATTTAGCTCCACTTGTGTGGGAAATTCAGCTAGCTAGTTTGTCCCTGTTCCACAAGCGCCTTTGCATACCTGCGGAATATCCAAATTTCTATCCTTCTAGATTGATCAAGAAATCAGGATTACAAGCATGGTGTGGCAATGATTCTGTGAGTTTTTTCCAAGACGCAAGGTGAAGAAGCTAGAAAGAGAAAAACTTATGGAAATACTTTGGTGGAAGGAATGATGCACATATATCTGTAGTTCTTTTAGAGGGTACGAACAGTACGCACGGAAGAACGACACTGAGGTTGAAGGTTTGGGGAAGAATAGATGCATGCATCGGTGTATTTGTGTATAAACACCCTGAATTGGGCAAAAAACGTATCAAGTATGCAGTTTTGTTTTCTTTAGGGAGAAAACTACCATGCATTTGCCCAACGGTATAGTTTTATAGAATCGAAAAAAAAAGTTATTTACAAGACAAAAGAAAAGAAGACACATATGAAAAAATATGGCAGTTATAACCGAGCAGCAACTATTTGCTTGAGAGAACCATTCATTCTACACATACATAGAAGAACCTCATTTCGAATAGCAAACCACCAGATAAGATCTTTCCTTTTCTCTGGTTATATGCCAGGAAGCAATGGCAAAAATTTCCATGAAACTTTTTTTGCCTGAACCGAAGCCTTGCCAAGACAACCATTTGAAAAAAGTCCAATGAAGTTTTCCAAGAGATACCAAGTTTGTCCCAAAACATCTTTTGCTAAAAGGGCAAACGTAAAAAGATGCTAATAGGTTTCTCTATGTTGTGAAGAGCACAGTACACAGTTAAAAGTATGTCCCCTGTGTTCATGACGGTCCGAAAAAGTAGCCAAATGAAGACTTTGATATTTATCACACACTTATTCTTCCAAAGCCAAGTAAAAGGTTTAGGAGGCTACAAGGCTACAAAGTTGAGCATATAAAAACATTTGGAGGTGTAAGCTCTATAGTTCCAAATGAAACTCCAGGAATCTCTTTTTTATTTGACAGTGTCAATGAGCTTTATTCATCCTGAAGTTTCCTGAATCCAAGAGACTCAGAGGTAGGTTGGAAGAGTTCTCAAGTAGCCTAGAACACATTATTGCAATTGATTATAACTTGTTAATAGCATGTTGGTACAAGTTCGGTAGAGAGGCACTTCTGATACCTCCATTCCATCATATCCCAAAATATTGCTGTAGTTCCAGAATAAACATCACATTTTGCAGTACCTTGATATAGGTCAGACAGATTAATGATATCTCTCAACCAAAAAGGGTCCTTATTAAAAATCATATGGGGAATCTTAGTTTTTGGTAATAGGAATCCCAAATCAAATGGACCCATGGGAGGCCTCTCCCCTGATACTATGCGGTCCTTTTACAGCTAGATGCTACTCTCTTCATCTACATTTGATAGTCATATTTCATCTTGACACACAGATCAAGAATAAGTAATTTTACTTATCATCTTTTTTTTTGCGGGGATACTTATCATCTATTTAAACACTACTATTTATTCCTCGTAAACAAGTGATTCATTAATATTTACATTTCTCGATGCCCATGTAGCCAATCTTGTGTGGAAGAATAGAGAGTCATGCATTAAATTCGAGAAAGACATTAAGATGATAGGTTGTTGGATCGAAATATGCCTATCAAAAATAATTTTTTTAGATTTGAAAATATGTCTATCAAAAGTAGATGGAGTGAGAATTGCTAGCTCCGGTCAGGCAGGAGCACAAATCAATGACGGCAGTGGCCAGGGTATGCTCCTACAACAGCAGGCTTTCCATGTGTTGGCACCATGGATATTGATTTAGCTGGATGCTGGCACCGCAGACTCAGAACCAATCAAACACTGATGGCCACGGGCTTGTACCGAACATGAAAAGGACGGGTAGTGCATAGTCATAATTCCTTCCATCTCAAAACCAGTCGTGAATATGCCGCTCTCGTGGTGAACACTTAGAGCTGATAGGATGTGTCATAATTTGGAGGAATTTGCGGAATGGGCTGTTACTATTGAGGGGGTGTTTAGATGGGGCTAAAACTACTTTTTAGTCTCTGTCACATTGGATATTTAGACGCTAATTTGAAGTATTAAATATAGAATAATAAAAAAAAGTAATTTCATAAATGAGAGCTAATCCGCGAGACGAATTTTTTAAGCCTAATTAATCTATAATTATGAAAAGTTTACTGTAGCATCACATTGTTAAATCATGGTGTAATTAGGCTCAAAAGATTCGTCTCGCGAATTAGTTCAAGGTTATGGAATGTGTTTTGTAATTAGTTTATGTTTAATACTACAAATTAGTGTCCAAACATCCGATATGACAGGGACTTAGAATAAGTCTCTGTTTCCCAAACAGAGCCTCAAGTTAGCCAAAGGGCACACATATGAGGACAAAAGGAATGGGAAATTACGAATATACCACTGAACACAAAATACTCTTAACAAGATGAACATAAGCAAATGAGTTTTTTTTTTCTGTTACTCCACCTAGCAGATTTATAGGTAAAACAAGCCATACATGATCCTCTCACATTGAAAAAGGCAAATCTTAGTTTGTAGTATCTTTGTTATTAATCATTCCTGGTTTGATGATGCCACCATAATTTCCCATCTTCACTCAATCTCATCTTGTTTATGACTCTCATCTTTCATACCCAATTTATCTTTCAAATATTAAATTTTCGAGATTCACAATTTACTACTCTCCCTACACATTATTTTCAGCACACTCGAATAACATAATCCACAAGTCCACGAACTAATAAGGTTATCAAATGAATCAAAATCAGTGAAACGGGAGATTGAAAATATCAACTAGGTATTTACAAGAAGATTGCCCTCACTGCCCCTTGAACCAAATAGGTTCTCATCAATATTTTTAGTTTGTTAACAGTTTCATCTGTCAAACACCGTCCACATGTTCTCTGCACGGATTGTATTTTCACCAGTTAAAAGATCCTCCCTCCATTTCAAAATGTTTGACACCGTTGACTTTTTAGTACATGTTTGACCGTTCGTTTTATTAAAAAAATTTGTGAAATATATAAAACTATATGTGTACATGAAAGTATATTTAACAATGAATCAAATGATATGAAAAGAATAAATAATTACTTAAATTTTTTGAATAAGACGAATGGTCAAACACGTACTAAAAAGTTAACGGTGTCAAA
>CM020188.1:12191135-12203452 GCA_009805545.1 Oryza longistaminata | reverse complement strand
ACTAGTCCAATAGGGAAAGGGTGGCTCTCCCTTTTAAGATGGCTTCCTCCTCCCAAGCTAAGCAAGGTGGGATTATTCAGAGGCTCGCACGGTCGCCGCCCGACTTTTGCGTCTCTGCTAGCGGGTAATAGTGGAGGATGTCCTCATCATTCCCACCCCCTTAAACAAGGGCCTATCTCTGATACCAAATGATAACAATCCGGCCCAGGGGGTTGGCCGAGACCCAATAATTTAAGGTTGCTCGGACCCCAACAGTTCTTTGGCACACCTACTCAGGGAAAGGCCCAATCTCCCTAAAAGACTAGTCCAATAGGGAAAGGGTGGCTCTCCCTTTTAAGATGGCTTCCTCCTCCCAAGCTAAGCAAGGTGGGATTATTCAGAGGCTCGCACGGTCGCCGCCCGACTTTTGCGTCTCTGCTAGCGGGTAATAGTGGAGGATGTCCTCATCATTCCCACCCCCTTAAACAAGGGCCTATCTCTGATACCAAATGATAACAATCCGGCCCAGGGGGTTGGCCGAGACCCAATAATTTAAGGTTGCTCGGACCCCAACAGTTCTTTGGCACACCTACTCAGGGAAAGGCCCAATCTCCCTAAAATACTAGTCCAATAGGGGAAGGGTGGCTCTCCCTTTTAAGGTGGCTTCCTCCTCCCAAGCTAAGCAAGGTGGGATTATTTAGAGGCTTGCACAGTCACCGCCCAACTTTTGCGTCTCTACTAGCGGGTAATAGTGGAGAATGTCCTCATCATTTTTCGGTATTGTTGCTATGCATGATCTTGAGCTTGAGCGATTAGATGTGAAAACAACATTTTTACATGGAGAGCTTGAGAAGTAGATATACATGGACCAACCAGAAGGGTTCCTAGTACCTGGTAAGGAGGATTATGTTTGCAAGTTGAAAAGATCCTTATATGGTTTAAAATAGTCTCCTCGTCAATAGAATAAAAAGTATGATTCATTTATGTTGTCACATGGCTTTAAGAGGTTTGAATGTAATAGCTGTGTGTACATTAAATTTGTTAATGGATCACCTATATACTTACTGTTATATGTTCATTATATGCTGATTGCTGTCAACAGCAAGAAAAAGATTAGTATATTGAAGAAATTGTTGAGTAGTGAGTTTGATATGAAGGATCTTGGTGGTGCTAAGAAAATTCTAAGTATGGAAATTACTAGAAACTGAAATTTTGGTTTGTTATTTCTTAGTCAGCAAAGTTATATTAAGAAGGTTCTTCAGTGTTTCACTATGCATGATGCAAAGCCTGTTATTACTCCTATTGCATCTCATTTTAAATTATCAGCTTTACAATGTGCTAGTGCTGATGAGGAGGTAGAATACATGTCAAGGGTTCCATATTCTAGTGTTGTTGGTTCTTTGATGTATGCCATGATTTGCTCCCGTCCAGAGTTATCTCATGCTATGAGTTTGGTTAGTAGATAAATGGCTAATCTTGGCAAAGAACACTGGAAGGCTGTTCAGTGGATTTTTAGGTACCTTCGAGGCACAACAGATGCTTGCTTGAAGTTTGGCAGGACTGATAAGGGACTTGTTGTCTGTGGATTCAGATTTTGCTGCTGATTTGGATAAGCGAAGATCACTCACAGGTTATGTGTTTACTATTAGTAGTTGTGCTATGAGTTGGAAAGCAACATTGCAACATGTTGTTGCACAGTCTACCACTGAAGCAAAATACATGGCTATTGTTGAAGCATGTAAGGAATCAGTTTGGCTGAAAGGATTGTTTGCTGAGCTTTGTGGATTTGATTCTTGCATTAACCTGTTTTGTGACAGTCAAAGTGTCCTATACTTCACTAAAGATTAGATGTTCCATGAGAGAACAAAGCACATTGACATCAAGTATCATTATGTTCGCGATGTAGTCACACAAGGTAAGCTAAAGGTATGCAAGATAAGCACTCATGATAATCCTACTGATATGATGAAAAGCCAGTTTCCGTTGCTAAGTTTGAGATTTGCTCAAGCTTAGTTGGTATAATGGTTTAGCCCAAGAGGCTATTTGGCGCCGAAAGTGTTTTTCTTTGTTGTGTTCAGGGTGAAGGTTTTGATTTATGCACTAAGAAGGAATTTTGTCTCGTGGAGTTTATTGAATTGTGATCCAAATTTATTTACACTCATATAAAGGCCAACTTCGGACGGAGCGAAGCAGAGGCCTGTCGCCGGAGGCTTGGGCCGGAGCGAAGCATTATCCTTTTAGGGTTTCACCTTCATATATACTTCTTGTAACCCGCCGTTCGGCGTTTATAACTTCATCCGATATAGTGAAGATATTTGCTGGCTGGCGCCTATGGTTTTTCTCTCCTGCTATGGGAGGGTTTTTCATATTAAATCTCGTGTCTTCTGTGATTGATCTATTCTTCTTTATCGTCTATTTGCCTATCGTTTCCTAACAAAAACTCTTCTTCTCTTATGATGCCTGCAACACTGCAATGACATCCGGCACTTGCTCTGTATTTCTTCCTAGTGCCTCTCGTTCTCAACGACCTGACTATATGCGTACTATCGCTTCTTCTTCTCTTATAATCCCTGCAACACTGCAATGCCATCCGGCACTTGTACTGTATTTCTTCCTAGTGCCTCTCGTTCTCAACGACCTGACTATATGCATACTATCGCTTCATATTTGACTGATTCAGGAACAAATGATAATAGTCTGCTAACTAGCTGTACGATATAATAAAAGGCAAAGCAAATGTAGGGGCGTGGTAGAGAAAGCAAGTAGGACGACAATAAAAGAGGCATTTGCAGGTATGCCAGGTACGTTTATGGTCAAATCTGAAATTCACAGAAAGACTAGAAAGACCATTCCTCCGTCGGAAAAAAACTCGACCTATATAAGGATGTGACATCTCCTGATATAATAAATCTAGACAGCCCACTAGTACAGATCCTTCTATCTGTGACGGGCTCTAATATGCTTAGAAATAGCGGGCCGTCATAAGAAAGTCATCTCAATCGGACCGAAAAGTGCCCGATTAAGATATAGTCGCACATACATGTTAGATGGGCATAAAACTTAAGCCCGTCACAGATGACACCTATCAGTGACGGGCCGTAGTTTAGGCCCGATTGAGATAACATTCCATATCTCAAATGGGCCTAAAGTTGCGGTCCGTCACAGATAATGGTCATCTGTGACGGGCACCAACTTTAGGCCCGATTGAGATAACATTCCATATCTCAAATGGGCCTAAAGTTGCGGTCCGTCACAGATAATGGTCATCTGTGACGGGCACCAACTTTAGGCCCGATTGAGATAACATTCCATATCTCAAATGGGCCTAAAGTTGCGGTCCGTCACAGATAATGGTCATCTGTGACGGGCACCAACTTTAGGCCCGATTGAGATAACATTCCATATCTCAAATGGGCCTAAAGTTGCGGTCCGTCACAGATAATGGTCATCTGTGACGGGCACCAACTTTAGGCCCGATTGAGATAACATTCCATATCTCAAATGGGCCTAAAGTTGCGGTCCGTCACAGATAATGGTCATCTGTGACGGGCACCAACTTTAGGCCCGATTGAGATAACATTCCATATCTCAAACGGGCCTCAAGTTGTCATCCGTGACGTGCCACAACTTGAGGTCCGTTTAAGATAACAACTAGGCCCGTCACAGATGACTCATCAGTGACGGGCTATATACTTAATCTCTATTGGGCATTAACGACGAAATGTTAGTAATATTATTCACAAATTTTACATATATGTGTTATAGTTTATAAAACCAGATAAGAGATATGTCAATTTTGTGAACAATGTTACTATCACTTTGTCGTATGAAGAAATGACCAAAATAAAAGTTTTAGATCTTGATGAGTTATTCAACTTTGTTGTTGATGACTTTTTCAGTTGATATCATTTAGTATTTGAAAATGTTGTTTGGAGTTGTCATATTTTTAAATTCAAATTCAAAAGGTTCAAAAATGTTATATAGAAAAATGACCAAAATAAAAGCTGTAGATCTTGATGAGTTATACAACTTTGTTGTTGATGACCTTTTCAGTTGAAGTCGTTCACTGATCTAAAATGTCACATCCCCTCTTAGGTTTAGTTTTTTTGACGGAGGGAGTATGTTTGCAGCAAAGTCTTATAGGAAGGCCAGCTAGATTGGTATATAGGGTGTGTTTACTTTTTTGGGTGTAAAGTTTTTGAAGTATGCGGATGCACATTTGAAATATTAAACGTAGATTAATAACAAAACAATTACAGATTTCGCCTGTAAACTGCGAGACGAATTTATTAAGATTAATTAATTCGTCATTAGTAAATGTTTACTGTAGCATCACATTGTCAAGTCATGTCATAATTAGGCTCAAAAGATTCGTCTCGCAATTTACATGCAAATTGTGCAATTGGTTTTTTTCACATTTAATGCCCTATGCATGTGTCTAAATATTTGATGTGATGTTTTTTGCCAAAATTTTTTAAGATCAAAACAAGTTCATAGCTGATGGATTCTACCATTAGTGTGACAGAGTCACCGAGAAGGATGCCTACAACTGATCACGGGTGAATTTTCTTCACAATCAATTTGGCGGTGCCTTTCTTTCCAAGCACAAAATAAGCTTGTACTCCCTCCGTCCTATAATATAAGAGATTTGACATTTTGCTTCTATTGTTTGACTACTCGTCTTTTTAAAAAATTTTGTGCAAATATAAAAAACGAAAAGTTATGCTTAAAATACTTTGGATAATAAAGTAAGTCAAAAAAATAAATAATAATTCCAAAATTTTTTTTAATAAAACGAATGGTCAAACAGTGCAAGCAAAATATCAAAATCCCTTATATTAGGAGACGGAGGGAGTACATTTCTTTCCATCATTTTTCTGATCCAAAGGAGACGATTCCGGTTACCTCCGATGTGAGGATGCTCTGCCTCTTCAGTCTCAGCATGGATCTAGCTTGAGGGCTCTCTCCTTAGAGCATGCTCAGTTCCTGTACCTGGCGATAAAGAAGGTGATGAACCGACTCACAAGAGGGGTGAATCTTGAACGAAAATTTCCCGGTGATTCACCCCTGCTCACCAGGTCCTTGTCGAATGCTGGGGCAATAAGGTCCTCAAGAACTTTCATATTCTGCAGAGGGTTTTCAGTAGGGTTTATCATGCTTGGATTAAGATCCCCATATGATAGAAGTGCACAAAGATGTGCAAAAATGTATGTGTTGTTCGGTGAGTAATCTAGGTGGCCACATTAGGAGTAGACGTCTGGAAACTGTGCTGAGACTTATTCAGGTAATTTTCATATGTCATGTACGTGTGATCAGCAATATTTGGAGACGCCTGTCACTGTTAGCCACTGAGATACTCCTTGGAAGTCCACTGAATGTTAGGTTTGCCGATTGAAACTCGGAAGTAATTAATCAAAATATGCTGGTGTTTTTTTTTTCCAGTAGATGTAATTTTGAGCAAGTTTCAACCGGGTTGACGCACGGTTCACGGTTGCATGTCTCAAAAATATATTTACGCTGATGTTCAAAAACAATATTCTTATTAAAGTTTTGCGCCTCCGATAAATCTTCGATTAAAGATTCCTGTACCGGCAATAGGGAAATGCATGCAGCAGATTCCTCAACACAAAGTAGGTACAGGCATTGTCCAAGAAATGGTTGTGCATGGATGCAAGCAGCTCATCAGTGTTTGAGTGCATTGCCTTCCGGCACTTGCATTCTGTTACTTCCTAGTGCCTCTCATCCTCAACGACTTGACCATATCCATACCTTCAGCTACTCGTAGTTAAATGGTCTACTCACAACGAATAGCTATGTGCACTGCTGCTTGCATGTTTGTTTCTTCTGTCAGAATACAGTACTATATATATGTATGTGATCAGTATAGTACGAACTATACTAATTAATGAAAAGGCTGCTGGGTGTTAATTAAATATACATTGTCAATCCAAGCAATTGTCTAAGAGAATAGGATAGTACGTCAACTACTAGTCCTAACCAATAATATGGACCATAGTCTACAGATATCAAGGAGTTTTAGAAGGCTCCCCACCATCTATCTATTCTATTCTATTCTATTCTTTCTATTATTATATACTAAAAGTCCATTAAACTTCCTACGAACGCTTCTAAATCGACATGTGGCATCCTATAAATGCTCTCGAGTCGCCACATGTCATTCTAATAAAATAGAGAAATCTGACCGTCGATTTTCCTTTAAATTGGTGGACCTATTAATTTTGATTGTTACATTTATCTTTACAGGAAATCAAAATCTCGATCCATCCTTCCAAGTTCCAACGCAAGTATGATCCCTCCGTAGCGTAGGTACTATATTCATCTATCAATCTGACCTCCGTTTCCCTTTTGTGTGTGTACGCTTTTCTTTCACTTCTCCTGCTGACGGAGAAGCAAAAAGCAAAAAAGCAAAAAAAACATAACACGTACACTATTTGACAAAAAAAAATATGTACGTACCCAGTCACATACGAATACTATATAGAAAAAAAACACACACACACGAACGTACCCTCGGAAAAAAGAAAAAAAAACATAACATGTACGCTATTAGACCTGCGTTTTGAAAATAAAAAAACCCAGTTATAAATAGCACTCTCAAAAATTACTCACTCCATACGATAAGAAAATACTAATATATCGAAATGAGGTTAGTAAATTTAGTATGTATTACTTTTTTTCTTTATTTATATATTATTAGAAATTAAATATCAAATATATTATTTTGACATCGTGTCGTTGTCCTTTATCTCCTACTTTAAACTTCGTTCGATCAAGCTCATTGGGTGAGCTTATCCAGGCACTCGGAATAATGCAAGTCATTAGCACAGGTTTAATTGAGTATTAAATATTAAAAAGCGAAAATAAATTTAGTTGATTTTTTAAGACAACTTTTATATAAAAAGTATTTGCAAAACATGCACCATATAATACACTTTAGAACACAATCTTAAATTTGTTACTTAGGGTACTAAACATATGTAGTATAGAATATTCTTAGTTAATCATAACCTAAAATATCGAACATATGTCCTCACTTATCTCCATATATAATTCTGTATACAAGCCATTGTTCACAAATCGCTAAATAATATTACTTACGAGATATCCATCCACAATGCACCGAACGATAGCTGATATCCAATGAGCACGTGTGTCATCCAGCACTGAAGATAAAGGGTGATACTAAGTGCGCAACCATCAACAAATTATAGGTAAATAGAATATAAAAACAATGTACTACAAACAATAGTTGACTACAAGTACATTACACCTATGAGTAATACTATTCCAACACTTCTACAAATGCTCATAAGATGCCACGTGATGCTCTAATAAATTAGAGAGAATCTATGAAAAACTATATAAAAAAGTAAAATATTTATCCATCAGTTTACAATTAAATCAATGATCCATTATTTTCAACCATTAAATTAGATATACTAAACTAATCCCTATGTGCTAAAAACCGTATAGTCTCTACATACGTACACAACTCCTACGTAAGTATGTACATAACAGATATAAAAAAAAAGAGTGTGTGTATATTATCTATCCCATCTAGTAGCTTTCTCTTTCTTCCCAGCTCTAAGATTTTCCCAAATTAAGGATATATAAATGTAGCAACTGCTCCTACTGAGGTGGTAAAACAAGCCATGCCATATGCAGCTGCCTTACGCCACCCTTTGCTCCACTCTCTTCCCATCGATTTTCTCGAAAGTATTCTATTTACTAATAATTTAAAAGTCAATCATATTAACTCATATAAATATGTGCAGAAGCACACTGTGAGTACACATGCGTACACCCTATCCCTATGTTAGAAAAATTTTTGTCCAAAAAAAGAAAAAAAAACGTATGTACGAGAGACTACTATTCCAAAAAAAATACACATAACTACATTATATCTATTTTTATGTCGTTCTCATCCAAATAGTGTTAACAAATTAGCACAAACTCCAACGCATATTAAACCCTATGTACATGCATAGGTGAATTAGATGTATAATACAAGTAAAAAAAAATATCAAAACCATATGTTAGCAAATGATCATCGCGTGAGCATATATTTTTTATGTGATCCTCGCCACTGAAGCTATTAGATAGTCGAACGATCAACCGTGCTAATCTTTTTTAAACAATATGTCTTTACTACTAAAATTTAGTACCATTGATTAACATCATAAACACATTATGTCTACTCTATACATTAAATCAACTCAAGACAAAAAAAACCTTTTTTTCATTACCTCCATCTTCTTTCACTCATTGCCTAAAGGGTGCCAAGCATGAATCTCAACTGGCTATGTTGTAGTAAACTATACAGGAATATGCATTATTCGGTTGAGGTGGTCCGATTTTAGAGGTTACCGTTGAAAATAGAGCTTAACTGGCCTACTTGAGGCCTACTTGAGGAGCACGACTATATCAATATGAGACCCATGAATTAAGGCATTAGAGAAAAACCCTTAACGGCTATAGTCGGCTTCACCCGATCGTTAGAGGGGCATTCTTATATAAGTTTAACGGTTTTATTCTATTAATTGGTAGAAGCAATACTTTTAAATATTTATATATAGATTTGGACACATGTGAGACATAGGCACTTGGGTATGATGTGGAGATTTAACTTTTTCTGGCATTAATGGTGTATTGGGTTTACTTTTAGTATAACTGCAATCTATCTATTAAAAAGACACTCATATTTTAAGACAATAATAATAAATAGTGGTGATAGGCTAATTTACATATAACCAGAACAAAGTGATTTTTTGTTTGATACGCATTCTTATCATTTAGTATATCAAAATCTATGATCTATTTCTTATAGTGAATATAGTGAGATAGGTCTTCTTTTAATATTCTTTTTATAGACAATAAATAAATTGCCCACGCATGTGCGCGGGCTTCCTTCCTAGTTAAAAGGAAAAGCAGATGTAGATGACGTTTGTTGATTTCACTCACCGAATTTCTTCCTCTGTGACTCTGTTAGAAGTTTTTTTTTTCTCATAAAAAGGGAATGATGACTCGGCCAAGGACACAGGCAACAAGGAAACACTACAAAACTCTTCTCTTATGCTTCCGGCTTGGTAAGGCTCTTTCACTGCACGGTAGATGAATTTCATCAGGTATATCCTCAAGAACTGGCTGGGGATGGACATAACCGCCCAGCCTTAGTTGCACTGCATTGCCATCCGGCATTTGCATTATATTTCTTCCTAGTGCCTCTCGTTTCTCAACGACCTAACTATATGGATACTGCTATCACCTCATATTTAACTGACTCATGACCAAATGATAATAGTCTGCTAAATAGCTGTACGATAATAAAAGGCAATAAAGCAAATGTAGGCCTGGATGGGAAAGAAAGTAGGACGCGACAATAAAAGGCATTTGCACACACCACGACAGAAACACATATAGAGGTTGGCACTATATGTGTTGAAAGTGCTAAAACTAGCACCTGTAAATCTTTTCTCACATTCCTAGGCTAAAAACACAAAAAACAACACCTTTCAGCTACTAATGGGGTCGGTTCCATAAAAAACCGTCACCTATACTATGGGTACCGTCACCCAAGTCCTGAATCCTGATACATCCTATGTGCTGAGATTATGTTGCTTGAATCCAATGCTAAAACCTTCGGCTCTGATATCACTTGTTACAAAAGTTAGTTGATATAGTGAAACAACCGGTAACCTTCCCTGTCACTTCAATTATTGATCACCGAAGACACGTCATATGAGAACACAGAAGCACATGATATTTGTTAGCGAAGCTCAGCCGAAGCCTGCATCTACGGGGTTCTGATTATGGGCACTCCTCCCTAATCAATATAGCACCTAGTCGCTACGAGTCCATGGTCTCACTGCCATCATCTCCCTGCGTGCTTACGCTATATTATAGTCACCATGGTTAAATTGTGGTGCCTCCTCTGTATTTAAAAGAGAGCCTATGACAGAGTTTGAGTCCAACTATATCATACACCTATTACAACTCCAAGTCCAACTGTAATCAAATGGGACTAGTATATTCAACACCTGTTCTAATAGTCTGTATGGAGCAAGTGCAAATCCTCGGCCTTTCTTGGCAACTGACCAAATCATTGACTATTTCTATAAGAGGACGCCACTCGCCCTAAATGGCTTGAGGGTGTCAACCTTACCCAGGAGGTTGTTTTTATCGTAAGCTATTGTAAATTGAAAACAATTCTAAATATTCCATACACGTTCCTACTTGCTAAGTCGAACAAAATTCTAAGTAGTTCTTACCTGCATTGAAATTTGAACCTTGGTCTCAAATAGAATATCACCGTCTCTTTGTAATCTTGATAAATCATAATATTTTCAACATCCGTTTTCATTTCAAGATATGTAATTGTTGACAGTCCTTAGAGGTATTGGTTATTACTTATCATTTCCACAAAAATCTTGGTGAATATTTGTATGCAGGTGAATTATAGAGGAAAAACACCAGTATTCGACAAAATACACCTCCTGACAATCGAACACGATTACACAGATAGTAGGCTCCAGATATCAATCAAAACCACATAGAATTGAGCCCAGCCAAGGTAAACACATGTTGGGGGCCCACCAGGTAGTCCTAACCAAAGGAATGGCCAGGAGGTGGGCCATAAGGTCCGTCGAACTAGGAGGTTGCCCGAACCACCATATTCTACCCCCTTGCTATTTGCTTCCACGTGTAGGCTCCTGATCACTCCTCAATGGTGGTTAAGCCTGATTCCAGGGCTTAACTTACCTCCAAACCATCATTACAACACTATATTAAGAGAAGAAGTTCTTACTCTCAAACAGACAACTCAAGTGGAGTACAACTCACTTTCTTGTTTAGGCAACTCTCTAGTAGAGTTGGAACAAAGGTAGAGAGTGAGTGGAAGCTTCAGAAGGAGTGCCCCAGGTGTCAGAGATGTTGACACACTCTCCATTGGAGTCACGGAGGAGTCCTATAGGTGCCCTCCATTGGAGTCCCGGAGGAGTCCTATAGGTGCCCGAAGTGGTAAAACCAGCACCTATAGTGCCTTTCCCGTCCATGCGCTCATCAACCTGCCAAAATGCCAAGAACCAGCATCTTTATCAACTAATATTTAAAAAACAACACATTTTACCAGTCAGAGTTAGATGGCGGTTTTAATTTAAATCCGAAATTTTTTAGTTGGCGCGGGGCCCACCCAACAACCGGTATCTTTGGGGTAAAAGGAATAGGTGCCCCTTTTTTTAAAAAAAAACCGACATCTATGTTATATTATAGGTGCCGGTTTTTTAAAAAGCTGACACCCCGTAAAACTAAGCTGAGCCGCACAGGAGAGCCACGTCCGTTCTTATCCATCCATCCCCGACCACTCTATCTCTCTCTCTCTCCTTATCGCTTTCTTTCTTCTATCTTTCTTCTCTTCTTCTCCTCCCCTCGGCTCTCTTGCGCCCTCCCCTTGGGGTCGCGGTCCGGTGGTGGAGGTAGCGGTCTGGCATGAGGTGCCGTGGCAGAGCCCTTCGCCAGATCCGTTACTGAGCAGCGGCCCGGTAGGAGGGGAGGTAGGGGCGGCGGTGGCGGGATGGAAGGTGGTGGCGGCATCTCCCCTCAGCCAGATCTGGCCGGGAGCGGCAGCCCGGCAAGAGGGGAGAAGGTGGCAGTGGCGGGAGGGATGGTGGCAACTCGACAGTGGAGGCGGCGGCAGCGCCTCCCCATCGCCAAATTTGGCCGTTAGCGGCGGCCCAGCAGTGGCAGCGGCGACGCCCCCCTCCGCCAGAACTGGCCGGGAGGGGTCTCGATGACTGCCCAGCGACGATGAACGGGAGCGGAAGCGACAACATTGGCCCGGTAGCGGCATCTTGTGTTCATGTATGCTCATGTGTTCTTGTGTTCATCTTGTGTTCTTGATGTTCATGTCGTGTTCATGTGTTCTTGAAGTGAAATCACTCGATGCAACAGCTCGAATGCATCGGCTTGATTCAAGACGATGCATTGAGCCGGTTTTCTTGTTGCGTTCCCGAGGCCTCAAAGGTGCCGGTTTTACACACCGGCACTGATGACTTCGTGGTGCCGGTTGGGAAAACCGACACCTAAGGGGGGTTCCCAACCGACACCGATTAGGGTTTCTGTAGTAGTGAGTGCCGGAGTGTCGGCACTCTCTTCGATCTTGTACCTCGGCAGATGCTTTCTTCAATAAAGTATGTACTGAGTGCTCTAGTACTAAGATTCTGGATAAAGAAGGAAGTTCTTGGCCGAGGCTAGAGTTGTAATCGATAACGCAGATGTAGTGTCTAGGTTAGAGGTTACATTCGTTTGTTGTGTGCTCAACG
>CM020188.1:12176329-12190896 GCA_009805545.1 Oryza longistaminata | reverse complement strand
TTGAATCCTAATATTAGATTATAAACACGTGTTCGTTGTGATTCGATATCCTTGGAATACTATGAGGTGAAGTGCTACATCGATATTTGTGTGCTTACTGATTTATCTATGACCGTAATAAATACCAACAATAATTTTCATTCATACATCAAGTCTATAAATTTAACAAGTATGATATTCAAACTTGAAAGTTTGACCGGAGAAATGGTGAAAATAACTTGTTTTCATGACCAAAGGGAATCACTATTGATCATTTACTTCTGCTTCATTCGTTTGGTTGCACTGCAATGAGGCTTCTCAACTCTCTCACAAACAACGGTGTAGCGGTAACTCGGCTGGTAGGCAGACTCCCACAGCACAACCTCCATCTCTTTCTCTACAGGAAGAACGCTGCCGGCAACTAGTTCTTGAACCATAATGCCAGGCACCTCAGAAGACTCGCCGGTCTGAGATGCACTCTTTAGCCTAAGAGGCATTGGAAGCACCTTCAGAGCCACACGAGCGATGCTGAGCTTGGTGAAATACTTGTCACGTTGCATCACTTCATGGAATCTGTACACGGTGTTAAGCATAGTGTGCCAAAACTGTTCATCAAGGTTTGCCCTTAGAAGCCTACCGAGTACCTTGGCTCCAAACAATGAGCCATGAAGTGCTGCTGCAATTTGTCTGCCAACCACAGCGAGCCCTGCATGCTCCTCTAGAATGCTAGAACCTGAACCAAAGGCAAGTGACCTGAAGAAGTACCAGTATTCCTCTTGGAGTAATGGATCGATCCGCATCGCTCCCGTCGTACCAAGATCTTTGATGTTGTCATTCTCGCTGACCATTATGATCTTGCTTCCATTTCCAATTGATCTTAGAGAAGCACAGAGTGTAGCCCATGCTACCTTGTCAATCACTACTTCATATGTGTTTTTTATCACAATGAGATGCTTCCTGTGCAGTGAAGAGGTTGAAACATCGGCCTGGTGAAGAATGTGGCCATGACTTGTTAGTGTTTCCAACACATCGTCAGCAGGATTTGCCTGAAGAATTGATCCGTAGGAGTACAGGATCATGTCAAAGCAGTTACGCACTCTGTCATCGTTGCAAACATGCTTGATGATGGTGCCCTTTCCAACCTCTGGACCACCAACTATGGGGAGTACACCAAGATGGTTCCCAGGCTGCATCAGGAAGCTGATGATCTGCTCCCTCTCTACTAGCCTGCCAAACATGTTTCTCTCATCAGACAGAAAGTCACTGACAGGCTGCCTAGTTGGTAATGGAGGGCAGCATGCTAGAAGCAGAATGAGATCCCTCAAGTTTGTAGAATAATCTTCTAAGAACGCCAGGGTGGAACTTAGCTGATGGATGCTACCATTGTTGTTGACTTGGAAATCCATCGCGACAGTACGGGGTCGCTTGGCAGGGCAGCAGAAACGAGACAAGGAAACTGACCGGCCACTGGCCACAACTGAATTTGTGTACTGATCATCTTGGGGGTGCCTTGCACTGTCAAGCACATAATATGCTTGGTACATCCCTTTCATGAGCTTCTTGAGCCACAGGAGAAGACTCTGGTTACCTGCGATATGACGATGCTCAGCCTCTTGGATGACAGCATGGATCTTGAGCACGAGCAGCTCGAGCTTGATGGCTGTCTCCTCAGAGCATGCTCGGTTGCTGTATCGGCTGATCAGGAAGGCGATGAACCGGCTCACAAGATCCGCGAAGAATGCCGGGGCAATGAGGTCCTCAAGAACCTTCATGTTCCTTGTCTCAGAGGTATACAGCTTCTGAAGTTTTTTGGTTTCGTTTGTAAGCATTGAGTAAAAATGACCCAAGTGATAGTTATTCACACAATGATAGGAATATATGAGAATTGTTTGGGTCGGTCAACTAGCAAACCGCGTTATGTGTGGACGAGTGGAAATTGCATAAATCTATTCAAGTGACCATGATTGTTACAAGTTCACTGATAGTCAACACAACGTCATCAGAATCAGTGACCGAATCAAAGAAGTTCCATGATATTCCATTGATGTGTTGACGTGTTTCTTTTGATAGTGCAATTTTCAAGAAAGGCCGTGTTTAGTTTGTGTGCCAATTTTTTTTTAAGTATACAGGCATACATTTAAAGTATTAAACGTAAACTAATAACAAAACAAATTATATATTCCTCCTGTAAACTACGAGATGAATCTATTAAGTCTAATTAATCTGTCATTAGCAAATGTTTACTGTAACACCACGTTGTCAAATCATGACAATTAAGCTCGAAAATTCGTCTCGTAATTTATATGCAAATTGTGCAATTGGTTTTTTTCGTCCACATTTAATGTTTCATGCATGTGTCCAAACATTTAATGTGATGTTTTTGGTCAAATTTTTTTTTAATCTAAACAAGGCCATAATTTATCCATAATTGTATGGATAGCCTCTTTGTTTTTGCAATTGGCGGGCTCCTTATGCGTAAAGCTGAAGCTATGCTAAATCTGACACGGGTAGCAAATGAAAGGGTTTGCATACGTTGGTTTAAACCCTTTTTTGTGTCTAATGCCGACCCTTTTCCTTTTGCCAACACCAACAGACATCGATGCGCGTTGCTTTCTACTCCAATTGTCAAACGACTAGTTCCCGTTAATTAAAATTTTAAATTACATTGCCCTGTCGCAATTTTTGCCATGTTCCTTCCTAACGTTCCTGTGTCTCAGTCAACCCGTTCATTTCATACCAGGGAGTCCAGGACTGAGAGGACAGATGGGCCAGACACTGGTGCAATTGCCACAAACCGGCCCGACGAACCGCCTCCGCGTCCTCTCTGGGCCGCATCCAAACGTAACAAAAGCCCAGCCCACCAACGCAAGCTGCAGCGCCTCTTCCTCCCCTCCTCCACCCGGCCACCTCCCCATCCACTAGCTCCCCAGGCTGCACAGCCCACCCCGACCACCCCTCGATCCGCCTCCGCCTCCGCCTCCGCCTCGTCGTCGCCGTCGACGCCCCCACCCACCATGGCGGCGCTCCTCGCCCGGCAGGCAGCGCAGGCGCTCCGCGCGCGCCAGATGGTGCGGGAATCCTATCTCCCTTCCTCCCCCGCCCGCGACCTCCTAGATCTCTCTCTCTTTCCCCCCCTCCCCCGTCTCTCAGATCGAGTATTCCTGCTCCGAGCTTCTGGGTGTTGTGATTCGCGTGTGATTCTTGGGGTGATGGTGTTTGCAGGCGCAGCTCGGGCCGTCCGCGACGGCGATGCAGGGGCACATCCGGACCTACATGGGCGCAGGGAAGCCCACGAGGTTCAAAGGTCGTAACCCTTCTCCCTGTGTTACTGCGTTGTTTTCGGTATACGGATTGCTACTTTGAAACCGATACGTTCTACGTTGGTTGCGTCGTGTGATTGCTAGGAATCATATACACGTTGTAAGTATTTAGCACACTAGTGTGAATGAGTAGTGAATCCAATCTGTTGGTGTTTTGTGGTACATACAGTTGTAAGAGTAATGAATTAACGATGTATCGGAAGCTTCACGGTGTAGTTATGTCTGGAAACCAATATGATGAAACATGCCTTGCGTGCGTATAGTAATTTTATTATAGTCTGCAGAACTTCCTAGCCAGCAACTCATTAAGTTCCATTCTAATTCATGTGATGTCGCTACTTTGCTCTGAAAAAATACTTATTTCTTCCTAATTACCAGAGGATGAGGAGAAAGAGAAGCTTGCAAAGGAGATAGCGAAAGATTGGAATGCTGGTGAATTTCTAGTGATATTCTTTATCTATGCATCAGAAAAGTTTGTGATCCACTATTCCCTTCAATGCTTATTTTGAACTTTCTTGCTTCAGTATTTGAAAGGAGCATCAACACATTGTTTTTGACTGAAATGGTCCGCGGTTTGATGCTGACACTCAAGTACTTCTTCGAGAAGAATGTTACAGTTAAGTGGTGAATTTGGCATACTGTTTCCTTTATAATGTAATTGCATGCTTGTATTTGCCTTCTTATCCTACCTCCTTACAGATCAACTATCCATTTGAGAAGGGTCCTTTGAGCCCTCGCTTCCGAGGAGAGCATGCTCTCAGACGCTATCCAACTGGAGAAGAGCGTTGCATTGCCTGTAAACTATGCGAAGCTGTAAGTTACATTTTCTTTTGCACTGTAAATAAGTGAGTTGAAGTTAAACCTAGTTAGCCATAGAAGTAGACATTATAGGTATAACTAAGTGTAGGAAATTAGCCAATCCTAAAGGAAATGCAGTCTTCCCAGTTTCCATGAATAATAGCTGGATTGGTGATTCTTCTTTATGTTTAGATAATACTGAATGCACTCATGTAACTTAACTTTGCTGCAATATTCCTCATATCAAAAAGAACTTCTGTGTGCAATACTCAGTTCAGTTGATTGAATTATTTAGACTGCTACGCCGCCGTCGTCGCGCGGGCCGCCCCGCCGCCGCTCGACGCCGCTCGGTCCCGGTCGGTCTCAGAAGAGATGAGACTGAGAAGTCGAGAAGTGAGAGGAAGGAGAGAGAAAGGCAGTTGAAAAGTGAGAGGACACTGGTGGGACCCACAATAAAGTAGGATATGCTATGGATCAAGTGGCTAGTATTTCTGATGCACTGTGGAGCAAGTGGCTAATATAGTTCTTTGGTGTGTTTCGGTCTATGTGGCAGGTGAGGCGCGGCAAATTTGTGCGAGGCATTGTGAATGCCCTCGTATTGAAATGTCTGGCAATCAAACGATAATTATGTGTCCGCTTGTATATCTCTATTGGAATACATGTTAGTGACCAGTAGATATAGGCGTCTGATAGGAAAAGAAAGCAGGACGACAATAAAAGGCATTTGCAGGTAAGTCAAGTTTCTGGTCAGTCTGTAAGTCGCTGCCAGGCTGACTGGGTATTAGAGGCTGGACATCGGGCCAGCTAGAGGTAGGTAGGATGAGATCGATCATGTTTACTACAGAGTCTTCTAGGAAGGCTAATGAATGGTACTTGATGATGATACCAAGATACAATATTTGTTAACAAGATTTTACTGAAGCATACATCTCTCGCACATGGATTGTAGACACTCCTATCTGACAAACACATTATAGGGTATCAAGGTGTCATGAATTGTGACCGGTTAGTCCGCCAACCAATCGTACCTACAAATATTATGGAGGATATGATATCAGGAACCCACACAACCTGTATATCGGACTAGAGATAAGAGGTGGTCCGGATTCATGGATTATGTTATAGAGTAGGGACTCGCTCACCGTGCTGTCTTATATCCTAGGCTGAGTATAGAGCCCTGGCAGAATACTACCATGTATTAAATCAAGAAACTGATGTCGTGTTTGGCTAGGGTTTTCTCTTTGTTACTGTACCCCCAACCTATATAAGATAGGCAGTGAGCCCCCTCATGGGCAACCTACACATATAAAAATATTCAATAGCTAGAGAATACAATCCACCTAACAAGAATAGGGTATTACCTTTGATTAAGGGAATATGAACCTATGAAAGTCCTCTTCCGTATCCATTCACTTTTAGGTCTCGTGCCCTACCCTCTTTCATTATTGCCGATAAAAACATTGACACCTATGCAACTATCACTATGCGGTTATAACAGGTATACCTCTATTTGAGAGAGAGCATAGAATAGAGACCAACTGTAACTCTATTCTCCACCTGTTACAATACTATTAGTACATAGCTGATGGATGCTACCATTGTTGTTGACTAATGAATCTACTGAAGCAGTATGAGGAATTGAGGATGCTTCGCAGGACAGCTAAAGCATGACAAAGGAGACCTGTAAGTATAGAAGTGATCACCAGTGAATTTTCTTCATAATATGCCTGCTATATTCGTTCCATCAGTTTTTTTAGCCAAGGGAGAGGAGACTCCGGCTACCTGCTATGCGACGATGCTCTGCCTCTTCAATGACAGCATGAAACTTGAGCAGAAACAACACAAGATTAGGGGTTGTGTCCTTAAAGCATGTTCGTTTCCTGTACCAGCTGATAATGAAGGTAATGAACCGGGCCGGGTCACCAGGTCTCTGTCGAATGCTGGGGCAATAGGGTCCTTAATAATCTGGACAATACTCTCTATTGAGCGCCCGATGAACAAGGAAAAAAAATCAGATGTCATTTTATCATGTTCCTTTCTTTCTCTGTAAGGAATATTTTATTCGAACATGTACACCATAGCAGCACTTTTTTTACTCTTGTCTATCTGTGTGTAAGAAGTCTGTATGTGCATGCATATGCATTAACCCTTCATCTAGTAACCTTCAAAATAATTTTTCTCTTAAAATATTTATCTTATCAGCGATCTGATTACATCATTATATTTGTTAAAATTAACTAATGAAAAAATATATGTATGAAGAGAATGTTTCACCTATAATTCGACTATGTTACACATTTTTAATGTTTTGTGTTGCAATGGATTATTTTTAATGTTGCACAAGCAATAGTTGGATGTTTCAACAACCATTTTATGATATGTCACTAGCTCATTTGGATATGTTGGATATAGTGTTCTTGGATGTTTAAATAGGTACAACTCAATGTTTAATATTTAAAATGTTTTAATAAGTATTTTATGATGTTTTACTAGTGTACGTATTTGCAAATGTTGCACATAGTGTTGTTTGGATGTTTCAGCGGTTAAAACTTATTGTTTCATATATAATATAAAAATGTTTTAAGTTCAGAATATAGTCATATATTTATTTACTTATTTATCATAATATAATAATATAATAATATGAGATCTCATTGTAGAGATTTAATTGCAACAAATATATATATAAAGGGGCAATGAAATCGTAAAACATGTATGTAATTTATAATTATGGGATAGAATAGTTTAAAATTTACAAATTAAGTATATGGAAGGGATTGATAACTTCATGTATAGGAATACAGGAAGAAAGAGAAAAAGTAATACTGCATGCATGCACGTGAGAATAAAAAGTGGAGCATCTCACGCATGCATGGATGGAGGGACAGTAACGTCCCGCCTCTCCCAAGCCGGACCCACTTACATCTGACAGCCCTCACGAACTAACACAAGTCTTTTCTGCACATTTTGTCCTCACTCATGCGCACTCAGGAAGAATTTACCGATCGGTCACCCATCCCGAAATTGCTCTAAGCCAAGCACGCTTAACCTTAGAGTTCTTTGGAAATCGACTTTCAAAAAATAAGTTGCAACTTATTGATATGAGTATTCTATTAATCCTATTAAGCCCTGGGCCGGGATGTCACATCCTCACCCCCTTAAGACACCGGCGTCCTCGTCAGTCAACCCTAGGCTAGGAACATCCCCTCTTAGCCACGTCCGTGTGTCCAGTACCAGCACATCTGCAATGCTGTGTGACCACTATGGGTCCACACCAGCCATGCGCACCATGCCTGCGCAACTGCGATACACGTGCCCGCGAAACCGTGAGAGTCGGCTCTAATACCATTGGCAGCTTTTATAAGTCACACAAGTCTTTTCTGCATACTTTGTCCTCACTCGTGTGCACCCAGAGAAAATTTCCCGGTCAGCCACCCATCCCGAAATTGCTCCAGGCCAAGCATGCTTTACCTAAGAGTTCTTTCGAGATCGGCTTCTGGAAAATAAGTTGCAACTTATTGATATGAGTATTCTATTAATCCTATTAGTCTACGCCGGGATGTCGCATCCCTCACCCCCTTAAGACACCAACGTTCTCGTCGGTCAACCCCAGGCCAGGAACGTCCCTCTTGGCCACGTCCATGTGTCCAGTGGCAGCACATGTACCATGCTATGTGACACTCTGGGTCCACACCAGCCAAGCGCACCATGCCTGCGCAACGGCGACACACGCCCCGAGAAACATCGAGAGTCGGCTCTGATACCATTTTGTAACGTCCCGCCGGCCCCTTACAAGTAATTCTTATTAATCCTATTAAGCCCTGGGCCGGGATGTCACAGGGACTCCCCAATTTTTCTTTCAAAATTGATTGGGCGCCTGATATGTAGTCACGTCCCAAGAACCTTCATAATCCCGGTCTAAATACATTTACAGATGTGTTTTAGTATGTTTATAAGTCCTAGATAAAATAATCCAAGTGATGGCTGTGCAGAAAAATAGAACACAAATGTATGAGTGATAAAACTCCAGTCTTGATGTTTTTCCAGTCCGACAGAATCAGGATCCATGATTCTCGTACGTGCTGGCAACAAGGAAATGCTCCCAAGCTCTTCTACTTCTAGCTTGGAGCTCTCTTTTTCTGCACCATGGATGCATACAAGTACCTCAAATAAATTGCCAGAAACTAGCTACACATCACACAATTCATGCATTCCGTTTCTTCCTGGTACCTCTCATCCTCAATGACCTGACTATATGAGGACCAAATCATGATCACATCACAATATATACAGGCCTGTCAAGGAAAGAAAGTATAACTGAAATTAAAAGGCATGCATGTGCAGGTAAGTCGGTACTTCCTCTGTCCCATTTTCCTGTTGGCAGGGCTAGGTTTTCACCCACGGATGTTACGTGGCAGGGCCCCGACTTCATGCGGGGGCGGGGAGGTATCTTCACCCACAGGGCCCTGAAATATTAAGCAAGTGGCAGTCCACCAACAATCGAAAGCCCATTAGAGACAATCCACTAGCTACAAAATGCCGATGAGAACAGCCCACGTACAGGCTATCAAAACCCAATCAAGTAAGGGTACTTATTTGGCCCAATTTGGAAGAGATATAAATGAAAATGAAAGCAAATCCTATCCCATCCAAACAGTAGGGATAGTTCCTGGGCTCCATATGGCGGCGGAGAAATAATGCGAGGCTGTGCCGCAGTAGCAAGTAGCCAAGTACACGCATCGCCCTGCGTGTCCGCTTCCGCCTGCCCATAGCTAGTGGTGAGCTGCTAACTGCCCGTAGCTCCATCCCATGAAGTAGCGCGCAGATCCGCGCCGTCGCTCTCGGCCAATAGTGTCTCATGCCATCTCCCCTATCTCGTCGGACACCAATACTCGCTTCTTACCTTTCTTCTCTGACTGCTTCCCCATTCTATCTTTCCATTCTCTCTGGCTGGGCCCCGGAGGGGCCAGGGGCATGGCCCGGTTCTGCCTTGTTCATCCCTACGTGGCCGGAGCCGTGTAAACCCGCAAGAGAGCGGGGATGCAGCTGTTCTTATCCAAACCCGCCCACACCATGTCCCATTGCCAACCTCCTATCTGTTCCATGAAAGCCAAACATAGTACGGGATATGACATTTTGTAGTACACAGCTAGTCTTGCCTACGTGGCATGCCACGTGGACGATAACATGGCACAAATTTATTTTCCCCTATTTTTCTCTCCTTCATCCACCTCTGGTTGCATGGGTGGCAGGCAAAGGGAAAAAGGGAGGCAACTAGAGAAATGGTGCCGACCACCGGTGGCAAAGGCGCCGGTGCCAAGGTCAGCTTGACGGCTGAAAGGAGGTTGGGGGGACGTCGACAACCACGGGAAGCGAGCGAGGACGGCAGTCGCAGGGCTCGGTCTCTGCCTCCAGCTCAAGCATTGAGAATGAGTGGCGTTGGGCGACAACGAAGATGGCACAGTGACAGTGACAACAAGTGGTGTGGTGGCTCCCTAATGAGATTGCACTTCTATGTGCAGAGCTCGTCACCACCAATCTCGTTGCCCTCTGCCATAAATACCTCGCCGCCGCGGATCACGTCGACCTACACTGCATGGAGCTCATCGCCCTCCACCGCACGGAGCTTGTTGCCCTCCACCGGTTGACCTGCCCGTTGAGGTCGTGATCAGATCTAGCAAGATTACAGCCGATACGACGAGTTGGCTATCCTCGTGGCTGCTGCAGTCCCCCGTCCGTTGTGAGGAGAGGAGAGAGAGCTCGAGCTAGCTCACCGACAGAGAGGGAGAGAGCTCCGAGCTCATCATCCTCTGCCACACGGAGCTCGACATTACGCCCTCCGCCTGGGTGTTTGTCGGGCAAGGGAGAGGCGACCTGATCTGCATAGAGAGAGAGAGAGAGTGGGGGGGAGGGGAGAGGCCACGCCGCTAAGGATGGGAGAGGTGGGCTGCTGCCGGTGGTGAGCGGAGTGGGAGGGGAGGCGTTGATGGCGTCTGTCCATCTGCTGGCGTTGGTGGAGAAAAGGAGGTGGAGAGAGGATGATAGTTCAAGAAGGGAGAAAAATAAAAAATTCCATGTCATTGTCCACATGACATGCCACGTAGGTAAGACCATGGGTCGAACGAGGCTTTGGACCGGGATGATACATTAAACCAAGTTTAGAAATCTTGATGCGCGTTTTAGACGTTCGTGGACCTAAATGAAACCTCGTGACAAGCTTAAGTACCATTAGTGTAATTTACTCTCATGAATCACGAGTCATGATTGATGCTCTCATGGGTAATGTCATCATGCTCTGCTTAGCCAGCACTGGGCAGTTTGCATGCCACATGCCCTTGAGCTGCATTGCAAATTTACTACTGACCAAATTCATAGCTGAACCACATGCCTTAAGTATGCAAAGGTGAATAAGCATAGCTTAACATACCCAAATGGACCCACATGATGTGCACCAGCATTTCTATGTGCTTAGGTCATTCACATGTGCATGGAAAGATAAAAGCAGACTTGTGTACGTGGTTGCACAAGCTGATAGATGAGGATCCCGGATTTTTGGATGGTTTCATGGGTACTACTTGCGATATAATATTCTTCATCGAGAACTAAATTCATTTTGCTCCCTTTCCTAATGATACTCTTCGAGAGCTAGGTTGGTTTGCATTTGGGCAATTTTTTTTTTTTTTTGTAGAACTAGGGCCTGAAGCCCCCCTTTCCATTAATGGAACGGCACAAAGAGTCTTTAAACAAGCTACCAAAAGAAAGAAGAAAAAAACAAAGAAGTTCATTAGAAACTAAGCTGAAACCTGAAAGACAGCAGGTCAGCTAGCAGCTTGAAACTAGCAAGCATTACCAGGAACCCAAACAGCAGGGACTAGACAAAAGCTAAGTGGGTGAGAACTCAGGGAGGGTTACATCGGTAGACAAAGACAGATTTCAAAGACAGAATCATTCCAATCTTCTTGCACAGGGCCTCCATCCATATCTTGAGCTGAAAATGTCATTTGCCACCTGTTTTACCAGCCTGGCCCCCAGCTCCAAACTTCTTCGGTTTGCTTCCAGTTTCTGCAAAATAACCCAAGATTTAATTAGATTACAGACTAAATAGACCACCTCGATGGGATCTTTTGGGAGAATGTGATCAAAATAGGCTTTATTTCTTGTTTTCCAAATAGCTCAGATGACAGCACTAGCCCCCACCATCATCATATTCCTCATGTTTTTGTTAAAACTGGTTAACCAGCTACCAAATGGCTGAGTTTTATTCAAAGTTGGTTTAATGTTTAAAGCACATATCACAATGTTCCATATTATTCTTGCAGTAGGGCAATCAAAAAATAAGTGTTGAATGGATTCTTCCCTACAGCAAAATTGGCAGAACTTATCCCCCTTTCTCCAGCCTCTCTTGTACAGGTTATCTTTGGTAAGAATTTTGTTTTTAAGGAATAACCAGAGAAAGACTCTAATCTTCAGAGGTATTTTAATCTTCCAAGTCTTTTTATAGGGGAAGACAAAACTGCTCCATTTTGAGTGCTGAGTAAAAAGATCTCACTGAATAAGAGCCATCTTTAGTCAAATTCCACCACACCTTGTCTCTTACACCCTCCTGTAGCTGAATCACCTCACATTTCTTTTTTATCTCATTCCAATTAGCAAGCTTATCACTATGTAGAGATCTCCTGAATTTGATTGAGTCCCAGTCCCCCAACACCTTTGCCACAGTGACATGTTTAGTAGTTGTAATATTGAACAGATCTGGGAATTGCAAGGCTAGAGGTCGCCCTCCAATCCAGCAGTCTTCCCAAAAGAGTGTTTGCTAACCATCCCCCAGTTTGTTTGTACAAAATTTATAAAACATATCCCTGATCTCAATGATGCCTTGCCAAAAATGAGAATCACCAGGTTTGTTTTTCACACCAGAGAGAGTTTTTTGCTTTAAGTATTTGTTTCTCAAGATATCCTGGCACCAGCCTTCTTCATTTTCTATTCTCCATAGCCATTTTCCCAAAAGAGCAATGTTCATAGTTTCTAAATCTAAAATCCCTAATCCACCTTGGTCTCTAGGAGAACAAATCACAGGCCATTGCACTAAGTGATACTTCCTGATCCCCTGATCCTCCTGCCATAAAAACCTTCTCCTAAAAAAATCCATTTTCTCTCTGACCCCCTTGGGAAGTCTGTAAAAGGAAAGCATGTATAAGGGAAAATTGCTGAGGCTGACATTAATGAGAACCAGTCTCCCTCCAATGGATTGAAATTTGTCTTGCCAACACCCCAACTTATGCATTTGGGCAATTTATCTAACCATTTCAGTCACCAATTTACACTGTTCACATGTATAGGCATGAGAGGAATCAGTAATCTTGCCGACTCCACAACACATATGGCCTGCTCACAGTCCATTCTACCAAGTATGGATGTAATGCAGTGGTGTCGCTGTTGTGCAGACAGAAGCAAGCCTCGTGAATCCATATCTTCTTCCTATTTCTGAGTAGGCTGCTAGCCCTGCATCGTTTACAGATCACTCACTACACTATTGATCAGAGTGGGACAAAACTGTGCAGACGGCACAAAAAATATACAATACCTACTGCAATGTTTTTCAGCTTAATTTCTTCCGACTGACTGATGTAGCAATAATCCATATTGATGAACCATTTGTTGGTATGTCACATAGGACTAACTTTGGTATCCCATGATATGACAAGTTGACAACATAGGTAATGGATATGACAACATAAGGCCTAGTTTAGTTCCTAAAATTTTTTCCAAAAACATCACATTGAATCTTTGGATATATGCATGGAGCATTAAATATAGATTTAAAAAAACTAATTGCACAATTAGGGGAGAAATTGCGAGACGAATCTTTTGAGCCTAATTAGTCCATGATTAGCCATAAATACTATAGTAACCCACACGTGCTAATGACGGACTAATTAGGCTCAAAAGATTCGTCTCGTGGTTTCCATGTGAGTTATGAAATTAGTTTTTTCATTTGTGTCCGAAAACTCCTTCTGACATCGGTCAAACATTCGATGTGACACCCAAAAAAGTTTTTTTCACGAACTAAACAGGCCCTAAGTAATGGATAAAATCTCTTAGTGGCAACCTTGATATTCAATGGTCTTGAACGTTTTCCCGACGCCACACATTCCAACCTCGGCACGTTCATTGTGAAGTTGGTGTATGGTGTAGAAGCTGAACATGCAAATCAGAAGATGGTGAATGAGCATATATATATTTACATCGAGAGAGGACGACGTAGTAGCACTCTCAGGTATAATGATGGGTGGTCGATCAAGCACTTGATTTATCTTGGCAGCTGAAGGATTAATTGGAGGATTGGATGGCTGTTGTACAGGCCAGCTGGTGGTTCGTAACATTTGTTTCTAAAATTTCCGGTCCTATCATCTATCTATCTATTATATACTAAAAGTCCATTAAACTTCCTATAAACGCTCTCAAGCCGCCACGTGGTCTCCTATAAACGCTCCTAAGTCGCCATATGGCATAAATTAGAAAAATTCCTAGAAATTCTAAGAAAAAAGCAAAACATCTGTCCATCCGTTTTCACTTAAATTGGTGGACCCATTATTTCAAGCCGTCAGATTAGTTTAAAAAACAATCTTTCCACATCCACCTCCCTCCTCCCACACGTAACCCTCTCTCCCCCTTTGTACATACCCTGTCACGTACGGTGTCAAAAAAAAATCTAAAATCTTCATACGTACGTGCAGCCCACATATATCTCCTTTTCTCTCAGCACCCTATTGGTCTATTTTATAGCTAGCAATTCAACATAAACATGGTGAGTTAAATGGTCACAATTTAATTTAGATTGGGATTAACTGATAACTTAAGATCAATAAAAATCCAAAATATTCTGAAAAAAATAAAAGTTGAACATTGAACCATTGATTTACGCATATGCAGGTGAACTATTATTTTTAATCTTAGATCGTACTAAAGTAATTAATTTCTCTCTCCTAATCTCATGCGTGTTTGCAAGAGAGAAAAATAAATATATACTATTCTCCCGGAGAAAATATACGTATGTTTATATGCAGGTACAGGAGACTATTATTTGCAAAAAAAAAAAGAAAAAAACATGCATATGTATGTACCTAAAAAAATATATTAACCATGTCCTTCTAACCCTTAAATTAGAAAGTTTATACATGATCAGTCTACCCTGTGCTGTGGCTCCTTTCGATCTCTCCAGTTTATTTCCTAGGGTCATTGTTGACTAGGCTATATCTTATATCTTATATTTGTGACAGTTAATTTATTATTAGGAGCCGACGTATCCGAGATCGTTGATATGCTTACCCAGTCCAAAATGAAAATATTGGTTAAAGGGTAGTCTAAAATAAAACATTCATAATAAAATATGGCCCAAAGTAAAATTTGTGACATATATATAGCAAATTCTGATTAAAAGTTATCATATGGAACAATATTCTAGCCAAT
>CM020188.1:12139676-12176304 GCA_009805545.1 Oryza longistaminata | reverse complement strand
AAAACCGCTTGTCAGCCCTAAGCTGCGTGCAGTCCCTACCCACACAATGTACAAGTTCCATCAGCTGTACGTGGAGATGAGCGCCACCGGTAGAGAGATGATCGGAGCGAGGATCAGGGACCCGGACTTCTTGCAAGGAGATGATATTCTCTGGATCAATTTCAAGGGAATCTACGAAGTATACCAGCTGGACGCCCTCGACGTCTCTATTATGAGTTTTGACTTTGTAAGTATATCGTTCAATTATAATTCTTAATTACTACGTCTCCTTTAATTAATTAGGTCCTTGTATATAAGTAGACATATAAAATAAAATACTCCCTTTATCGTTGTAGAATGGAGATTCAAAGGGCCCGACGGCGGAGGGTTTTCGATACTGGATTCATCGACCCTCGGAGAGTAAACGTTGCAATGCTCGACCAATATCCGCAGGAAACAGAGGACAATCTCGTCCATCTCCTGAAGGCGCAGCATTACAAGACGTTCATACTGTTGCCGTACAACACAGAGTTAGTTTAATTTTACTGTCTTCCTACATACCAAATTTCATTCCCGTACGAACTTGCTAAGTGTTTCATATGTAATGCATCCCACGCACATTGCAGATTCCACTGGGTGCTTTACTCTTCGACCTGTCGGCCTGCACCGTCAACGTATATGACTCAATGGATAAAAAGAGTCTACGTTTGACAAGGTTTTTGAACTTATAGACAGGTACTGGCATAAGTTTCTCTGTTAATTAAGAAATTCTTGTTATGTTAATTATTTTCTACTACGAATCATATCTTAAACTCCATGTAGGGCTTGTTTCAGTTCCGTCATTTGGTCCGCGGCAACTGGAGAGAAAGACTTAGGCGGAGGTTCAAATTTCCTGTGAGTACACATGCTCTACATTTATATTTCTCCGATTCAAATTAATACATACAACTGTATATTAATTAGATCTCACGCCGTTAATTTATCATTTATTTGTAGTGCGCAAAGCAAAAGCAGGGAACTAACTTGTGCGGCTACTACGTGTGTGAGTATTGCCACTGCCTTGCAGACCAAATCATCACCACAAGAGAGCTCGATGTACGTACAAATAAATTCAAATTTCATTACGTAACGATTTCTTGTTTAATTACTAATCAATTTCATACATTCATATAGTTTATTCGCATGAGGGATAACCTGACCACACACAAGGATTTATCGCAGCGGTTCAAGAACAACTCATGGGATTCATCAACGAAGAAATCCTTGATCTCAAGGGTGAATTCTACTACGACGGAAACACAATTCACCGGTCCTTAGCTTCTGAGCTAGCAGCGACTACTACTACGTCGAAATCGTAGCTAGCTAGGACATATAATGGATTGTAATTAATACATGACTACATATGTTTCTATATGCATGTGTACACATTTTCTATAATGTAAATATATTTTGGTCATATATATATCTATATACATATGCATTTGCATAACATATATATGTATAAATACATATATATTATTGCATGTATATACATATGTACTAACCATATATACATATAATATAATATAATATATATATATACATATATATAATATATGCATATATATGTATTGAAACATATATATGCATGGTTTATATATATATATATATATAAACCTAGCAGCAACAGGGCCATGCAAAAAAAAAAGGTCAGCTCGATCTTTAGTCCCGGTTGGTAACACCAACCGGGACTAAAGATGGCTCAGCCGGCCACGTGGCTGACCATCTTTAGTCCGGTTGGTGTTACCAACCGGGACTAAAGATCGATCTTTACTCTCTATTTCACCCGGGACTAAAGATAGCGATCTTTAGTCCCGGATTGGTACTCCCGGTTTGGAAACCGGGACTAAAGGGGGGTTACGAACCGGGACTACAAAGGTTCTTCACCAGTGATTCGACCTAACTTTGGTATCCCATGATATACAATCTAATAGTAATGGATATGACAACATAAGGCCTAGGTTAGTTCCTAAATTTTTAAAACTCACATTGAATCTTTGGATATATGCATGGAGCATTAAATATAGTTATATAAAAAAACTAATTGCACAATTAGGGGGAAATTGCAGACGAATCTTTTGAGCCTAATTAGTCCATGATTAGCCATAAATACTATAGTAACCCACACGTGCTAATGACGGACTAATTAGGCTCAAAAGATTCGTCTCGTGGTTTCCATGTGAGTTATGAAATTAGTTTTTTCATTTGTGTCCGAAAACTCCTTCCGACATCGGTCAAACATTCGATGTGACACCCAAAAAAGTTTTTTTCACGAACTAAACAGGCCCTAAGTAATGGATAAATCTCTTAGTGGCAACCTTGATATTCAATGGTCTTGAACGTTTTCCCGATGCCACACATTCCAACCTCGGCACGTTCATTGTGAAGTTGGTGTATGGTGTAGAAGCTGAACATGCAAATCAGAAGATGGTGAATGCGCATATATATATTTACATCGAGAGAGGACGACGTAGTAGCACCTCAGGTATAATGATGGGTGTCGATCAAGCACTTGATTTATCTTGGCAGCTGAAGGATTAATTGGAGGATTGGATGGCTGTTGTACAGGCCAGCTGGTGGTTCGTAACATTTGTTTCTAAAATTTCCGGTCCTATCATTTTGACAAATTTTGCGTTTGCGATAGAACACCGGGACTTTGTGGTGGAAAACCGCAAAAGTGAATATAATCTTTGGGGAAAGCAGTGGTAAAATGTGAATATTTGTTAGTGGACATCGCTTATACTATTTTAATGTTTTTGATTGCTTAGGAGATAGAAAACTTTTAAAATAATGGTAAGTAGCAAATTGCTTTCGAGTTCTCCTTCTGCGCTTCTCTTGCAAATTGCTAAAGATCATTCTGTTCACTAGACTATCGCCCAAATTAAAAGCACCTAAAATGGAATTAACACATCCGATTAATCTGCAAACTAAATTACACGTCCATGCCTTTCATTGGCTTATTTTCTAGTTTCTTTCTCTACCAGGGCTATATATATTTGTATTCGTCGCACATATGAGTATTCAGATCGAAACAAGAAATTAGTGCACAAGCAGTGTTGTCAGCTCGTTGGTAGGACGTTGTTGGGACTGAGAGGAACCAGGAAGAAACATTATGCAATGGTCTGATGGGACGGCTGCGCTGTTAAGATCGTCTTGGCTATTTCTTTCCACTCCATGTTCGTTCTAATTGAGAGCACTGAGTAGCTCATAATTTATTTGAAGAGAAGGATCGGCAAGCAAGAGCAGGAGAGAGTAGCAACAAGAGTTCAGCTCGGCCTCATCATGGATTCCTGGAGGAGCACAACTACCTTAAGAAGTTGACGTACTGCACGCGCTCGATATACAGGCTAGTAGAGTTCATCTCTCCGTCAGCTATTCAGTAATCAGTACAGTGTACACTTGCTTGAAATTTCGGGCTTAATTAGGAATTTTATGAAACTTGCTTGAAACATTCAGATGCTGTGTTGAGTTTGTCAGCTGCGGCCAGGAATTGATTTCCCCTCTCTACCTCACTTTCACGCAATCTCTCTGATTTGGAAGGATGCCCTCGAACAGAGTATTTTTGGTGCCGCGAACCAACTTACGACGTTTTCTGATTTCGTATTATATAACAAAATACAGGCGAGAGGCCCAGAAATCCTCCACCACGAATGCCATGACCCACGACGAGCTGAAGGTGCACCCTCTACTCCTAAAAACTCGCTCGGTTACAACATAACCTGAGCACAACATGACAGGAAAGGAGATAAGAAAACAGACCGACACCGACAACACGAAGATGTGCTACAGTAGATATAAAAACAGCACAGGATTATAGCTGAAGCTAACAGAGTTTTGATGAGGTTGCAAGGATGTTTGAACCCCTAACCTTCTAAAAAATGTTATTATCATTAACTAGCTTAAATTTGATAATAATTATGTTCATTAACAACTATATTATAATTGTAAACCCTTCTTGTGTTACATATCTACCGCAGTCTTTGGGACGAACTACATTTCCAAGGGGGGCTCTTTAGGGTATACGCGTATACTACGATAGCATAAATCAAAATTTTTCTACCACGTAAACCAGAAACCATGCAAGTATTAGATCATATATCGTTACCACTCGAAGTAAGCGCTAAGAAGCCGAAGAAATGTTGGGGACATAGCACGCATCGATGTGGAGTAAGTAGTCGATCGCAACAGCTTAACCTTCTCCTCCTCATGCGTTCTCTTCGCTGTGTTCTTACGCCGATCAACAACGCAAGACAGGGCGGCGCCTCTACTGGTATCCACACGTACAGGGACAGAACGCCACGTGCAGAACATGCCAGCGCCAGCGCGCGGCTAGGGTTTTGCTCGGGAAGGACAGTGGCGGCTAGGGTTTCTCACGCGATCCAATGAATCCATTGGTCACACCCCCTCATAAATTTAGAGGATCCATGAATGGGCCTCCAAGGCCCGTAGGACTCCTGTTCGGATACCTATCCGAAATAAGCTTATTTTTTATCTCCATCCAATCCCTCTATTCTGGCCCGTTAAGCGTGTGACCCTGTAGGTTCATGTACACCTAGTTGTAACCCGAAAACTCCTTTTCGGTCCACGTGTCAACAACGGCCCCTAGCAGAACGTATTGACTTATCGAGATACTGATTCTTGCCAAGATTAATGCTATATGACATCGGCAAGAAACCTTTCTTGGAGTCTTGCATGTTGAATCTCTTCAACACCTTGTCAATGTATGTACTCTGGCTTAATCCAATTAGCCTCTTTGATCTATCTCTACAGATCCTTATGCCCAGAATGTATGCTGCTTCCTCTAAGTCCTTCCTTGAAAAACTATTTTTCAACAATGTCTTAACATATTCAAGCATAGGAATGTCATTCCCAATCAACAATGTGTCATCTACATATAGGATTAGAAACACCGGTGCGCTCCCACTATTCTTCTTGTATACAAAAGGCTCTTCTTTGTTTTCGACAAAGCCCAATGCCTTGACTACTTCGTCAAAAGGAATATTTCAACTCCGAGATGCCTGTTTCAACTCATAAATGGATTTTTCCAACTTGCATATCTTTTTAGCTGATTCTAGATCGACAAATCATTTGGGTTGTGTCATGTACACATCTTCATCAGGATTTTCATTGAGAAAAGCTTTTTTGCAACCCATTTGCCATATCTCATAATCAAAATAGGTAGCAATCGCTAAAACAATCCGAATAGACTTTAGCCTCTGGTGAGAAAGTTTCATCATAATTAACACATTGATTTTGTCTGAAATCTTTAGCCACCAATCATGCCTTGTAGATGTGAGCATTTCCATCTAGGTCTGTCCTTTTCTTAAAGACCCATTTGCACTCAATGGCTTTTACACCATCAGGTAGATCAACCAAGTTCCAAACTTGATTGTCATACATGGATTCTATTTCGGATTTCATGGCTCCAAGCCATTTCTCAGTGTCTGGTCCCACCATTCCTTCTTCATAGGTTGTAGGTTCATTATTGTCTAACAACAATATATCACGTTTGTCCTGTAGTTATCAACTCATACATCGCAGGTGTATGTCGTATCCTTCTGGACCATCGTGAAGCCCATCAAAGATGTTGTATTGGTATACCATTGGGCTGACGATGATTGCCTGTCAAAGATGTTTTCCTAATGTCACTCATTTCTATCGAATCAAGATACCATCTCAACTACCCCTGAACCAACCCACACACAAAAACTAGGCAAAACAGTCAATGTATTTCTTTATCTATATATAGTAGGCTAGTAGCAAGGCACAAACTGATCATGGATGTTGATATATATGTGTGTGAGGTGTGAGCAGGTGTTGGACTGTGTGTATATATACGAGTGAGTGAGATATATTAAGTTTCTTTATTACAATATCGTTGTGGATAATAATGAATTGCTAGCTCGGAGAGTTCAGCTGAAATAAAAATGAACTTATGAAGGCATCATATGAATTATCTAGGTGTATCAATTGAATGAACAACACCGTTCAGTACATTAGCAAAGTTCAGTGAAATTTTAGCACATCATAACTCTTCTTGTGCTGTTATATGACGTTACAAATGCATCGAGGATGCCCTCTACTTAGCAATTACTCCCTTCATCCCATTTTGATCATCCTCTAAGCTTTTTGATGTCTTCCCAAAATGATCATAATCTAACAAGTGCCTTCTTGATTATTTGTGTAAAGAGTAAATGTGCATCATTGAATATGTTGTACGCAACCAACCAAGATTAATTTCTATTGGTGCAATGACATGTAATATTTAAAACATAAGCAATCCACGGGACACAAAGCGATGAAGTTGTGAAATCATTGTCATGATTAATATTTGTGATGAACAATTGGTTTTGCTAATGATTTATTCTATGAATTGGTTTGATAAGATATGTGGATGTTGGTGTGAGTGCGCGTGACTAATGTGGATCAGGTTGTGATGTTTGTGCCTAGGAACAGTTAATTTGTCTGATTGTGTGCAGGTGGCTTAAGGTCAACCTTGATTAATGGTGAGGACTGGGATTATACTCAGGGAGGAGCAGAGGTCTAGTATGGTTGGGATACCAAGTGAGAAGGTGATTAGAGTCAGGATTTTTGGAGGACAACTTCGGTCAACGGTGGGGATCGGGACTAGATTCAAAGAGTAGTTGACGTCTAGATGGTCAAGGATACCGGGTGACGAAGTTGAATACGAGATGGCACACGGTGGATGGACACCGTGTTGGAGAGATATTTGCAATGGGCTTCACGAGGTGTGCGTTCAAATTTCAGTATTCACAAAGGAGATTAGAAGAAACTGGAGAAGAAACTGGAGAGGAGCTAACATGGTGCTACAGTGCTTTGGGTACTGTACTGTCCATATAGGTGTGTCTACTGGACTACTGGTGTGCAGTATGCAAGTGTGATCGATACATGCATTGTGTGCTGCACGGGAGTGCAGGTACAGAGATGCATGCAGGCCGGCTGGATGTTGACGAATGATGGCCTTTGATTGGCTGGCTGGGAAGGCAAATCGAGCAGGCCGGCTCGATTGGATGGTGTCGGCCAGGGAAGCAGTAGGGGGGGTCCTATCTCGCGCGGGTCCTGGCCCCCCAGTTGGCCCGGCCCACTGGTGACACGTGACGCGTTTTTTACCGCGTAATTTTTTTTCACTTTTTTTACCGGTTCCTTTTTTCTTTTTTTTTCTTTTTTTTTTGACGCGACGCGCTTCCTTTTTTTCGCTTTTTTTAGAGGCGGTAAATAGGGATAGTAATGGGCGGGAAGTTAACTAAAACAAAGTTTCAACTGTGAAGAACTAAAACTTTCATATGAAAAACTTTTAAAGTCAAGATATGAAAATTTTCAAAGTTAAGATTTAAAGATTTGAATTTACTTTTTGAAAAATTCAACTAAGATTTAAAATTTTTGAAAAAGTCCAAATTTGAAAACATTCAAATCGGACTTGAAATATTTCAAATTGAATATTTGAAACTTTGGACTCAAGATTTTTTGAGTTTTCAACTCAGATTTGAAAATTTTCCAAAGTCCAAATCTAAAAACTTTCAACTTGGCCTAGAAAACTTTCAAATTTGAAATCATATTTGGAAACTTTCAAAAGTCAAAATTTTACAATTTTCAACTCTAGTTTGAAAACTTTCAAAATGAATGTTTGAAAACTTTCAACGTGGATTTGAAAACTTTCAAAGTTAATAGGTCAAACTTGCAACTCGAGATTTTTGTTGAAAAATTTGAAATCAGATTTGAAAAACTTTCGAAAGTCAAAATTTAAAAACTTTCAACTCGGGCTTGAAAACTTTTAAAGTGAATATATGAAACTTTCTATTAAAGTTTTTTTGAAACTTTCAACTCAGATTTGAAAATTGTCAAGTCCAAATCTTAAAATGCTTTCAATTTGGGAATAGAAAACTTTGAACTAACGATTTGAAACAATAAACTAAAATGTGAAAACTTTCATTCGAAGATTTTTTTTTTTCGACAATTTCTACTGAAATTTTAAAAACTTTCAACCCGGATTTGAAAACTTTCAAAGTTAATAGGTCAAACTTAAAACTCGTGATTTTTGTTGAAAAAATTGAAATCAGATTTGAAAAACTTTCGAAAGTCAAAATTTAAAAACTTTCAATCAGGTTTGAAAACTTTCAAAGTGAATATATGAAACTTTTATTGAAGATTTTTTGAAACTTTCAACTGAGATTTGAAAATTGTCAAGTTCAAATCTTAAAATGCTTTCAACTTGGGAAATAGAAAACTTTGAAACTAACGTTTGAAACAATAAACTAAAATGTGAAAACTTTTATTAGAAGATTTTTTTTGACAATTTCAACTGAAATTTTAAAAACTTTCAACTCAAATTAGAAAACTTTCCTCTCAGTTTTTGAAAACGTTCAAAAGTCCAGATGTGAAATTTGCAACTCAAGTTTTTTTTTCTCAAAAAATTGAACTCAGATTTGAAAAACTTTCTACTCGGGTTTGAAATCTTTCAAAGTAAATGTTTGAAACTTTCAACTCGAGATTTTTTTTACAAGTTTCGACTAAGATTTGAAAGTTGTCAACTCCAAATCTAAAATCTTTCACTTGGGAATAGAAAAACTTTCAACTAACAATTTGAAACAATAAACTAAAATGGGCAAACTTTTTCATCGGATTTTATTTTTTTGGAAATTTCAACTCAAATTAGAAAACTTTTGTCTCGGATTTGAAATTTCCTCTCGAATTTGAAAACTTTCAAAAGTCGACATGTGAAAAAATTGCAACTTAAGTTTTTTTTTCAAAAATTTGAACTCAGATTTGAAAACTTTCAACTCGGGTTTGAAATCTTTCAAAGTAAATGTTTGAAACTTTCGACTCAAGATTTTTTTAAAAAGTTTCGACTGAGATTTGAAAATTGTCAAGTCCAAATCTAAAATACTTTCACTTGGGAACAGAAAAACTTCTTGCATTTAGTATGGACTGCTGAAAATGTTCTATTTTGCTGACAAGGAAGTCAAGGACGAGGGAACACCAATTATAATTCTTTATATCTTTCACAACTGCTAGTGGTGTGTAGAAATGACGGTTGGCCCCAAGATGGCTAGATGGACACAAAAAAAAATCATGGCAATAAGCAAGAAAATCCTGACAAATCTATCACCAACAAGGTCTTTATTGACAAGAGATATAAGCTGGTCAGCTGTTGGTGCAGGGCCACTTATTCCAGTGTCTTGGGATATGATTTGTATAGCCAACTTTGATGAGTTGTGTGGGATTGGCAACTCGCCCATAGGTATGCCAAGAATCCTTTCAATAGTATACTGGTCCAACTTGAAACTGACATTATCCTGCAGCTTCATTGTCCTTGATGAAGTGTCAAAATTTTCAGCGAGCATGGTTGCTGTTACCCTGGGGATAGGTGAACATTTCAACTCCAGAAGGGTACCAAAACCATTATCTCTGACGAGCTGCTGTTGATCTGGTGTGAGATCTTGTAATAATTTTTTGAATTTTGGCAATGATAACTTGGTTGTTATTAGTTGTGTCCCCTGATTTCAAAAAAAAAGGCAGTGAATAAAAGAGGAAATATACGAGTGCCAACAGGTAAAAAAAAAAGCATATAAAAAATCAAGAAAGGGAGCAGAAGTAGGGAGCTAATGCATATTTTACTGGGATACAAAGAAGAATATAATCAAATGCGCAAAACATGAGCTCGCAAAAAACAAAAATCAAAATAATGGTGATTATTTAGCACTTCCTATTTCAGAATTGCTTGAATCATAGTCAGCAAACAAATTTGAGTATATCATAGCCAGCCATTACATATATTGCCATTAAAAAGCAGTGACACAGTTGTGTATATCCTATATTTGCTACTTTAGTGCCACATCTTATCAACCATTCAGTTTAAAAAAATACCTTGAGAGTAGTTTTATGTGAAGGTCCAGGTCCAGCTGCATCAAACAGTCCCGGGGCTCTACCCCCTTTTTCCTTACCACGAGTATTTGTTGAAGACATCTTTTTACCTGTATATTAGTAGAAACACATATGAGAGTGATGATTAAAAAGGATTTCTATTCGCACTGCATAACCGAAAACAGAAAATCAATATTGATATTGTACTGTCAGGTATTTATAACATTTGCATTCAATGGAGTGTAACTATTGCACCTATTAATCCACATATATATGTCAAAAATAAAACACTCATACATTTTTTATAAAAAAATAAAAATCGCATGTATAGCAGAAAAAAGGGAACTGAACATTCATTACTGATTCTCTAATTACATACAACAGATATACGCAGGAAATAATGTAGAACATATCACTCGCTGACATTATTACTCCATGTATTCTTGAGTGATGTATGCTAATTTCTGACATTGCTAGCAAAATTAATTACTCTTCATTACTTAGTGCAATAGAAAGATAGATGAGGAACCCAAGTGCACCAACAATTCAGAGTTTTCTAGTTCAACAAAATTTTGAAGTCAACTGCTCTAATCAGACGAGTAGACGTCAATTTCTCATTCAACCCAAAAACTAAATCTCAGGACATGAACTAAATCCCAGGAACAAAAAGCTCACAACAAAAAAAAAAAAAAACTCATACTGCACCCACCAAGCATGCTCTGCTTGAGAGTGCACTGCAGTCACTACAACCCGGTTTACTACTAATTAGGTAGGAGTAATCTTTATTGCTTACAAAAAATAATATAGAACATATCACTCGCTGACATTATTACCCCTTGTATTAGAATTCAACTAACATTTACCAGACCTAAAACCAAATGATCTACTATATCAATATATCAATAGATATCATAATAAACTCTGTTCACTGTTTGATACGATTCAACTGGATGTCATCTCAAAAAAAAAAAAAAAACAAATACAACTATACAAGGTAGGGTTTGGGACATCCAAACCTAACCCCTAACCCAGACACACATGGCGTGGTGAGCAGCATCAACTAAAGTTGAACAAATCAGACTACTGGTGAGCAGCATCAACAGCCGGCAGATCCAATCAGATCCATGACGAAAACGCTCTAAAACAATCGAGGAAAAAAGGTTTCAAGGAGAAGCAACAAGCAAGGGAGAGGGGGACCTCGCCGGTGTTGCGACTGCAGGCGCGGCGCACCGGGGGGAGATGCCACCGGCGATGCCAAATCCACAGGAAAACTTTGGGGGAGAAGAGAGTGAGCAGGAAAGGAAGGGAAAACTCACCAGTGATGGGGTTGCGGCGCGACGCACTGGGTGTGGACGCCACCGGCGACGCCATGGATGAGAGGCAGCCGACGACGTCGCCGAGAATCGCCAACGACGTCGCCGAGAATCGCCGCGAGAAAAAAATTGGGGGAGAAGAGAAGAAAGGGGAAGAGGATAACGTAAGGTTGGTAGGGTGAGTTACTATTCAAAACGTTTTGCCTCTCCCCGCGGCGCAAAAAAATCGAGCGAGAAAAAAGGGAAAAGGAACAGATGGGCTGCGCGAGGGGTGGGCCGAGTGCGACCATGGGCAAGAAACGCGCATTGTCAGCGCGCACGCGCTAATTAGGAAATCTAGTAGGAGGCAGCGCGCAGGTCGGGATCTACTACGCCCGGAAGAAATAGAGAGGATTACAATTTGGAAAATGTAATTTGATTTGGAATATGAGGCATAGAATCATATGGAAATAGGAATTGTACTCCTACTTGGTGTAGGAGATTTTTAGGATCAATAGAGAGAGAGAGGCTATGCCTTTAGAGTAAGCCTAGTTTAAAGAAATTAGATAAGGTTTCATGAGAAACTTGTGAGGGGTGCTGTGGCTGTACCTTGTTGAATAGTCTCACATTGGTTGTGGAAAGTCAAGGGATCTAATATATAAGTGAGGGACCCCTCACCTTATTGACTAGCTTTTAGAGTGGAAAATACCCTTTACGATCCTACAATTGGCATCAGAGCCTTGCTAGTTCAATATCACTGGTTCGAGGGACATAATGTGTGAAGGACTAATGGACCGTGGGTGCCTGCGGGGCCCGTATACTTGAGGGACCGTAGGGAAACGGTGAAGGGGCGGTGAACGGCTGAGGGATACCAATGTGTAAAGTGGGAGATTGTTGAATAGTCCTACATTGGTTGTGGAAGGGCAAGGAATTTAATATGTAAGTGAGGGACCTCTCACCTTATTGACTAACTTTTATTGTGGGAAAGACCCTTTACGATCTTACAATTGGTATCAGAGCCTTGCTAGTTCAACATCTCTGGCCCAGGGGACATAATGTGTGAAGGACTAATGGACCGTAGATGCCTGCGGGGCCTGTATACTTGAGGGACCGTTGGGAAACGGTGAAGGGGCGGTTAATGGCTGAGGGACACCAATGTGTAAAGTGGGAGATTGTTGAATAGTCCTACATTGGTTGTGGAAGAGCAAGGGATCTAATATATAAGTGGGGGAGCCCCTTACCTCATTGGCTAGCTTTTGGGGTGGGAAATGCACTTTACGATCCTACACACCTTGTGAACAATACTTAAGCAATAAAGATCATATTCAATCATCAAGGCATCGACAATCTATTTCGGTTTCGTAAGTATTACGTTTATATTTGGTTTTGGCATTAACTTGTGATTGTTCGTTTTGCTGTTATTTTATTCAAGTTAATCCATCCATAACCTTTCTAATACTTCATAGATCATATTTAGAAAGTTTCGTTTATTGCTTCTTGCTAGATTCGAATTTGCTTAAGTTTTAGGTTTAGTTTCAGATTTGCTGAAATTTTGAGACAACTAATTTTGGAGAGTGTTTTCTCTTAAATTGTTTATTAGTTTGCAAATCCCTTTGATGTAGTTATTCCTTGGTTTGTCTAGTTAATTCTTTAAAGTTTGCAAGTTGATCCAACTGTTGGTTTATGAGAAATTGAGTTTTTACAGAAGCATTTGTCAGGCTGTATTTTAGGCTGACGGTTAAACCGCGAGAAGATTCAAGATTCAATTATCTAACTTCGGTGAGGTTGGGGTGTGTTTTGATCTATAAAGATTCAATTATCTGACGTCCACTGATGTAATCAACCATTCACCCCCTCTGACTGGCTTAGTTCTTGCTATTCAGTGCTACATAAGTAGCTTAACGGATGACAAGAAACGTGCAACAACACGTTTATGCTATAGGGCACTGTAAAAAAAGTGGTAATTAGTTGCTGAATACCCGCGGCATTATTTCATTATATATCTGGAGGAATTGGAAAGAGAAACCACTGCGAAAGTACGATTTTACCCTTCGGACCCAATCAAGTCTCACTCCCATGCTTGAGCGAATATTTCTGTTCCTTTTCTTTTCCTCTCTTCTTCTCTACTACTTCTTCCTGCATTCTTCTTCCAGCGAAACCAGAGGAGGGCGCGGAGCTTCAGTGGCCGGGGGACGGCGACATCAGCGACTAAACGTGTTCCTTTGTGCTTCATATTCGAGGAAAGCGGTGGGAAACAGAGGGAGTTTGGGAGGAGGACAGAACGGCGAATGGAAAACCTCAGCTTCGGCTGGCAAGGGAGCTGGTATAGTGGTAGCTTGATAGGGTGGTTAAAAGAAAGAGGAAACTAGGGAAACAGAGTGATCTCGACAAAGCAAAGCCGCTGGCGCGAGGGTTTTGCCGGCAAGGCTCTAGTGAGGTAGATCGACCAACATCCGGCATGGTAGAGATGGAGTCGAGACGTCCGGCAACGGTGGCCCATCGCCCGTGGAGGTGGAGGTACTAGCGTGCCGCGCCCGACGAGGATGGAATTGTCATATCCAGCGGCAGCGCCAGCGGTTCCCAACGATTGTGGACCAAGAGGCATTGCGTCTGGTGGCAGCGTTAGGAATCTGCATCCCAACGACGATTTTTTCTATTTTCCATAAATTGTAAAAAAACATGGGATGCGTATTTGACCAAATCTGATACATATATGTATCCGGGTATCTGATATTGATACGCGAGGTTTGTGATGTATCCGTACTTCATAGGCAACGAGTTGAGCCAAGGGCATACTTGTGTTTAATAGATGTTTCTCTCTCCAGTTGCTCCAAAAATAATAAAATAATGCCGCGAGTTTCCAACCGCTAATTACCTATGTTTTTTTTGTCTTACAACAAATACACGTTCTTGCGGTGTCCCCTATAGCTAATTACACATTTTTTCGTTGTCCTGTAGAAAATTTTTGCTATACTATTATCCAAATAATATATACGACATATTAATTGTACAGATACACTCGAGAAGTATGTGCAACAGAATCCCCATAAGTAAGGATTAGATCAATGTATGTCAGCAAGGCTGCTTTGATTTAAGATCATTTGGATGTCCAAAAATGTGTTATAATTTCTCGGATCTATTTGCCTAAGTAAATATGCTAAACTATCTCGGATGGAGACAAAACATACATATAAGTTGTAGATTGACAAAGTTTTCATTTAAACTCATCTATAATGTTAAGTATGGATTATAAGTTCCGACAACGGTAGTGTCAAAAGAATAGCATTTGTTTCTAGGATAACAGGTGCTTTGGATGGAAAGAGCGAGGTCTCGAGTTCAAATCTTGCTTGAAGCATATCCATGAATATGGGTTTAAAAAATCATGTGACTCGAGGGAAATGAGGTGTGACTGTATAGGTGCCTATTAAAATACCAAATACCTGTTTGGTTTTTTAGCACCTACAAAAATAAAAAAAGGTCCACCCCTATAGGTGTTCGTTCTAAATTAGAACAAAGACCTATAGTACCACGTAGATACTGATTCAAAAACTGGTATTAATGACCCAACTCATTGGTACTGACTAATTGGTGAAGACATCAGCCAACATTTACTGGTCTTTTAGAACCGACACATATATATGAGGTTTTCTATAAGGATATTAGTTAGGATAGTTAGATAACATTACATACTTGAACAGTTGACCATTTTTCTACCATAACCACAACTCAGTCTGAACATATTGCTGAGTTAAATACATCCGATCTCTATTTGTAGGAGAGTCGTCCAATTGAATTCTACGTGATAGATACTAGTATATAAATATCTCACTTGCAGAGTCGTATTAGACCACTTATAGCTGTCAGTTATGTTGATACTTCTTCCATCCCATTTCAAGTATAGTTATGGGTTTTCGTTTCCAATGTTTGACCGTCCATCTTATTTAATTTTTTTTATGATCAGCATTTTCATTGTTATCAGATGATAAAATATGAATAGTATTTTATGCCGGGCTTATTTCTTTTAATTTTTTTATAAGTTTATCAAGTAAGACGGGCGACTAAACATTGGACACGGAAACTAGCAATTGTATTTAAAATGGGATGGAGGGAATAGCATACTAGCCATAAAGATTAACAGGTAACATTAGCATATTTTGTCAAGTTTGCTTGTCCACGACTGTTATATATATAGAGAGCCTTTTTCCTGTTCAACAGACCAAATCGGTTGTTGATATCTACTACACCACTGATGTCTACACTCAGTTGGTATGGGTCAGTAGGAGTCCGAGGCATCTGGAATACATTATGCACCGACTTCTTCCATCAGCCATTTTGTTCTGTGTCTTTCTTCTGGAAAAAGCCCATGATCAAGTTACCACTGTGGAAATGTCTGGAGACACCAAAGTTGCGTTGTCTTTGGTGATCTGTTCCCTGTCTGCTAGTCACAGAGAGATCACTCGCAATGCTTGAAATGGCTTGGAGTTCAAGCAGCGCTCTAGAGATGTCCGCATTGTGTAATGCAGACGATGGGAGTAGGTCGAGACACAACTTCTTTTAGATTGGAGATCATATTTTTCTGATCCGGCCTTTTGATATCCAAATATGGACATAACTTTTTTTCGATTGGAGATCGTATTTTTTTATCTGGGTTTTTCAACTCAAAATGTGGACATACTTTTTTTCGGATTGGAGATCATATTTTTCTGATCCGTACATAATGCTACTCTATGCTACTATGTCATACTATTGGTCAAATATAATTTGTATTCGGGTCATTCGTTCTTGGTATTATGGGTCTGAATTAATTGTTTTCTTGTTCAGGTGTACACGTGTATTTGATTGTTACCTAAAAAGTCGTGCCCTCGATCTGCATCCACGTGTTATTGAAAAAATAGCAACATCTACGACACAAAATTAGTTTTATTTAATTTAACATTGAATATATTTTGATATAATTTTTGTTTGGTATTGAAAATGTTACTTTATTTGCTACAAACTTGATCAAGCTTACAGAAATTTGACTAAGAAAAAAGTCAAACGACTTATAATATGAAACGGAGGGACTACCTTACTAAATTTAATGGTCACCCTCTCTTTTGCTACACCTTTCATCCCAGAAAAAACCAACTTCTACATAAAGATCTGGACAAACAATTGTCCCGAATCATGACCACCTACGCTAGGAGTCCTATCCAGTGCGTTGTTGCCATTCTGTGAGTGCAAGGCGTCATAAAAATAGCTCGTCGTTCTTTGCTTGCAAGTAATTCTGAATGTTGCATTGACAATATAATATGTGAGATGTTAGTCACCATAGATAATAATAAGCTAGCTAGTCATAGGAGTATGAGTTCACCCACCAGGGTTAATCCTAGTCTTCGTAAATATATACTTCCTGCGTTTCATATTATAAAACTTTATAGCATTGTCCACATTCATATATATGTTAATGAATCTAGCCATATATGTGTGCCTAGATTTATTAACATTTATATGAATGTGGGCAATGCTAGAAAGTCTTATAACCTGAAACGGAGGTAGTAGTTGTGTGTTTCTTAATTGGTGGAGGCAGGAAGTTCGATATATATATATATATATAAACCTTTATATAGTTGAAACATTTGTCCTCTTTCTTCCATACTCAAATCAATCTAGCCTCTACATGTTGGAGAGTTGTCCAACTGATTTCTATATTGTGTGATAGATACTAGTACATAAATAATGATAAATTGAAGAGTCACAGTAGATCACTTATATAGCTTCCTAAGGTATACACATATGTACTAGCATACCGCTCCAAGGGATTTATTTATGTACACATTAAATATATCACTTACAGAAGTTCAGAAAGCCACAAAGACTACAAAAGTAACATATAGGCATACTTTTTCATGTTTGTTTGACCACAACTGTTATATATATACAGCCCTTTTCCCTGTGTCACAGACCAAATGAATGTTGGTATCCACTACACCACGGAATGAATCAGTGGGAGTTGGAGGTATCTGGAATACATTGTGCACTAACTTGGATGTTTCTTCAGCCATTTTCTCCTTGCTGTCTTGTCCAAACAGTTTGTGATCTAGCTAGCTCTGTGCAAATGTGGAGATGGCATCAAAGCTGCCGGGTCTTTGATGATTTTTTGCTGTCAGCTGGCCACAGTGATCAACTCACATCCGTCCAAGTGCTTTGGAGTTCAAGGAGAGCGCCATGTCTGCATTGTGTGTAATATAAACCAAGGCACAATTCAGTTTCACGAGTAATTTGCGAGTCAGCACAAAGCCAGAATACAAAAAGCTTCCTCGCAAAAACATTGGATTTAGCCGTCATATTTGCGAGCTGATTTTGTTTTTATGTGAGACTAAATAACTCGCAACAGATATTTGATGAAAAAAAATCAGTGCTTTGGAAAAATTAAATATGCCTGGTGCATCTGATATATATTAATTCACAAAGTCAGTGAAAATAAAGCTATATCTTATAACAGACAAATTCACGAAGTTTCTTGGCAATACAGAACATCATTTGGCATATTTGTACAGTTGATTCAATGAATACGTATCTGCTGGGTTTAGCGTAACATTGATATTGGATGATGGGAAAGCATGTGAGGCGGTTCTCACCCATCAAACGGACTACCTTGCATGTTTTGAAAGCCCAGGGAGACATAGGTGACCCACTTTTATATATAATAACACGTTCATATTATGGCACTATTACATATATATATATAACTCGTTCAAGCTTATTTCACCCCAATTTTATGTTTTTAAGCCTGCGTGCCAGAAACCGATCTGGCCTAGGGTGCCCTAGATAGCAGTAGCGTGTAGCACTCGCCTCACTATAGAAGCCAATATGCAGATTAGAGTAGTAGAGTATCGTGTTGATGTAACTCACCTTTGACAGTACGCCACATCGGCCCATCTATGACGGTCTATCCACTGGTGGACAAATGCTCTTTACTCCCGGTCTAGAACCCCCTGTAGTCCTGGTTGAAAAACCCAGGACTAAAGATAGATATTTAGTCCCGATTCAAATACCCAGGACTAAAGATCGATCTTTAGTCCCGGTTGCTGACACTAATCGGGAGTAAAGGGGTAGCGCCAGTCCCATTCTTCTTTTTTTTTCATTGTTCTTTGCATATTGATTTCACACCAATCTCACCAAAATCATCATAAATTCCAAATCGAAATGCTCCCTACATCCCCATATCAAAGTAGCAACATCACAAATCATAATATACACATCACTAATTGTCACAAAAAAACATCACAAATTCTAAAAAAAATTACATCACAAATACATCACAGATCAAATAACACAGATCCAGATCCAGATCCAATGAATCATAAATTCTTAAAAAAAAGAAGGAAAGAAATCCGACCGCCGCTAGCTCCCACTGCAGGCCGCCGCCTCCTCCGGGCGGCCGCTGCCACCTCCTGACGCGACGGCCGCCACCGCCTCCCGCCGCGGGCCGCCGCCACCGCCTCCCACCATGGGCCGCCGACCGCGCCCAGCCCCCGCCGCGCGGCCCCGCCGCTCGCTCCTCGCCTGCTACCGCGAGAGGATAAGTGTGAGAGAGAGAGACTTAAAGAAGAAGGAATAGAAAGAGACTAAGAGAAGGAGGAATAGAAAGATAAGGAGAGGATAAGAGTGTGACTCTGTGTGAGAGAGGAGGAGGAATAGGAGATAGAAATTTTTTAGGATAAGAGCAAGGGATTATATACGGTATATTAATTTTTAGTCTCGGTTGGGAACAACAACCGGGACTAAAGTTAAGATTTTAGTCCCGGTTGGTAACATAAATCGGGACTAAAGAACTCTAGGGACTGACAGCCTCTGACACGAGATAAACCGGGACTAAAGATCATCTTTAGTCCCGGTTGATAACACGAACTGGGATTAAAGATGACATAGTCCCCTTACACTTATAAACCGGGACTAAAAATGCTTTTTAGTCCTGGTTTTTAATGGAACCGGGACTATTGTGGATTTGGTCGACCGACCAAAGATGGAGAAGATGGTTTCTCCAGTAGTGATCTATGACGGGCCAATGTGCTATATCATGGATGACCTCATCTCTGGTGGGTTAAAATAAAGCCTGTTGTCGATGAGTCTCAGGGGACCAGCTCATCTATTATGGGCTTATATGTGGACCTTACAAAGAACACCTATGACGGGCCCACATATAGGCCCATCACAGGTAAGACCACACCACCTATTCAAACTATAAGTTCTTTTTGATAGATCTCTCCCTTTGTCTCCCTTAAGTCTCTCTCTTCCACCCCCACTCTCGTCTGCCTGCCCATCTCTCACTCCGACCACTAAGGATCCGTTGCCGCCTCCTCATCTCCCCATTCGCCTCGTAAGCATTGGTCCTCGTTGCCTCCGCCCTCAAGCACCCCACAGCTGTCGCCTCCGCCATCAAATACCCTGAGTGACGCCGCCTTGTCATTTGCACTCCGTCTCCCAAGAACCAATCGGCGTTGCCTTCGCCCTCAAGCACTTTGCGGGCACCTCCTACTATCCTCCGCCCTTGAGCACTTTCCTCTGTCATGGCGATCATGGATTTGGGCTCCCCGAGGTTGGGGGACGCTGGATCAGACATTTCCTGTCCTCATGGTTTCTCAATCCAGTGCCGGGCTCCCACTGTCACCTCTCGAGGTCCTGGTACAATCCGCTTTTTCACCTCGAGACCCGGCCTCCCTAAGGTTGGGGGTCACCGGATCGGACTACACCTAACCTCGCGGTGGTCAGATCCGGTGGTCGCGATGGTGGCACTGGTGAGGTGGAGGTGGACGCGGCGGCAGTTCTGGGAAGGTCAAATCTCACCGAAAATGGTAAGCTTTTCTTTCCTCCTTTGCTAAATTCCTCTCTTGTGATGGTTCGGTTTGATCGATTACGCTTCTTTTGTAGAGTTTTATGTGATCAGTTTCCCCTTGAAGCTTTGGTATCTCCTTGTAACCTCCATGTCCTCTGTTGATTTTGGGATGCCCAAATTGTTGATTTGGTGATGCCCAGGTGTGCTTAGACCTATTGTTTAGGTTGTTTCCCTCCTAGAATAGAATTGTGTTTGTTCTATGTTGCCACTTGCCAGTGCAAGTTAATTAACTTGTAAACCTATTCAATGAGTGTATCGTCCATTCATCTGTGTGAATTTGTGAGATGAATGCAACTAGAATGAGGAATAGAACAGACTGTATTTTGGTTTTTTTTCTCACTGGTAATCTGCACCATTGACGGGCCGCATTGTGCTACCCGTCACAAGTGACTCACTACTGATGGGTTGAGATGCCAATAGTCAAAGAGGTCAATATCACATCTCACAGGTTGCCATTTGCAGTCCTCTAGAGGTGTCTCACACTAGTGACGGGTCTCTATCCGTTAAAGATGAGTTTGCTCATTACTGAGTACTCATCTCTGACCAGCTCTCTTCACATAAGAGGTGACGGTATGTGCCTGTCACTAATGACATGAGCCAGTGTAGTGTGGTGAAACGTGTGTAAGCTCCAATTGCTCCTTAGGGATGCTTAATTAGAAATTGGGATTATGTATGTACTTAATTTTTTATTGTATGAAGTGAAACGAAGAGTTCCAGAGTTGAGCAAAGAGTGAGAGTAGCACACTCTGAGAAGTTTGGGTTAGAACATGGTATGAATTGTTCATTCTTTTGAAACACATCACATGTGTTCTTATGGCAGGTTCATTAGCTCTCATGAGTGTTCATGGCATGGTATCCCCAATCTAGCTTGCCTCCGGTTGTCAATCTGCTATTAATTTATCCACATTTCCTATGCTAAACATTATCCTAAAAAATAATCTCATGTCATAATACATCAACTATATATATGTCATCCACCAGCAGAGGCAGTGTCACACTCACTCTTTCACTCAAACATGTATGCACGAATTGGCAACCCAGCTGATCACTTATCTCTCCCACACACAGATGCTAACGTACATGGTCAGACGTGGGTTTCACTGACTTGCTTCTATATATCGCTTAATTTGGCAGCTTAATTGTTACATGGATCTCTCGCCTAGCCTTCTGATCTATTCCTCTCTTCTCTAGATGAGACGAGGCAGGAATTCGTATGGAATGAGCAGCATCGGGAACGTTCTTCGGTCGAACCCTCGCTCTCTAGTACTATACCGTTGTTGGGACTCTGGTTCCCTAGATAAGCTGGAAGATGTTGTTAGGGTTATGGATACCACATACCAAATAGTAGTTGACTAAATCTCGGCAGGGCCCACCACATACCATGTCTTATACGGAAACTGACCTCGAGGGAGTTCCAGATAAGGAAAGACAACCAGAGTTCTACATGGAAACGACAAGGACTACTCGGATTGTATCCATATTGGTTTCCCTAGTCCTACTTGGACAAGGGGACACCTATGGGTATAAATACAAGGCCCCCTAGGAGGACAGGAGGGACATTCAACACAATCAACACCCAACACAATCGACATAGAAGCCACAGCATAGAAGCCTACATACGCCAAGACACGCCGCCGGATATCGACTTCAGGGATAAGCACGGCTAGTACCCTACGGTGTCTCCGGATACTGTCAGGAGAAACGAAAGCGCTATCTCTGATCTCGCTGGGCACGGATTCGAGGAGGAAGGCTACCCTGTTGTCGACTACGAGTCAGATCGTCAGACCGCCATGTCGACAACAGTTAGATAGGCTACCCCAAATATTGTACTGGTGTGATTATCATGAATAAGAGCAATACCGGCTTCGGCCAACAGGATGTTGGGATATTACTTGACAATTCAGGAGCCCGAACCTGTATAAAAATCCCTATCTCCATCTCTTTTACCTCAGTCTCGCGTATACCCTAGCACCGACGATCCCCATACTATGCAAATACCGGAATTGCGACATCAAACGTCGACAGTGGCGCGCCAGGTAGGGGGATTTTGGTGCTTCAAGGTTTCGACGAGATGGGTTTGAGAGATGGATTCTCCAACAACAAGCTACCTGACGACTTCGGCTTTGGGGAGATCCAACCTGTCCAAGTACATCTTCTGACTAGATCGGAACCATCATTGTCATTGACAACTTGGTCTATCGAGATCATCCAAGCCTCAAGCTCCGCGGCGTACCAAAAGATGTCAGATCACATGATATCAAACGAGCACGCAGCAAGGTAATTGGTAGATTGGTTTTTTAAATTGATCTACTAATTTCGTGGATACATCCGGCATGGATCTACAAAGGTACGCAATATTTCATATGCAACTTATCGTTCCTATTCAGAACATATAGCATTGTCAGATCCATGATTTATTATGTTTTCCTAGAGCATGTCTTTTATACAATATCTATTGCGCAAATGTCCCCGATGTTAAATCGACTACGGTCTAACGCTGGGGGCTCGCTCTGTTCTCTTCTGTATAAATCATGCTTGTTTACGGTTTACATAATGCCTGATATTTACATCTGCTCGTTATATCCTGATAATACTAGAAGATCCATGCAGTTTTTTGAGTACATACTCGATATTATCTACTATATATCTTGCCTTCTAGAAAATATTTTTCAGGAACAATTGAGCACTCGAGTAGGTCGTAGTCGAGTAGACCGCATTATCGAGAAGGATCTCGACAAATGCAGAGTCGTCGCGCCCAACCTACCAAAGAAGACCGACGACCTATCTCAGAGCGCCGGCCATCGCTGGACTACTCGAGAAAAGGTTGTTAACGGATAATTCCTCGCGAACGTCGTTGGCTTGATCACCCGACATGATTGCGAACGGATATCCGAATATGCTACAAGTTGGATGTGTGAGTCATGCTGGCCACATGAGACGCACATATAATAAACCAACTCTAGCACCTCCGTTGGTGTTCGAGAGATAATTCTACTCGCTCGTTAGTTCTCCAACCAGCACGTAGCAATCTCTCGCACGGCCAACTTCCATTGGTGTTCAAGAGATAATTCTACACGCTCGCTGGTTATCGAACCAGTACGTAGCAATCTCTCGCACCGCAAACTTCCATTGGTGTCCGAGAGATAACTCTACTCGCTCACTGGTTCTCCAACCAGCACGTAGCAATCTCTCGCACCGCCAACTTCCATTGGTGTTCGAGAGATAATTCTACACGCTCGCTGGTTCTCGAACCAATACGTAGCAATCTCTTGCACCGCCAACTTCCATTGGTGTTCGAGAAATAATTCTACACGCTCGCTGGTCCTCGAACTAGCACGTAGCAATCGCTCGCACCGCAACCTCCATTGGTGTCCGAGAGATAATTCTACTCGCTCGTTGGTCCTCGAACCAGTATGTAGCAATCTCTCGCACCACAACCTCCATTGGTGCTCGAGAGATAACTCTACACGTTCGCTGGTCCTCGAACCAGTACGTTGCAATCTCTCGCACCGCAACCTCAGATGGTCGAGGTACGACTACAGCAATAACGTAGCAGTCCTCGCACCACGACTTCAAATGATCGAGAGACACCTACTCACTGGTTCTCAACCAGTCAATCGTAGCGATCTCTCGTACATTTACTTCTAGTGGTCAAGTTTAGACTACATCTGGTTCTCGACCAGCAGTGTAGCGATTCTCCCACTATTTCTACTTCTAGTGGTCGAGTTGCGACTATCACCTGGTCCTCGACCAGAGGTGTAGTGATTCTTCCATTACCTCTACTCCAACAAAGTTGATATCAGGTACACAAGATCGCCAAGTGTTTTACCCAGAGATCCCTTACCCAGATGACACCTAGCGTTGAAACCTATCCTACTGTCCCTTTACGCCGTCTTGACAAGGCCTCCGAGGAACCTAAGGGAACTTCGGCTGGAGACGCCCAGAGCCGATAAGGCCTTGTCGGATCCTTCAGAGACGAAAGACCATGTAAGATCTGGTCGTGTAAGAGTTCTCGCATTACCAAGCCGTGTAATCGGAAATGTGTTTTCCAACTTCACGGCTGGGGGCTAGGATCAGTGCTTGTTCAACCGAGGCAGGTCAAAGGTCCAAGAGCCTTATCTTCCGAGAACGATTCACAAGGCTGGGGGCTAGGGAGAGTGTATAACTCAAAAAACTGACTGATCGAAGTCGGTAAGAGAGAAGACACTCATATACAAAACACTGGTCTGTACATTCAATTCACTAGTCTGTTGTATTATAACATGTTACCCTTTGAGCGTTCGCTCGGGGGCTATTTTTATCTAATATTCTTTTCTGAGTATTGATTTCAGGAAAATTCTATTCGACATTGACGAAGACTCCATGTCTCTATGGTTCTACACCAAGAACGACTAAGGCAAGTACGACAAATGTTGACAAGGCTCCGTCGCAGACTCTACGCCTTCTCGATCGCTCGAGAACGGTTGCTGGATCTCGACAAGGAATACGGAATGAAGAAAAGGTACCGCCAAGATAAAATTTATTGACTTCAATCCAAATTCTCGATTACAGCAAGACGGGAGACTTAGTCGTACGCTCTGTACTTTCTTGGTCGACATCAGAGATTGACTTAGACAAACCCTTTCAGTGCCCGCACGAGGCTGATAAAGGAAGACTAACATTATCTCTGAACTCGCCGAGAACAGTTAGTTGAGCTTGATAACAGTTCCTCCAAAGTCTGCGGTTGAGAATGTGAACTCGTTCATTTGCATTGAAGTCGAGGGCTACTGTCAGGGTTATGGATACCACATACCTAATAGTAGTTGACTAAATCTCGGCAGGGCCCACCACATACCATGTCTTATACGGAAACTGACCTCGAGGGAGTTCCGGATAAGGAAAGACAACCAGAGTTCTACATGGAAATGACAAGGACTACTCGGATTGTATCCATATTGGTTTCCCTAGTTCTACTTGGACAAGGGGACACCTATGGGTATAAATACAAGGGCCCCTAGGAGGACAGGAGGGACATCCAACACAATCAACACCCAACACAATCGACATAGAAGCCACAACATAGAAGCCTACATACGCCAAGACACGCTGCCGGATATCGACTTCAGGGATAAGCACGGCTAGTACCCTACGGTGTCTCCGGATACTGTCAGGAGAAACGAAAGCGCTATCTCTGATCTCGCCGGGCACGGATTCGAGAAGGAAGGCTACCCTGTTGTCGACTACGAGTCGGATCGTCAGACCGCCATGTCGACAACAGTTAGATAGGCTACTCCAAATATTGTAATGGTGTGATTATCATGAATAAGAGCAATACCGGCTTCGGCCAACAGGATGTAGGGTTATTACCTGACAATTCAGGGGCCCGAACCTGTATAAAAATCCCTGTCTCCATCTCTTTTACCTCAGTCTCGCGTATACCCTAGCACCGACGATCCCCATACTATGCAAATACCGGAATTGCGACATCAAACGTCGACAGATGTCATCAACACAAGTTAAAGCTGGCCCGGTGAACACTTTCACACCTAAATTTAGAGCTGAAATTCACTTCAAGTGTTTGGTCATGTGCGTAACGGAGTTGCAGCAAATCGTTGTGCATTTCCGTAAGGCTTATTCAATAATGTGGCACATAAGACATTACACATGTCAGATTTGATTATTTTGGAAACTATGCTTGCACTATATCCCTCGGAGGAAACTCCAGATTGGGCGCACGATGTTCTCTAAAAAAATAGGACGACCAAATGTTTCATTTGATAACTGGTGAAGCATTAAATTATACATGGAAACATTTCAAAATTTTGATAAACACAATGAAAACACAAGTTGAAATATATCGCTATCGCGTATGAAAATTCACGTGTCAACAGTGAAACATATGTATCTTTTCATCAGATTATACTCATGTGGTGTTTCCGCTGTCAACAGTTGACCTTATACGTACTCTCGAGCCCAAAAAGATGAAAATGAAAAGCAAGTTAATGAGATGTTAGCTTCAGGATTGATCACTAAAAGCTGCAGCCCCTTTGCATCACCAGTGTTGCTAGTCAAAAAGAAGGATAATACCTGGCGTTTTTGTGTTGATTACAGAAGACTCAATGCTTTGACGATTAAGAATAAATTCCCTTTACCTGTGGTGGATGAGCTCCTTGATGAGTTGGTTGGTACCAAATACTTCTCTAAACTTGATCTCAGGAGTGGATATCATCAAATTTGTATAAATCCTAAAGATGAGATGAAAACAGCTGTCAAGATTCATCATGGGCACTTTCATTTTAAGGTGATGCCCTTTGGTCTCACAAATGCTCCTGCCACCTTTCTATGTCTAATGAATTTCATATTTGCTCCTTATTTGAGAAAGTTTGTGTTAGTATTCATGGATGATATACTAGTCTATAGTTTATCCTTGGAGGAACATGTCCAACACTTAGTTGGTTCTTCAGTTACTGCAGCAGCATTAACTTTATGCTAAATTGAGTTAATGTTCTTTTGCTGCCACTCAATTAGAGTATCTGGGTCATATTATCACTGCTGATGGAGTCACCGCGGACCCTGACAAAACAAGCATTATGCAGCAATGGCCTACTCAAACTAACACAAATGAATTGAGGGGATTTCTAGGTCTCACTGGCTATTACTGAAAATTTGTGAAAGGGTATGGTGTCTTGGCTAAATCTCTGACCATGATGTTACAGAAAAATGTTAAGTTCACTTGGTCTTCTCTAGCTGCTCTGGCCTTTTAGCAACTTAAGGATGCCATGTGTACAACTCTTGTGTTAGCCCTTCCAGATTTCACAAATCCATTTGTGTTAGAAACTAATGCTTGTGCAACTGGAAGGCCACCCTATTGCATTTTACAGCAAGGCATTAGGTGTTACAAATCAGAAATTGTCTATTTATGAGAAAGAGTTTCTTGCTATTATATATGATGGCTGTGGATAAATGACGCTCCTACTTGCTTAAGGGTCAATTTACTATCAAAACTAATCATCAATCATTTTGTCAATTAGAGGATCAGGTGTTGTGCAGTGACTTACAGAGAAAAGCTATGACTAAATTCATTGGACTTCAGTACAAGTTTCAATATAAAAAAGGTGTGGATAATCTCTCGGCTGAAGCTTTGTCTAGGTGGGTCACTGTTTTGCTATTCAGGCAGGTTCTGTTGCTCAACCTCAATGGATCAAAGAAGTGTTGTTTGTCAACAAGCAAAACATGAGCATTGTAATTATCCTAGACTCCTTCCACCTCTCTCCTTGTCACGCCCGGAATTTCTATCCAAAATTTCAAACGCTTACATGTGTGTAAACCCTTGTCCAGGAATCAGCCGAGGCACACAATAACAAATTGATAATAGAGTACAATTATTACTCTAATTAATAAGCGAATATAAATTCATTACAGAGGTAGATAGTTCCTCTCAAACAATAAAAATCTAAACAGCGAAAAAATAATAAATGGCACAGGCGACTCCATTTCACAAGCAGCCTGACCAGGGCTACGCCTAATCTTCCACACCTTCAGCATCACTGTAGAACTCCTCCTCTGATGAATGAATGCAAGGTGAGTATATGACATACTCAACAAGCCACGCAGCAAATATGCAAATGCAAGGGATAACAAAGGATGGCATAATATAGTCTCATTTTGCATAAATGGCATTTAATAAATACTTCAGAATTTAATAAAACAGTAAAGTATTTAATTAAACAATATTAATCCAACGCTATACAACATACCCGTTGCATAGGCCCAACCATTCTGAACAACCAATCCCGGCTGCACAGTTCTATCTCCAAACCAGGAATATAACATTTCAAACCAGGAGCTAAACAAGTTATTACCAATTACAACATCATTTATTACGGTGAGAGATGTGAAACTAATCACGAAAGACATTGTTAGACCCGCCCATAACCGCGGGCATGGCTATTTGAATAGTTTTACTCTGGCCAGAGGTGTACCACTGTACCCACAAGACACAACCTCAGCATCATGTCAACCATGCGTCGCGATACTTAACAAGTACCCGAATAGAGATTGTGACAATACCCTCTGCATAACACAATTCAAAGCAGTGCACCGTTCCTGGATCATAATCACCCCCTTATAAACAAGGCATGGACTCCCCAGCGACCCCCGTGGGCTTATCCCCGCCACTTCACAGTCTGGTGCTCTACAATGAACCACACTATACAAAAGGTAAAGACGTTGCCCACGCTGGCTTGTGGTTGGCACGTAAATGTTTCACAACCGAAAATCGTGAACCGGTCCTTAATTGTCATGAGCACGACCATCAAAACCATGTGCTCACAACCCACCATTATCAGTTTTAGTTGGTAAATTAATTAATCAACCTATCATGATTAACCATCATGAGCTATCATTAAGCCCTCATTAAGTAATAGTGAATCATTAATTATCCCATTCATATGAGCTAGTGTCTCTAAGCATGGCTAAGCATCCTAATTACTTTAGCTAAAACCATATAATATTCTAGCTAATCAAATTATTAACCAGGTGACAAAGAATAGGTAATCAATAATCAAAGGGCTATAGCAAAGGCAATAGGTTATTCCCATCCAATGACATTAAAAAATAAATGCAATAGTTGAATAGAAACAATAGCTTTAAACGAGATCAACATTCTCAAAGGGTTGTTTGTAATCTGTGTGACCTGCCTTGCTGTCCTTGGAACTCTTCAAAGTCTTCTCCTGCAAAATCGGACTCTCCGGGAACGTCGGAATCTAGGCATAAAAGAGGAAAATCACCAAAACAGTACATAAACAATCATAAACAGAACATGTGGATATTTTTAACATGTAGATCACAATTTTAGAAAAAATTTAGAGACTTGAACCAACTAAATCCGAGCTAAGATGAATTAGTTATGAATTTTTAAAGATTAAACCAAATTAAATCATTTATTTAGATTTTAATTGAATTATGACGCAATAAAGAATTATTTTTGAAAAGGAAAAAGGATTTATTGCGTCAGCGGGCTCGGGTTCACGGTGGACCGGGTGCACGGAGACGGTCTACGGAACGAACGTCTACGGAACGGGCGGCCAAGATCTATCCTATCCAAAACGGACAGCCGAGATCAACTCGGTCTACCGCGGTCTACGGCGGACGGCGTCGATGACGTCAGCGGTGACGTCATCACCGGCGGCGGCTCAGCCTTGCATGCTCGCCGGTGAACGACGGCGCGGCGGCGCAAACGGAGGACACCAACGGGTAGCGGGCGACGCGGCGAACCTTACCGAGGAACGAACGGCGGCGGACGACAACCGGACGACGACGGCGACGAGGATGAAGCGGCGGCGACGATCGGCTTGACGACGACGGCGATGCTCCGGCGATCCTCGGTGGAAACGGAGGGGTGGACGAAGACGGCGACGACTTGGCGATCACGACGGCGGCCTTCCCGAACGACGACGACGACCGGAGCGACGGCGACGCACGGCTGGACAAACGGCGGCGACGGCGGCGCAAGGTCTCACGCGGAGGCCGCGCTACAGACGGCGGCGGGCTAAGGCGAGGGTGGCGACGGAGAGAGGAGATCCCGGGGATGCTTTTATAGGGGCTAGGAGGCGGAGACGGAGGACCACGGCGACCGGCGGTGAGAAGGAAAGTCTAGGGTTAGAGGAGAGAGATGAATCCGAATCCAACTCGAATCCCTCGATTTCCAAACGAAATTAGGCCGGGATTCCTAAAGAGAAAAGGAAGAGGAGATCTCGAGGATTATTTCCCCTCAAACAATTCGACCGGAGGAGGAAAGGGGCGGGCGAATTTGGAAGGAGATCGGCGGCTTGCGGCGCGGCTAGGGCGGCCAGAGGTTGAAGACGACTGATAGGTGGGCCCCACCTGTCAGCGGGAGAGAGGAGGGAGAGTGGCGGCTCGGCTCGGCGGGCTGACTTGGGCCGGGCGCGCTTGCAGGCCGAGGAGAGAGAGAGGGGTTTTGGGCCGACTTTCGGCCCAAAGCCAAAAGTGGACTTTTAAAACCTTTTTCATTTTAAATTATTCATGAAATGCAATTCTATTTATTAAAAATACTTCCTTGGCTCAAATAAATCCTAGAAAAATCTAGGAACTATAGAATCAAATGAAGTATTTAATAAAATTTTATCTAGCCCACTTTTATATTGGATTTTATTATTGATCTTCTCTTCTAGGCTTTTAAAATCATTTCTAATAATTCCATTTAAACAACAATTTATAAATTTAGGATTTTCAGGGTGTGACACTCCTTTCCATATGGGATTTGGCAGGATATTTATATGGATTTTGTGGAAGGCCTTCCTCTCTTTCTCGAGGTTATAACACAATTTTGGTAGTAGTGGATCGTTTCAGTAAATATACTCATTTTTTGCCATTGAAACATCCATTTTCTGCTTTGACTATGGCTGAAGTGTTTTTGGCAAATGTGGCTTAGCTCTATGGTATGCCTAAGTCTATAGTTTCTGACAGAGATAGGGTTTTTACTAGTTCCTTTTGGAAAACCCTCTTCAAGAAGTTTGGCATTCCTCTCAATCTAACCACAACATATCACACTCAATCTGATGGCTGAACTTAGAGAGTTAGTGAGTGCCTGTAAATGTATTTGTGTTGTGTTGTGGCTAATACACCTAAGAAGTGGGCTGAATGGCTTCCTCTAGCTCAATTCTAATATAATAAAAGTTTCATACTGCTTTATAGTGCTCCCCTCATAAAGTAGTCTATGGGTCAGATCCTTCTTATGGCTTACTACCTCCTTTGGATATTGATCATTCCCTTGCTGAACTCTGTGATTCTGAAGCGGCTCATACCGCGGCTCATACCCTACTGAAGGGACGGAAATTCTACTCAAGTGTTACAGCATCATTTGGCATGGGCTCATAAACATATAAAGCAAATTGCTGATTCTAAGAGAACTCCACAATCCTTTCAAGTGGGTGATGAAGTTTACCTCAAACTCCAACCATATGCTCAGCATTCTGTGGTGAATCGCTCCTGTCATAAATTGGCTATGAAATTTTTCGGTCCATTTCCAATCCTGGTGAGAATTGGATGAGTGGCATACTATCTTCAGTTACCTGCTAACAACCAAGTTCACCCAATCTTTCATATTTCTCAGTTAAAGCAGTTGATTCCTTTTAATGTTCCTGTTTTTACTGAGTTTCCTGATCTGGCTGCTCTTGATGTGAAGGATTCATACCCTACTGCTATTCTGGACAGGCGTATGGTACAGAAAGGTAATTTCGCCATTGTGTAGATCAAAGTTTGTTGGGGGTCTCTTCCATCTTCTTTTGCTACCTGGGAAGATTATGACGTACTACAGACTTGTTTTCCATCTGCACTGGATTGGGGACAAGGTTCTCCAACAGGGGTACTGTCATATCCGGCGTTATGGCATAGCTTGGAGAATAGAGCAGCGTGCTATTGCGTGAGGAAGAACATATCAAGGCGGCGTAATGGGATAAGGCCTCTCGAAGTAAAGAAAGTGTATTAGTTGTGTGAGTCTGGTGTGTAGGGGCCAGAGAGCGAATGAGTGCTGGCTATATAAAGCTCCAGCTGCTGTAGCGTATCTGACAAGTTGAAAATGAAAGAAAACAAATCTCTCCCAACTATCTGTCTCTCGTTCTGCTTCCTCTCGATTCTCTAGAATCTTCTCGCCTTTCCCCAAGTTCTTCCAACTCGCTGGCGTCGCAATTCCTCGCCGATGACTAGGTTGTAACTCAACTCATGAACTGATGGTGTTACTAGGTGCAAGGCAAGCCAAAAGTAGTTAAGTTCATGGGAGTACCCCTAATTAATTTGTATGATGGATGAAGAAATCAAGTTGATTTGTAGGACAGATGAACAAGTCAAGTCAAGAGTTTTCTCCTTTGTTTTTGCATAAGAAAGTTTAGATTTTTGAATGTCTGAAATGTTAAATTCTTACATCGAAGTTGTATTGTAATTCTCGAGTGGCCTAGGTCGTGCCATTTTAAGCCCATATGTGTTGAGATTTTCTATTTTTTGTACTAGTTCTTACCGTTGTATGGTTTGTGGATGAGCTGGGTTTAAATCTGATTGTTTGTTGGGCTTTGACGGACAAAACATAAATGGGTTGATAAAACAGATCCAATGAGTGAAAAAGCGCCCGCAGCTCATGCTGGAGGAGGCCAGGACAGCGGGAGGCAAGTCACCTTGCACGGGATGTGCAATATTCAATAGCTAAAAATTCAGCAAAAAAGGGTTACACAAAGACAGTAAGACAGACGTAATTTATGCAGGAGTGGTGCTACCAACCATTTTTATTTTTATTTTTTTAAAAAAAACTGCATGTTACGTGACTCACTCACTCACTCACTAGTAGCGTTCCTCGCTTGCAGTTTTGAGTGGGTCCATAATCACCTCATTCACAGCGCTGAGCATCTCCGTGGGCGAGAAATGATCACCGTCCCGGTAGAAGATACTGGCCACCTTACTCGTCTGCCAGAACATCTCCCTGATTGGCCGGGGAACAATGCCGCCGTCTCTGAACACCAGCCTCTGCAGCTCCCACCTGGACTCCCGGATGGTCCTCCCGATCTCCACCTTGGCCGCCTCCACGGTCGCCGGCGACGGCGACCCCCCGCCGCCGTCGCCGCCGCCGCCGTCAAGGGCAAGGGCATGTAGCAGGACGCTGTTGGGCTTCCCCGCAGCCACCTCCCTCTCGTACGTCATGACGTCGTTGAGGAGGCGGCTGATGGTGGCCGTGAGCGTCATCAGCTGGCTGAACTCCTCGCTCCTGACAACCTCCTCTGACAGCTCCGGCCCCACCAGGAAAGCCGCCACCGGGATGATGGGGCCCACGACGGAGTGGCGCCCAGCCGACATGTACTCCTCCATTGTTGCCGGAATACGTTTGCTCGCCACCCACTCTGCCTCGGTCATCATAGCCCTCACCATCAGCAGCCACTGCACCAAGATTAATTGTGACACATACCAAAATTAGCAGGTTTATTATGAGCTGTCAATTGCTTTTGTATTTGAATGGATCTAATAACCTAGTACTAGATGGGACTGGATGGGAGACATTCCGTGCAAACTCGATCGTAGTACCACGCTGTGTTCTTATATTTTAGGACGGAGAGATGAATGAGTAAAAGCTACCCTAGAAAGACATATGGAACAAAATATTTTAAATTCAAAATTTACTACCCTGGATACTAAGGGTGTGTCTGAGGAGAAGGGGATTGGGGAGATTGGGAAGATACGCAAAACGAGATGAGCCATTAGCACATGATTAATTGAGTATTAACTATTTTAAACTTTAAAAATGGATTAATATGATTTTTTAAAGCAACTTTCCTATAGAAATTTTTTGTAAAAAACGCACCGTTTAGCAGTTTAGGAAGCGTGCGCACGGAAAACGAGATGTTTTTCTCTCTCAATCCCCCAGATTGCCCAGGAACGAACGAAGCCTAAGGTACCGTAAAAGCTAGCACTTTGACTGGAAGGTTAGAATTTTGAATTAACTCGTACTGTTCTTACATGCTCTGCAATATTATCCATGACACTGCGATTTTGTACCAGCGCGGCCTTTTCACCAATGCGCTTGTTCGTGTGGTAAACAGCATTGAACAGAATCTCAACGTTCTTGGAGCAGATGTCAATCTCACTATGCTCGTCCCATCTGCAGCACGAGTTTTTGGCTTGTTCGAATCATCACAGAAGCAATGATAGAATACTAGTTGAAAACTCAAAAAATTAAGGCACGGATGAGAAGCGTTATTACTTATCGATTAGCGCGACGAAGTTTCTCATCTCCTCCATGGACCCTCCACCATCGAAAAGGTCATCCATCACTGTCACCAGCACAGTGTTCTGGCTCCATGCGATGCGGGCATCGGATAATTCAGGATGGAACAGAGGAGGAACAGCACTCAAAAGTGCCTGCAGTGGCATTATCCTTGCGAATTCCAGCTCCTCCAGCCTACATTCTGCTACCCAGCTGAAATACATACGTTCAAATTAAATATTTACGGACAAAAATGTTGAAACTACATCTGTCCCAACTAGGTATATGGATTTGAGTGGTGGTCAGACATATAGATCTCTGCACCTCTTTAGATACTGGAGTTCTTGTTGGTAAATAGACTGGGTGGAATGGAATTCGTGAATAGCCAAATCAAGAATTTCTTCCTTCTTGTGGGAGCCGCTGTTCCAATGTATGATATTTTTGGAATTCAGGATGATACAAATAAAGCAAGAATCGATATATTTGAGGTTACGATATTAATTTACCAGTGTCCAGATTTCAGAAGCTGGAAGCTATTTGTCTTGAAACGTTCGATGTTCCTCCTGTGCTCTTGTGTTTGCAGCCTTGCGTAGAGCGGGAATTTAAGGGCGTACTCAACCTGAAAAATACTAAAAATTTTGTGCTGAAAAAAGAATTGGCTCGTTTTAATGTGATTTTATACTGTACTTGATTACCTCTGTCTTTAAAGATTTTGATATATTTTTGGAGGGGAGTTGTTTCTTGAGTAATTTTGTTGACCAGGAACCAATATTTTCTAGGATCAAATCATTTTCCGAGAAGCGAACTTGTGAACTGTTGTACAACTCCAGCAAAGGCTCAATGTCATTGAGATATGCATGAATTGAATTATCGAAGCTGGATTGTTCAGCAAATTGTGCCATCCCATCTGTTCAAACAGTTCTAAGCCGGTGAATAAAATTTCAGAAAATGAAAGATTTAATCAGAAACCCAAAACGAAGCAAGGATGTCTAAATTTCAGTACGAGCACCTGAGGTGACGTTATAGCCGTGCATACAAGGAGGCGAAATGCCTTTGCACACAGCTTCATATCCAACATGATCTCCTCCTCATTTTGCATCCAGCACCTTCAAGCAGAACACAGTCCTCAAGAAAAAGGAATAGGAACAAAGATACAGCAGATTCCTAGCTTCTGAGTTCCTTCTCACTTATTTTGTTGATATGATAAAATCCTTAGGAGTAGCAATTGTAAATCCCTAGATGTCATGTCCAATATGTCTCGTATCTCGCAAGCAAAGTTCGAAGAGATCCCCATCTTTTCTAGAGTATCTACCATGCAAAGCCAGGAGTATATATTGTCTGGATATATCGCTGGCACTGCAAAAAACACACATCTACGGTTACAAATCTCATGCATAACCGGTTGACATATACCATGCCAATAGCAACCAAGATGCACCTGGGCCACCCAATTTGCTTGTAAGTGACTGCAAATAGTCTAGTGCTCTGTCGTTGCCACTGTAGATTGCTGCCGCGGCCGTTGTGGAAGGTGAGTTGAAAAATGATCCATTCTTCCTTTGATATGCCATTACATAATCCCAATCTTGTAATCTCCCTAACCCTTCGGACACATATGCCATGAAGGCTTTTCTCGCTAAACTTGTGCCACCAGCATCCCTGATTGAAAAAAAAAAGATTTATAATACAATGTTATATTAAAAGACTTTCCATATAAACTATTTCATATAGTGATATATTTTGTAAACCCATGCATTGGAGACAATGTCGGTGTTCAAAATGCTAAGTGAAAAGGAATAGATGCGATAATGTTTAGTTGTAGCATTAATAGGAAATAAATGTAGTATATTGCAGATGTTTGTCCTCTAGCTTTTCCTTGCACTTACCTTTCCAATTCGACCTCTCGAAGGTAAAAAATACCATCGATATCCGTTTGCATAACAGGGATTTCCAAACCCATACTAGTGGCAAGGCTAAGCATACCAGAAAAAGTAATGGTATAACCCACAGGAGCGACACTTTGCCCATCCATGGCAATCAAGAAATTCCTTGCAACAAAATTCAGTCCTGTCAGATTCATGGGCGTTAAAGTATGTTCAGGCCTCAAACTCAAACATGAAGCCGATCATAGACAATTCTTTCATACCTCTCCTAATGTGATCTTGACCAACATTCCACGTGTTGAGTGCAAGAACACATGCCAATGTAGACAAGAGAATATCTTTGTTTACCTCTCCTGATGGCCCTGCAGATTGGCCCCAAGATCCGTCCTCCTGTTGGTTCTGAAGTATCCACTCAACGCACTGTGGGAAGCATGGAGACTGAGGAGAACCATGCACTGGCACCATGGCCACCCATGCCGTGTCGTAGGAAGATGGTGATAACTCAACTCCTTGCATCTGCTTCCTCACTGTCACCCGCAGTTCATCTATGTGCTGCATTCAGTGTAAATAATGAAATCAACCATGGATATATGTTACATGTACATAATCATATGTGCCACATTAATATATGTTGGTATACTATACCATGCCTTGCAGGGATCCTGCATTTTCCCCTACTTCCAGGTTATTCCTCACACCACCTGCTGTTGCTGGCCAGAAAAGGGATTAAAGGACAGGAAACACATGAGATACTCACCCCAAAGAGACGTGAAAGATAACAGATTTATCATTTCAGCCTAACAACATCGGCCATATATGTACCTCCTGTGACCACTGGAAGAGGCACTACTCTGGTGGATCTCTTTGGACGCGTCCCAAGGGGTCAAACTCTGGGGAATTGTCCGCCGGAGCAGGAGGAACTCAGCAGCATCAT
>CM020188.1:12068664-12128538 GCA_009805545.1 Oryza longistaminata | reverse complement strand
CCGCCCTGAAGCCACCCGCCGCGGCACGCCTCTTCTTCCGATCGTCGACAGCGGAGGCGTGGCGCAGATTCCGCGCATCCTCCTCGCCACGGAGCCTGCCCGCCGGCCCCGGCGCCCACAAGCCTAATGCCACCGCCCACCGACGCCGCCACCGCCGGACCGGCGGATTCCTGGTGAGACGGCCGCCGCCGCCAGATCCGGGCGGGGGCGGTCCCGTCGACCCTCGCCGCCTTCAACACGGGCCACGCGTTGTGTGCCAGCCGCCATGCACCCGCCGGCCTACCTAGTGGCTCGCTGCTGAGCCCGCTGCCGCTTCCCGCCGCCGCGCCTCTCCATCTCCCGAGCCATCGCCGATGCTGTCGGGAGTGGTGAGGAGGTGGGAGAGGAGGAGATAAGGCTATGTGGGGGGGGGGGAGAGGGGAAGAAAACGTGGGGAAAAATTTTGAAACTGATGAGAGGGAAAAGATTGTGGAGGATAAACTTGAGACGGACCTTTAAGAGGCCCGCAGCAAAAAATGATTTCATGTGCGGACCCTTAAAAGGTCCGCCACAAAATATGCTTATTTTTGTATGCGGCCATTAAGAGGCCCCCACGAAGATCGATTTTCATGTGCGGTCCTCTTAAACGTCCGCACGTGAAAATGATGACGCAGTTTTTGCAGACGCGACCAAATAGAAAAGAGAATTTGATACCATTTTCATTCCGCTTATTTTTGATTACCCACTTCAAGTTTCTATCAACCATGTCTTTTTCTTCGAATGTCAATCTCGTAGGAGGGAATTTCGATTGGAAAGTGTGGTATTGAAAGGGCGAAGCCTGTTATCTCTTTGACTTGTTTCTTTTCATATAACATATATTGACTGCGCACTTTAAGTTCTTCATATTTGCATTTCCATTTCCACAAGCAAAAAATACTATAATTCACATTCGAACAGGCATGGATACAACCATCTATAGGATAAACTTCCCATCAAGTGTTTATTTCTGTACTTTCCGTGTTGAGATCCGTGATCTCTCTTGATCCGTAAACTCAATACGGAAACCCCGTGGGTTCTGTCAAAGTTAGCTATAGGTTGTGCCGTATCAACGATTTCTACGGAAGGCGGGTCGAAATAGGTCTTGGGCAGTTAGGTATCCTAGGACCTTTGACGCCCAATTTATGCCCGGTTCTAACTCCATATTACGAGATTGGATGAATCGGTAGCCTCGAGATCCAATTAGTCGTTATAGCTAATCGCTTAAGGGAGAGGCCTTGCTCCTTGGATTTCAGGGAATCCCGTTCTAACTTAAAACGCCAAAGTAGAACATGCGTCGTTTCCACCTACTCCTTATCCGGCGCCTACAGGAAAAGCACATGACCTCCTACGCTTCGACATCTGCCTTCCTCAATCTTGCTTTCTAGCTTTAGTCTTTAGTCATTCTCAGATGGGGTCAGCAGGCTCAGCGGCGAGGAGCGGGTGGTCGGATCCGTGCGAATGCCCCGCCGACGACGAGGAGGAGGAAGAGACGGTCGGCGCCGCGGTGGCTTCGCGCGGGCGGGGCCCCTCCAGTGACGCACGACCTCAACGTCGACGCATTTGACGGAGGGGAGTCATGGGGGCGGCAGATCCGACGACGGCAATAGCAACGACGAGGACGACAGCGACTACGACGGCAGCAGCTAGGGTTAGGGTTTCAGTTTTTTCGGATATTTTTTTGGTTTTTAATTTTTGCGTGCGGGCGACATAAGCATCCTCACATGAAAAATCAGATTTTGGCGTGCGGGTGCGCCACCCGCACGAAAAAATTGCATTTCCTCGTACCCTTTCGTCCATGCGGTTAGCCCTACCACACGAGAAAAAGCCTCTAGAACCGAACGGAAAAACCTGTTTTGTAGTAGTGTCGGTATATTTATTAATTTGATAATTATAGATAAACAATCAAATCTTTTCCATAAGACGAAAGGTGCACGCACTACCACAGAAAAGGTCATTGGTACCGATTAGGAACACCACAAAGGAACCGGCACCACGAAGGCGGTAGTAATGAAAAGACTCAAAGGTGCCGGTTTAGGAACCGACACCTTTAAGGTATATGATTTGCAACAAAAAAAAAATCCAGCTTGGATCAATTTGAGCCAAGCAAATGCATCAAAGCAACCCAAAAGGCATCCAAAAATCTACCAAAAAGGACAACTACACACCAGCCATCACACAATCAACCATTCATGGATCACAGGAGTAATAAAAAGATTCAAATTAAGGTGCCGGTTTAGGAACCGACACCTTTAAGGTATATGATGTAAAAAAAAAATCCAGCTTGGCTCAATTTGAGCCAAGCCGATGCATTAAAGCAACCCAAAAGGCATCCAAAAATCTACCAAAATGGACAACTACACATCAGCCATCACACAATCAACCATTCACGGATCACATGATCAAATATTCATGGAGTGCTTCACATCATGAAATCAAATATCTTAAAAACTAATCCAAATCAGAGAATCGGCACGGTGCCGACCACCGCTGCTCGCAGAATTGAGGAGGAGGCATGCGAGGGAGGAGAGGCAGACGGAGAGGCCACCGGATCTGGCGGATCGAGGAGAGCCCGCCGCCGTCGTCCATGGGAGCCTGCCGCCGTCACTGCCGCTGCCTCCCCTCCCACCAGATCTGGTGAAGGGGAGCTCGCTGCTGTCGCCTGTGGAGCGCCGCCACTGACTCCTCTTCCACCGGATTTAACAGAACACCTAATACATGTCGGTACATATTTATTCATTGTACTCCCATTTAACGATCTATACTCTATTGATCATCCCTCTGCTAGAGAGGGTGAGTCAACACGTGTCAACGCCTGTCATCCTCAGCAGCACGACACGTGCTGATCAGCGGAGGGACTTGATGCAGCCACCACTGGAGTCGCCTGCTCCCCACTGATCCTTCCTTACTGCCGCCGGGATGCCGAAATCACTAATCAGGGACACGTATCGCGCGCAGAGAGAAGTGGCGGACTGCGTCGTACGGTTGCCCCCCCCCTTTTTTCTGTTTTCTTCTGCCGCGCGTGTACATTTTCTTTTTTTTCGTTTTTTCTGTTTTCTTCCGTATTTTTGCTTTTTTCTTTTCGTATCTTTTTATTTTTTCGGTTTTTATAATACGTTCGTATACAAACTTTATATACGTGTAAAATACAAACTTTGTATACACGTATACAAACTTTGTATACATGTATACAAACTTTGTACATGTGTATTTTTTTAGATTTTTATACGTACGTATATAAAGTTTGTATACACATATACAAACTTTGTATATACGTCTACGAACTTTGTATACGGTATCAAACTTTATAACATATGTATAAAAATCTAAACAATACTATACGTGTATTTTGTTTAGATTTTTATACATATGTATATAAGTTTTGTATACACGTATACAAATTTGTTATACTCATATTTTTTAGGTTTTTTATACGTACACACAAAGTTTATATACATGTATATGACATATACTACATTACATTAGTACTACTATTATATCTAGTGTAGTAGTAGTACTAGTACTTAGTATTTAGTAGAGACTAAAGGACTGGAGGTGGGTGGTGGTCGCGCGCCTGGGCGTGGGCGCGACCAGTCGCCCATTAGGACGCCCCGAGGTTATCACTGATCCACAGGCTGCGATGGGTGGATTGATCGGATACAAGAAAGTTATACCATTTACACAAAGCAAGATGAGTTGTAAAAAGAAAAATACTTAGATGAGGGTGGGCGAGAAAGGAGCGGGAAGAAGGTGGTATTATTGGAGTAAATCATTACGATGGGTGTGAGGGAAGGAGATTGTTTCATCAAGTAAATCCTACTACTCTCGTGCAAAAAAAAAAAAAAGACAAACCCTAAATGATGGTTTTTTGACGGAGATGGTATACTCTAAAATGATGGTGAAGGTCTCCTTAAAAAAATGATGAGGAAGGATGTGGGATGGGACTGGCTGACACACTTCTAATTTAGGACTTGTTAGTTCCCTGCCAAAATTTTTTCAACTATGTCACATCGAATGTTTGACACATGCTTGAGTATTAAATATAGAAAAAAACTAATTACACAGATTGGCGTAAATTGCAAGACGAATCTTTCGGCATAATGCTCCATGCTCTGACAATGGTCCTACAGTAAATTTGCTAATGATGGTAATTAGTCTCATAGTTTACAGATCAGAATCTATAACTTGTTTGTGTTATTAGTCTACATTTAATCTTCAGATGTGTGTCCGTATTATCGATTGTGACACGCCAAAACTTTTCACCCTGGATCTAAACACACCTTTGCGAGTACTTCGCGCACTGCGATGCGTACTTGTAACTCTCCCAAACAACCTACTCCCTTTGTTCAAAATAAATGCAGTTTCATACTGTTTATATCCAACGTTTAACCATTCATACCTTGTTTGGAAATTTTATATGATTAAGATTTTTATTGTTATTAATGATGAAAATATGAATTAATATTTATGTGTGACTAATTCTTTTATATTTTTATAAATTTTTTAATAAGAGAGAGGTAAATACACGTGACACAGATGTCCAACATTTAACCGTCATCTTGTTTGAAATTTTTTTATGATTAGTGATTTTTATGTTATTAGATATAAAATATGAATAAATATTTTATGTGTGACTAATTCTTTTAATATTTTAAATTTTTAAAATTAAGAGAGACGGTCAAACGTTAAACACGGATACCTCAGTTACACTTATTTTGAAACGGAGTAGTAAATTTCAAAACTTCGATACCATGCTTCTAGTATTCAAAACGACGAGCTACCCCGTCAAACATGTCCCCACTGACATGTCAATAGAGAGAAGACAAACTTGATAGTACGTCTCCTCGGTCCCAAAATATATGCAGCCATAAGTTTTCGTATCTAACTTTGATCATCCATTCTATTTAAAAATTTTGTTTCAAAAAATTAAAAAATACAAGTCCGCAGAAAGCACTATTTATATTTTATTAATCTAATAACAACAAAAAATTGAATCATAAAAACTTCAATAAGACAAGCGATCAAAGTTAGACATGGAGAAACTCATGTCTACCGTTTATTTGTAATGGAAATAGTAGATGATATAAATCAACTGAAGACAAACTTTGGCAGATACTAGATACTGGACAAACGGGTATTGGTTGCATACCACTCTATAATTTATCCTAGTTTTCCACACCAATTTGGCAAGTGTGTAGTTGCAGTCAGAGTTATGCCAAAATTCTCTTCCAATAAATTAGGTCCCTGTATTAATTACTTAAAAAAGTGTTACAAAAAATTCTCTTAAGTTTTGTAAGTCTTGATTAGAATTTGATCACCTCAATTTAGATAAGTGTGACAATTTTTATGTGGCAAAAACAACTACATCCAGTTCCAATATAACTTTATTTATACCACTTGACGTAGCAATACAAATTAAAAAAATATCAGTGACCAGCTACAGCATGGACCGTAATATTTGTGACCAGCCGATTTTGTGAAACCAACGAAATACCCAACTTTTCGTCACATCCCTCTTCCCTCCTATTCTTTCGTTGCTGCCCATATCCACTTGTATCTAGCGATGAATTCAGAGAAACTACTCCCCGCAAAAAAAAAAAAAAAAAAAATCAGAGAAACCACGAAAAAAAACAATTATTTTCGCATCCCAACCAGACGAAAAAAAAATCTAAATTGACTTTTCAACGCCTTCTTCCTCTCCTCTCTTTGTTCTCATACCTGGGTACCTACCCCTCTCTATCCAACATTTTCTTTTCTTGCTACCTACTCCCTCTATCGAAAAAAGAAAATTCAATCTTAATATGAATCTGGATAACACTAGCTACGTTCAGATTGTTTGGAGAAAACAATTCAAAATCCTTACTATAATCTGGGAAAAAAAACTACTATTAGTGGAGGGCGTACTCCAAACCTGCCCCTCTCTATCCAGTACTAGCCAGCAAGCGAAACAATAAGAAAGCCACACAGCAGCAGATGGTATTAGCCATTAGCAACACCATATAACACCACACCCCTCCAAATCGGCGGAGACAAACAAAACATAGCACCATACTTCTGCTTTTCATCGTCGCTTAGTGTACAAAATGATCAAGTCAAAGGTGCAATATATGGTTGTAGTGAATTAGATCTTATAAGCTGCCCCATGCCTAAATAAATTCTTTCACCGAACAAACGCTGCCCTAATGTGTCTAACCGAAATCGGAACACATACACGGACCAACCAGACTATGAATGGTCGACTGAGATTCTAAGATATTACTCTTTTATCTTAAAATATAAGAGTTTTTACGATGAGAATATTTTTGGGCGAATGGAGTGCATGCCAGTGACTCCCAACCCCCACCCCCCCCCCCCCAAAAAAAAAAAAAAAAAAAAAAGAAAAAAATCTCAATGTTGGTTTTTCTTCCATCCGGCTAGCTTTGCTACCTTCCAGAAACATCAACTCAACAGCAAAGCAGGGCCGCATCAAGCAGCTCTGCAGCTGCTGAGACGGCTGCTGCGTCAGCCATGGCGCGAAGGCGACGATCGAGAGCTTGGGCTGCTACTAGATGGCTACATCTATCTCTGTTTTCCTCTGTTTTTACCCGTGATGTCGTGTATCTATCTATACAAGGGGAAAAGAAGGGAAATCTAGTGGCAAACGTTAATCCGATTACTACCACTTCATCCCAACTTCCATGGCAGCAAACAAAGGTTCCATTTCACTCGACTCGATAAACTACTCTTCTATCTTCTACGATAATCCAGGAAAGCTGGTTTAATAAGAAGTTCAGGGGATGGAGCTACAACAAAATAGAGAAAGTTCTACTCGCATGTTTTACTCTGGTTTGAATCGAATTTAGCTTGACACATGTGCTATATAAGTTTGTACTGACGGGATATACATATGATCAAAATAAATAAATTATAGCTAAATATGTTTTTTGAACCGGTTTCTAGGCACCCATAGAAATTGACTCCTTTAACTATTTGTGTCTATAATAGTTACATGGAGCAAGTGAGAGGCAGCAGAAGCATGCCACACATATAAGACCGTAATTTGTTTCGTTAGGATAAACTAAATTGGATCAACAATTGCTCTACCAGAATATTATTTTTGTGTAATACAGAAGTACAATCGTAAATAAACTTTATTTTGTGTTATAGAAAAACTATATTCTTATCAAGTAATCTTTAGAAAAGCCTTGTCATGCATAACGAGATAATAAACAGCAAAACGGAGTGAGTACTTGCCTTAAGTAGAGGGAGGGCGAGGTGGACGTACCAAATGATGAGAGGCACGGTGAGACTGAGGAGAAGTTTCAAGCAATCAAGCGATGCTTAAAACCATCCTTTATAGGTGATTAGCTCCCTTACAGAACTCATTTGTGCCCTCCCATTCATATAGGTCTTCGTGCTTCATGGTACCTGCTTTCAGATCACTTGCTTATAATAAATACACCACCTGTTTTTTTTAATAGGTCACACTGTTATTATACGTTTGGACGTACGTTCTCATTATTCCTCCTATTCAGAAGGTTTAAATAAATATACAAAAGCTAACGTCATCCGGTATTATCATCCATGCGATATAAATCAGGCTTAAATTATTATTTTAAGGGTAAAACAACTCACAACAAAATAAATACTCCATCCGTTTCTAAATATTTGACACCGTTGACTTTTTAGCACATGTTTGATCATTCGTTTTTTTCAAAAACTTTTGTGAAATATGTAAAACTATATGTATACATATAAGTATATTTGCCAATGAATCAAATGATAGAAAAATAATTAATAATTACTTAATTTTTTTTAATAAGACGAACGGTCAAACATATTTAAAAAAGTCAACGGCGTCAAATATTTAGAAATGGAGGGAGTAATAATTACGTAATTATTTTGAATAAGACGAGATATTAAAGGCAAAATTTATTACAAGACACTTGAAATTTATGTAATTTGCTAATAACTACCGGAAGACACTCTAGAAACGATACTTTTGTCTCAATTGAAGATAAAAATTATTTAAAAAACATGAGAATACTAGTGAAGATGGAATATGATATATGCTAGTGATATATTTGGGTGAGGGTTAATTTAGAGTTGCTTAATTTCTAAACTTTTACTCTAACGCCATGTTTAAAGCATATGGTGCTAGAGGCATTCTCGTCGTTTTTTAAAAAAATTTCCTCTTCAATTGAGTTCAAGGTATCCTCCAGCAAACTTTTTAGGAGGTCTTTCAACCATGACACGTTTTTTCGATCTCCATAAGAAAATTACACTAGTTTTGGATGTTTTTTAGCAGAATTTGCCATGATTAAATATTTATCTAAAAGTTAACAGTGGCATCTATGCACATAAACTTTTTCTGCACACTCCATGCACAACAACTAACAAATTTAACGAAAAGTTCTAAACAAAATACTAAACACATACTTCCAATAGTGTTACACTTACGTATGAAATATTATCTTTAAATTCATTATACTTTAACGGTGACAAAAAAGATAAAATTCTGACAAATTTTACTGTTATAATTGTTAGATTTTTCTTTTTATTATTACTGCTAAAATATAATGATTTGAATATGAGACTTTGTATATATGTGTAATACTATTAGGATACATGCCTAATTTTTTTCTAATTTTTTTAATATTTGCTAGTTGGTGTGTACGAAGTGTAAAAGAGAACCTTGTCTGCATATGATATATTACTCTATTTAAAAAAAAAAGCATCTATTTTAAAAACTGGAAGTAGTTTAAATGTACAAGTGGAACTGAGCTGCGGTCACCTACCTAATTACATGGTGAGTCAAAAACGCATGGTCAATGAAAAAGTCAAATGAGGAACACATGCATGTTTGGTCAAAGAAAAGGAACACGCTGCTAGTAGTTGAGATTAGGAATGCGGAGCTGTCTAACGATAGAAACGACACGTCCCAGCTAGTAGCTTTCTTTGGCCGGTGTTGTGCAACTCAAAGGGTTGACCTTTGTTTACGCGCCCAAAAAGAATTTACTACTCCTTTCGTCCCAGTCTAAGTGCACTCGTGGGTTGTTGTGTTCAATTTTTAACCGTTCGTCTTACATAATATTTTGTTGTGATTAATATTTTTATTGATATTAGATAATAAAACATGAATAGAACCTTGTGCGTGACTTATTTATTATTTTTCATAATTATTTTAAATAAGACGGAGTATCAAACGTTGGACATGTAAACCCATAGTTACGTTTAAAATGGGTCGGACGGAGCATATTTTTTTTAGAAACACCACACGCACACTCACTCTTACAAACGCACACACGTATACACTATCAATATATGTATATCCAAAAAACTGGGCCGACGTCAGGGACAGATCCAGGATTTTAGGGCGATGATGTCACTACTAACTCACAGTGACTATTATATCCTTTAATTAACCTAAACAAATATAAAAAAAATAACAAAAATAATGTTACGAGATAAAATAATGAAAAAAATAATGTACCAGATATGATACATCCTAATTTCATAAATCTAAACAACTATCTGTCTAAATTTATAGTACAAGAATATGTAATGTTTAGTATGAGATTAACTTATTGTGGAACTGGGACGGAGGAGGTACAAAGCAGACCTCAAGTACCGAGGTTACTATTACTGGTTTCTATCTAATAATCCTATAAGAAGATACTAGAAAAGATCAGGGGCGAATCCAGTCACATAACATTATTTTTGTTATTTTCTATACTTGTTTTAGATTAGTTGAAGGATGTAATAGTCACTATGAGTTATTAGTGACACCATCATCGTATCCGCACCTAAAAATGATGAACCAGACATATGTATTCGGAAAGAAGTCAGTCTATTACTCCCTCTGTTATCGTGTTTTGTGTATGAACCTGACAGTTGAGGGAGGTTGTATGAACCTGCTCCTATGCTTTATTGTCACAATGCACCAATTTAATTTAATGCAAAACAGAGTGCGCGTACTCTCATTAAGAAACAGAGAACGCAAATGGTCACGCTTGCTCTGCCTGCCAAATCACTCACCACTCTCGCTCTGAAACTCGCTATCTGAAGGTTTTCAGTCGGGCTACAGTAACTGAAGGAAGATTCAGAGAAAAACAGAGCCGAACAGCGGTTTCGGCGCTGCGATCTTCGACAGCATTTTGTGATCAGAACGTTGTTATTCCCTCCACTCCAAGAGAGTATTAAAAAAAAAAACGTTGTTATCAGTATGCAAAGTTGAAAAAGAAATAAAAACATGCATATACTGCAGATAAAGCCGTAAAGTAACAAGAACTTTGCGCTCAAGATTACTGAATTTAACTAACAACTTTTCGTATATATCTACTGGAAGACGTCAGAGACGTGACTCTTCTACTGCAAAAGATGAGGGAGAAGATGACGTGGAGAGTGGAATTTCTCTACGTTGTGCGTGCAGAACCGAACAGTGTTTTGAACGGGGGAAATTATTCTGTAATTTTCCTCCTTAACTACTGCATCTTGATTTGGTATTAATTTGGTGTGGCTGATTTGTTTCTTGATTTCAAGGTTTGTGGACTACCAAGCTGTGCGCGTGGTATATTTTTTACCGGAGGTACATTTTCGAAAAATGTTTATAAGTCATTGTGTAGTTGGGTAGCCAGTTGTTGTGTTTCAGTGTTTTCTTTTATACCCGGACATCGAACGCAGATGCATGCAAGTATCCTAGGCCCCCTTTTCACAACTCACTTCACTCGTTTTCGCCTGCACGATCTTCAAACTATTAAACGGTGTATTTGTTGTAAAAGTTTCTGTAGATAAGTTGTTTTAAAAATCATATTAATTTATATTCCAAATTTTTTAGACTAATACTTAATTAATCTTACTATTATCATGTGCTTTTTTTTCCGGGAGGCAAGGTTGGGCCAAACACAGCTCAGAACAACTCTAAAATAAACTAATGATCTGTCATATTTAAAACATAGTACATATAAATAAGTCTATATTACGTACCCCTGTCAACCTTCGTGTTTATCTAATCGTCGGGTGTTTTTAAGACAAAACAGAATAATATATGTGGAGATTTCTGAAACGAGGTTTGCTATGCATATGCCAAACGGGTATAAAAGAGCATGAAAACAAAACAACTCCCTATCCAACTACGCAGAATTTTCTTTTTAAAATAACTCCGGTCAACAAAACTTTGAAACCAAGAAACAAATGAGCCACTGTAATTAATTACTGATTCTACAGGTGGCCGCTAACCCTGACGCATTCCTGATTCATGATATATTGATATGTTTGCTCAACAGCTAACAGAAGTGGCAGTAAAATTTAATTGAGCAAGTGAATTATCTTGTGCAATATATTGTTTTCAGACAGCAATGTATCAGAAAAGATGGGTGAAGAACATTACAAACTGTATTTCCCGGTGATGAATTAAACTATTTGGTTTTACACACGCAGCACAGAAAAATCCCAAGCTCTATGGCATATTCTGCTTGAACATTTGCATTAGAAGAATGGTGTTCAAGGCAACTAATAATCCTTAAAGTGATTGAACTGTTGTCCGTTCTGCATTTTTCTATGGCAACTGCTCTCAGTCAAAAGCAGGGGGTGTGCCTTCCATTTTAAAAATATATAAAAGCAGATCCCAACCCGAAGGTTTTATTCCAAAAGATCAAAGAGAAGACTGAAATATAACAATTCGTTACCCACATGCATAGTGAATCATCATGACACCTCGCAACTGAATAGTCCACAAACCTTGAAACCAAGAAACAAAACCAGCCACACCAAATTAACACCAAATCTCGCAGCTGGAGAGTGGTCATTTTGCTTCCTGTGTGTTCCTCGGTGAGAGTACGCGCACTCGCTTGTTTTACATTAAAAATAAAGCATACCAAATTAAGGTTCGGTAAGCAGAGGAAAACTACAGAATAAGCTTACAAATAATTTTGCAAATTTATTATTGTCAGCTGTGTCAATGTAAATGAAGCACATGCCTTGAAACACCGTAACCATAAGACTTGCACGTAGACATTAGTGTTATGTTAACATTTTTTTTAGAACAGTGTTATATTAACTTGGCCAGGCAAACTGTAGTAAGCTTGTTACATTGACCTGCTACAATTTAAAGTGCGATCAGTGCATATGGGAAATAGGAGGAGGTCACGATGCCCTGGAGGCTGAAGCTGGACCGTACCCCACGAAGACGACGAGCCAGACCAAAGATGAAATCAACCGCCGGCGAGGCGAGCTCGCTCAGTTAGCTTCGAGTCGTCGCGGCTCCGCTGTCGCGTCACGCGTTGATAGAGCTGGTGCCGTCGGATCTGAGGTTTGGAGGCGATTGGAGTTGTGGGGAAAAGAAGGGGCGTGGCGTCTGGCTGTCTCGCCGGAGCGAGCTTCCCTCGCCGGCAGCTGCCACTACTTACAAAAAGCATTTTCGCCCAGGGAGAACGCGTCTTTTCAGGTAGACGGCCGGCAGCCCAACGCCTGTGAAGATCGTCGATGTCCGCCTGGGAAGATCATTTTCCCAGGCAGAGTGGATATAGATGGGCCATCTGCGGAAACAGAGAATTGCCGCCTGCAAAAACAATGAAATGCCGTCTGCGAGGATAGGTACAAAAATTTGAAATTTGATACTATAATAATCTGCTCATAAATTATTTTTCAATTATTTAATTATAATTGATGCATAAATGATATTAGTAAAAAACAAAGCTTTTGAGACTGAGAAATCTACATATACTGCATATATTGCATAAGTGAAAAGTGTCATCAACATATTACAATATTTTTTACATATTGTCACTTGAAATACGCTATCTAATTACATTATGGCATAGCATTGCTACACTCCCGAAGATTCTTGTATTCATCACTTGTAGCTAGGGCACCCTCTGGGTTGAAGAACTTTCCTTACACATGACAACACTCACGGTGGATGAAGTGGAAGAGATCGCACTGGATATTTGTGATGCTTGTATCGTCAAAGCTTGTTCGACGTTCTATTCTTGGCAACTGCACGCATGGAAGAAGCACAGTATATTAGTATCATCTATATGTGAAGTTGTCTAGTCCATAATCTAGAGACTACATCCTTTGCGTTAACCCTGTACCTTCCATTAACCCTGAGGAATTCGCACGCGTAATACCCGTATAGGACAGTGCCTCTAGGTTGCTTGTGACACTTCATGACATATCATAGAAGATAATAGTTAAATTTTGCAAATAGTGAAACAATTGGAATACATTGAGTGGAGTATTACCGGCCAATATGCATGTACTAGCAGCTTCTCCCTTGTTCGAATATGTTCTCCACCCTTGAACTTGTAGTAGTTGTACGTACTGTATGGATTTTGTACCGTTTCGCATTAAGGAGGAGATTTAATTATAATACATTCATAGTAGACATGCAAGTGTCAGAATCAATTACTATTGTAAGATTATTAGAAATTCTTTGTATATCTCGTGACGGTAATCGAGAGGGTCCAAGACTATCATGATTCCGTGCTTCGGGTAGATGATTAAACAGATGTAATGATCGCTATATATTAACGACGGTACAGTTAGTCATGGATAAAATAAGACACGTATGTAGAAGCTAAATTTACCAGACTTAAAATTATAAACGGCTAGGACGACTCTTATTTTGAAAGTGCAAGAAGGCTCGTCCAATATACTGTGCAACAGTAATAATTTTCTGCCTGTGCAAGCCCTTCTTATATTCAGCTATCTATTCGGGAGTCTTGTCTTTCAGCTGCTCCGACCCTGGTAATAGCCTCACGGTATGTTGTGTTTGACAGATCCTAGTTGGATACAGGAATCCGATAGGTTCTTTTTCTTCTTAGCATCCATGCATTCTCACGGTATGTTGTGTTTGTACATATTTTTCGTGTAAGTAATGTACACTCGTACTCACAAGTACTAAGCACCGACATAGTTGACGTCAATCTTTTCCTGACGATATATGCCGTGGAGATCTTCAAAATCTAGCCAGAAGTAACCGTCGCCGGCGAAAGCATCATGCGGTGATCGGATTGTTATATGACTTAGGCCTTTCTTGCTGGCATCCATGTACCATTTATGTAACCATGTCATCTCCCATGGACCATCATCAAGTGCAAAATCCAGCCATATTGCTTTCCCATGTTGGTATTTTTCCTGGCAGTCATCAATTGGAAAGTATTTTTCCCCGGCTAGTTCAGCGGCCTTCTTGGGGTCATCTTCTCTTAGCTTTAGGAGAGAGAAACACCGGATAGAATGAATAGAGCTTGGGGAGGAAGATGACTATCACAGTGCTATTTTCGCAGGCGGAACACATAATGGGCGCCTGCAAAAACCAATCTTCGCAGGCGGCGCACATAAGACACTCGCCTGAGATTATTGCAGGAGGAGGCCGTCTGTGAAGATGATTATCGTAGGCGCCGCTTGCGATAACCGATCTTCGCAGGTGGACGCCCAACTCCTCCCCGGTTATAGTTTTCGCCGGTGGGGTTTTTGCTCCATCGCGTATCTCCGCCTGTAAAAATGATTTGCCAACTTTTGTGAAAAAGCTTTGTCTAGTAGTGTGCACCGCGTACCCCTGTGCGTGGGGAACATCAATAGGGGCAGGGGCGGAGCCGAATGGACAAGGGGGTACCCGGCCCAATTTGTATTTCTACTGCTTAAACCCATGTTTTTACCGTATAGTAATCTCTCGTGGCCCAAGTTAGTGTACACCTAGCGAGAAAAAAAAAAAACCAGGCGCGTGGGTTGACCAGACGAGAGGTTGAGGCACGTGCATGGTGGGCGCAGATCGTTTCCCGCGAGCGCCAAAGCGCGTAGTTGTCGCCTTGTCTGTAGCGGTGGGACACCTCGATTCCTCCATCCATGCACGATTTCTGCAACGCGGCCCACACTCGCCCATCTCTCCTTCCTTTCTTTCTTTCTTTCTTTCTTCTTTTCCTTTTCCCGCATCAGCTAGAGCTTGAACCGCTAATGTCATAGGGGCACATGATTCGCCAGCGAGAGAGGAGTTGGTCGAGCAGCGGCTCTGGCAATCCTGCGGCCAGAGTTCGATGCCGTGGGAGCGAAACAAGTGCTGCCCATTTGATGCTGTTAGGGACGATGATCCGAGGCAGGACGTCCCTCTGACGTAGAATTCTCTACTTCAGATGATCTCGACCCCTAAAACACCTACACTGTTGAACATCTTTTTTTTTAAGGTGGTAATTAGGGCTGTCAACGAGCCGAGCTCGAGCGAGCTCGCCTGCCTAGGCTCGAGCTCGATACAAACTCGAGCCGAGCTCGAGCCGAGTCTATAAAATGTTCGAGCATTCAAACAGGCTCGGTTCGAGCTCGATCAAGCTCGAGCTCGACTACCAAGCTCGATTTCTAATTAGAACAATGTATATTTCAAATAATATTTTTTAAAAAATAATTAATTAATGATTTATCATATTAGTAGAAGAGAAAAAGAATAAAATAAATATATGCTCGAGCCGAGCTCGAATCGAGCCTAGGACGAGCCGAGCTCGAGCAGCTCGCGAGCCTCGAGCTTTTTTGACAGCCCTAGTGGTAATGTACCTAAGTACATAAATGTGAGGGCTGGATCTAAAAGGAGCTGAGCTGAAATTTAGTAGATTTTTTTCATAAAAAATGTTTGATAAAAAAGAAACAACTAACACATGGAAAATTGCCTGGTTGCCGTAGTCATGGCCTGGGGGAGAAGGGGACAAGTCAGGGGACAAAAAGAAAGTCAGAAGGACATCCTTTATTCAATCTGTGGTTCTCAAAGAAACAAAAACTATTTTATTATATTTGTTGATAACTTTTGCACTACACTGCACCAATATAAGTACTTTATTATAAATACAAGCACACAAGCCTAATAAATGTCATTTTCCCTTCGACAAACTAATCTTCTATTTAAAAGGTGATCATTACTCCTTTCGTTCTAATATAAGTACAATCTAGTATACATGTGACGTATTTTAAGACTATAAATCTAAATAGATATTAACTTATATTAGGACGAAAGGAATACATCACTTCAAGGACATGGCAAATGGTAACAAGGATGTGACGGACGATGGTACGGGGAAGAAGCTTGAATGGAAGGATCACCATTACTGCTCGTGCGGCCTGTGGACAAAACAATAAGAGGAAAAAAGAACAAGATTCATACATATCGTGGTTTAACAAAAATGATTCACGGAATTTTAAGCATTAAAATAACTCACGCTGTAAGTATGATAATGTAACTTTTAGTCAAAGCACTCAGAAATGATTTTCATTTACACAGAAAGGCTATTGTACTAAGAAAATCGTTTGCAAAACCCCCTTTTTTTTTCACGCACAGTAACTTTAATAAGACCACATGCTGAAATGAATCGTTTGCAGGTGGATCGCTCAACCACCTCTATAAAATGCATTTTAGCCGCTTGTAGATATGGTTTTATATTAGTGCTCAGTCCACAAATGACCCAACGAAAGACAAAATGACTTCATTGGAAGTTCCATTACTCCCTTCGGTACTGATCACCCGCTTTGAACGTTTACACGGCCTTTCCTAATATATCTTTAACTATATTTTTTTATTATAACTAGGAGTAGCCCTCGCATATGCGCGGGCACCTTATTTAATATGTGTGAAATTTTTTTTATAAATGTCCATGTACATGTAGTTTTCTATCAAAAATATTCTTTTACTTTATCCTAAACTAAACTTGAAGTTATTTAATATGCTTTGAACGTTGGTCATGATTCTCTTCTAAATATTACCCTTACGACATATAAATTCTAAATTGTGAACTAAAACTACTTTATACCGTGTAGTTTTAAATTTATGAGAAAATTTTATATCGAAACAATAGATATGTTTCCTATGAAAGTCCAATTTTTCTATTCATTTCTGTTAGAAATTTTAGATATATTCATTTTATTAGTCTTGCTAAAATGTTTGAATGTTTCTCTTTAGAATGGGTTTTAAAACCAACAAAAAAATTAAAATTATATAAAACTTGTTCAATTTGCTATTCTTTTCATCTTCATTTTTTTTGAGAATTCCACTCTACGAAGCATCCTTGAAATGCTTTGATATCTGTAATTCAGGATGAAAAATATAAGTGTGTTGATCTTACAACCGGTATGGGGTAAAGGCATTCATTCTAAATTATCTCTCTCCAATTAGGTAAGAAAATTTAATATAGAGGTCATAGTATTTTTTAGCAAATTACCACTAAACTTGAGTGTCATGTAACAAATACACGTTTCTAGATTGCTCTATGTTAAATGGAAGGAATTCACGATGTACCATAGCAAGTTTTACTAAAAAAAAATGGACATGGTCTTTTAATTCCTATATGGAATTGGCTTATATATTGCTGAGACCACATCATGGTTGTTTCACCGCTAAGATTCCTTGGTGCAACCACGTGCTTAGTACGATTAGATGATGTTCGACTGGCCATGTGACTTCATAGATCATATATATAATTTAGATGCTATGATCATCTTAAGATTATTATTTATCTCCTAAAAAGATCATTTATTGATAAAAGCATCAATATAAAATTGTATGGGTAAATTGCTCCTATATACATGTTGTGAGAAGAATTAATTAAGTTGATAGAAAGTCGTTAGATGTCTCACAGGATATAAGTAATGGGTCTAACAGTTTTGCAAAAACTTAAGATGGGATATTTTGTTTTTTAGTGAGCAATTTTAGTATTTTGTTTTAATTAGTGGAGGCCTCAATATGTATGTGGGTCCATAATGTATTTTTTGTTGGCATTTAAATATAGTCAATATGGGTATGGAATTATTGATTTCACTTAAAAGAATAATATGATAGTTCAAACAGATCATAAGGGACATAGGGATAGCTGGCTAGGCCTAATAAGTCGAGGTTCATTTCTGGTCTTCTCTTTGCCCGTAAAGATAATTAATTTTAATTTTAATTGACATAGAGATAGAAAAAAATGGAGAAAAGTAAGAAAAGTAACGCCACACACTGCACGGGAACAGGGATGGAGGGAGGGTTGGGATATTTCTCTTTTCAAAAGAAAAGGTTGATCTAATGCCCTGAAATAATGTGTTGATGTTTAAGTTGGATGTTTTATTTTTTTCATAGATTTATTAGGATTTTCTCTAATTTAAGCAAGACAAATAGCATCCTAACAAAGTGTTTATGTACTTTAATGCCCATAGGGATGGAGAGGAAGGATAGATGGTTTGGGGTGTTTTTTTAAAAAAAAAAGAAATAGATCTAATAACAACGTAAAATAATGTATCCATCAATTTAAGTTGAAACCAATGGTTGGATGTTTATCTAATTTAATAGTGCCACACAATGGTTAGAAAACATTTATATGATGTCTTTTTGTGGGGTTTTTTTCATTAAGATAAATTTTATTTTTAATTGTGGTAGGGATAAGAAAAGGAGAAAGGTACATAGGGAGTGTACAAATCAGTACGTGCATGCTGCATGGAGGTGGGGATGATGGGAGGTTTTGGTTTTCTAAGATAGATCTAGTGATCTAAAATCATGGGTCAACCGATTTAAATGAAAATCGATGGTCAGATTCTCTATATTATTAGAGTACCACGTGGTGATTTAGGAGTATTTATAGGTGGCACAGAGTGTTTGTAGGAATGTCACCAAGATCATTCATATATAAATTAATGTTCCACGTAAAAATTTATGAATGGCCCTTCCCATAAAGGAGATAACTTGTGCCGATCTCGTGTAGTTTTGAATTTTCCTCAGAACCAGGTCGCCGACTAGAAAAGCTCGTGATCGGACGTTGCGGTTATGATAGCGTCGCAACCCTTGTAAATATCGGGCCGACTGAATTAAAGCTGCTTCACGGACTTCTTCCAATCGGTGCAGATCATCCACTCAGTCCTCTTCGTAGCGTTCTTCGCAAAAATTACGAAAGCGCAAAGATTCAAATTCAACTTCACTAGGCAACATTGCTTCTGCCCCGTAGACAAGGAGAAAAGGTGACTGGCCTGTGGCCCGACTGGGGGTAGTACGCAAAGATCAAAGTACTGATGGCAGCTGTTCCACCCATTTTCCGGCATAGGGTTTTAGTCGGTCAAAAACTCGTGCTTTTATCCCTTGAAGAATCATACCGTTGGCTCGTTTGACCTGTCCATTGCTCATGGGGTGCGCTACAGAGGCATAGCAAATTTTAATTCCGAAATCTTCGCAAAAATCCTTAAAAACTCCGCCAGTGAATTGTGTGCCGTTATCGGTGATAATCCGATTAGGCACTCCAAACCTATGCACAATGTTGATGAAGAAATCTCGAGCTTTATCTGCTGTGATTGTGCCAACCGGTTTAGCCTCAATCCACTTGGAGAATTTGTCAATGGCCACAAAGAGATGCGTATAACCGCCGACTGCTTTTTAAACGGGCCAACCATGTCGAGCCCCCAACCCGCAAATGGCCAGGACAGTGGGATTGTTTGCAACTCTTGAGCTGGTAGATGAATTTGTCTGGCGAAAAATTGGCAACCTTCGCACGTGCGCACAATCTTATCGGCGTCGGACACAGCAGTAGGCCAGAAAAAACCCTGCCGGTAAGCTTTGCCGACAATGGTGCGTGCGGCGGCATGGTTTCCGCATATTCCAGAATGTATGTCTTTCAGCAATTGTCTCCCTTCCTCTAGAGATACACAGCGCTGCAGGATTCCAGAAGGACTTTTCTTGTATAGCTCGGCTTCATGAATAATGTAAAGCTTGCTACGCCTTGAAATCCGCTCGGCTTCATCTTTATCTTGAGGGAGCTCTTGGGAGGTTAAAAATCGTATGAGGGGCTCTCTCCAGTCGGCCTCAATCATAGCTATTTCTTGAGTGTCCGCAACATGAGTCGTTTCTTTCTGAGGTACGGTCGGCTCATAAAGGTGTTCGACGAATACATCGGAGGGGGCCGCCTCGCGCTTGGATCCAAAGTTGGCTAGTCTGTCGGCGGCTTCATTGTTGTGTCGGAGAACGTGACTAAGCTCGAGTCCATCGAACTTGCTTTCCAGTTTGCGTACCTCTTGTCGATATGCTATCATGTTATCGTCAAGGCAGGACCACTCTTTCATAACTTGATTTACGACTAGCTGTGAATCCCCACGAACTATTAGACGCTTGATCCCTAGGGAAATCGCGATCCGTAGTCCATGGAGGAGCGCCTCATACTCTGCGACGTTGTGAGATGCCAAAAAATGTATCCAGAGCACATAACTTAATCTTTCTCCAGTTGGGGAAATTAGGACCACTCCCACTCCAGTGCCCGAAAGCCTTTTTGATCCGTCAAAATGCATGGTCCAGTGCTCCATCTTTTCTCCGGGAATATCCTCCTGGCACTCGGTCCACTCGGCGACGAAGTTTGCTAGTGCCTGGGACATGATTGAGGTTCTGGGCTTGAAGGATATGTCCAAAGACATCACTTGTGGGTCCAAGAGGAAAGGGTGATCGGATCAGGGATTTAATCTAATGGTTAGTATTATCGGGTCCACCGTTTTAAATAAAAACAAACGGTTAGATTTTTTTTTCTTTTTTTCAAGTTCTTAGATTTTGTCTAATTTATTAGAGCGCCACGTGGTGGCTTAGTAGTGTTTGCAACGAATCCAACGTGGTGGCTTGAGAGTGCTTGTAGTAAGTTTAATGGACTTTTAGTATATATATATATATATGTATGTCTATACACACACACATACATAGCAATAATTTTATTATAGTATTTTATAATACAAATCTCTATATATGTTGTTTTAATACATTCAATAAATATTTTTAGCTATCAATAAAGTTATAGAAGTTTGACTTAACATCAAGAATTATGGATCCCTACCATTAATGACCACACGTGAACCAAAACCGTTAAAGGAATAGTCGCTTAATTAATTATCCAGCACATTCATGTGCATTGGGAGATAAGAGAGGAGACAAATCAAAAGTGCAGGTACAATAACAGATTATTAGCCAGCTATAAACACATTTCGAGAAGATAAGAGAGGAGAGAGAAGAGCAGCGGGTTACAGATTTGTAGCTAGCTATAGCACTGACTCTAAGATGCATGTGTGTATGAAAGGTGGGACCAGATATTAATTGTGTAGTATATGTTTATAGATAATTATTTTATGAATTAGCTATTAAATTGCGTGAATGCTTACGGTCGAACGTCCGATCCAGCGAAAAAGATCGGACCGGACGCACCGTATAGCACTTAACCCAAATTACGAGCCAGCATGCATTTCGTTCCTTTTTCAACACCCAACACCTTTCTCTCTTTCATCGGTTAGCTGGTATACTACTCATCCATTTTTTTTATTGTTCATGCATGTAGCTTTTTAACAAGCTTCAAATGTTCTTTTCCAGATAACCATATATTAAAATTGTGATTCGATTACACTGTAATATTTATTGTAGTTAAATCTTTATAACAAGATATGACATGATTATATTCCAATCAAAACCTTTTGTTTTTATTTTTTTGTTGCAATAAATCTTCGTTTATGTTTCAATTATTTTATTTAGATGTTTCAATAAGTATTTCATATTGTTTCACTAGTTTATTTGAAAATATCACATACCATGTTTTAAGAATGTTTTAGTTGGTAATTTGTGATGTTTCAACACTTACAGCATGATGTTTCATACGTGATATAAAAATTACTAGGTATTTGTAAAATATAATATATGTTACATATGATATATTATTTTTATGTTTCACTCATTATGACTCAATGTTCCATGTATTCATTGATGGTGTTGCGGTCCATATGTTTTAAATGTTGCATCTTCTGGAACATTTCATTTAATGTGTATAACACATTTAATAAAGTGATGAAACATTCTTTTATAAGTGGTGAAGCAATATCCCATTTTTTGACAAATATTTTTTTATCAAAATATAATCATGTGGGATCTTGATGGAAAGATTTAATTGCGTCAAATATAGTGGATCATACGTCGGATAAATATTTTAGAAGAAAAAATAGCATAGAATCAAATAGATTTTTATATTACGTGAACGTGAGGGAAGAGAGAACAACTATGCTAACAGTTGAAGGCATGGTTGCATCGTGCAGAGAGAGAGAGAGCAGAGAGCACTGCATGCGGCATACTGCAGCGTAGAGATCGAGAGGAAGACCAGTGCATGTGGATCGTCCGATTCGTCGGACGTGCGACGCGTAGTCATCTCCATTAAATTGACTACAAATAATATGGAGCCAGTAGTTAGCTATAGTATTAAATTTGCTCTTACTCGTGTATGGCACACCTGGCTGAAGCGGGTCATTATACGCTGCGAGGACGCCGGTAGCAAGCGCCGTCGTCGTCAGCAGGATTACCAGTAAAAGGGCACTCTTCATACTGATATGCTATCGGGAAGAAATTAAAACTGTGTCTACTAAGCTTAGATCTTCGTACAAGTACCTAATGATATATGCCAAATGCCCAAATTTATAGTGTAAGTTATTGGGCTCAGTTTTCTTCCACTATTAATAGTCGTTTGCTAGTCTCCCGCTTTGTTGGTCAAAAACCATCTGATTTTACGTATTGGATGTCTGGCTTTACATATTTGCATGTCTATATCGTTCGCTACTGTGCCAAGTTGGTCAAGAAAAGTATAATCCACGTCTGGCCCTGTCGATGAGCAAGACACGGAGAGTTGGTTGACCGGCTAGCTGGTATGGATGAAAACATAGCGGATAGTTTCCGTCTGCTCCAAAGAAAAAAACGAATATGGATACCTTTCAAAGCGGATAATTCTCGGATAGATCACATGCACATATGGTATCGGGGTTTCTGACGGATATGTATAATAATACGAATATTCGATGAATAGTTCTATTCGGATATCCGCTAAAGCCATGAGACGTACCACATTTCTTTATAACTCTACGGTCTTCGATCTATCTTTTTAGATTTTAATAGTAGCCCATCTTTTAACACTAGTCCACACTATTAATATTATTTAAAGGGCATCTTCATCATCATGTAAGTGTAGTGCGGGACGGCCATGAACTTGGCTAACGCCGGGCGTCCGAGTATGGCGTGATACGCTGTCTCGAAATCGGCGACTTCGAAACAGATATTCTCCGTGCGGAAGTTTTCCCGAGTGCCAAAGGTTACCGGGAGGGTGATCTGGCCGAGTGGAGTTGCAGATAGCCCCGGGATGACTCCGTGAAAGGGCGCATTGCTTGGTTTTAACTCGGAGCGAGGAATCTGCATATCATCCAGGGTTTTGGCGAAGAGGATATTTAGTGCGCTGCCGCCGTCGATGAGGGTTCTGCGAAGCTTGACATTACGGACCACTGGGTCTAGTACCAGGGGGTACCGCCCCGGGTGGACCACTCGGTCGGGAAGATCCGAGCAGTCAAACTTGATTGCTGTTTCTGACCATCGAAGATATTGGGGCGTGTCGGGCTGAACAGCGTTAATCTCCCTCTCAGTCAACTTTTGCTTTCTTTTAGATTCATAAGCCAAGGGGCCGCCAAAGATATGGTTAAGCTCTTTGCGGTGGTCTTGAAAACCTGCTGGGGGGTCGCCATCTTCCTTCTTCTTCGACGTGCTTTGTTCTTCGTCGGAGTTCTTCCGTGTAGTCTTGGTGTATTGTTCTGTGAACTGCTTGTAGACGAAACAATCTTTGGCCGCGTGATTGGAGTTAGGATGATGCGGGCATTGGGAGTTCATGATCTTATCGAACGTATTGACGCGTGAACGCTGTCGAGAAGAGTGAGTAGTGGTTGCAACAAGTTCCTCAGGCTTACGCTTGCGGTCCTTATGGTTGTTACTTCCACCCCCTCCCGTAGCCGGCGTATCCTTTTTTGGCTTCCAACTGGAGCCCGACTGCTTTGATGCGATGACGGCGTCTTCAGCCTTGGCGTACTCGTTGGCTTTTTCAAACATGAGTTTGACTGTTTTGGGAGGCTTACGCCCGAACTTGCCGACCAATTCTTCGTGGCGAATTCCTTTGGTGAATGCGGCGATGATAACATCGTCAGTGATGTCGGAGATCTTGTTGCGTTATTCAGAAAATCGCCGGATGTAATCTCAAAGAGATTCTCCGGACTTCTGGATAACATTGTAAAGATCAAATTGTATGCCGGGGCGCTCGAAAGTGCCTTGGAAATTTGCAATAAAGTGGTCGTGTAGTTCGGCCCAAGATCCAATCGTACCACGGGGCAATCCGTGGAGCCAAGATCGGGCGGAATCCGCTAAAGCCACAGGTAAATAGTTTGCCATGGCCTTGCTGTCTCCTCTTGCTGCGCGGATTGCGAGACCGTAGACGGTAAGCCATGATTCTGGATTAGTGGTACCGTCGTGTGTTCCAAGAAAAAAATGTTTTCGTATTCATGTCTGATCATATTTGATCCTTATTCGTATTTTAGATAATTCGTATTTGTTTCCGTATCCGAGCTATTTATATTCGTTTTCGTATTCGGCAAAAAAATGTAAATAAATATGGTACGAGCATTATCCGTCCATATCCGCTTTGTTTTTATCTCCACTAGCTGGTCCTCCTTTTGCTAGTATGGTCTGATTATTTATTAATTACAAAATCAATACTTGAAGTACACATTAGTTAATTTATCATGTTCATCGGCAAAATAGTAAATTCACGGTGCCTATATATAATGTCTGTACGAGCATGAGGAGGTAATTTTGGTGGACCATTCACACACATATCACGTACGCGAGGGGAGCACTCTCACTTTTAAGATGATATCAGTCTCATAGAATAGCCAAGGTGGTACTTAAATATTCACATGATGCCTTCTCATGAGGTGAGTTTTTGTGTTTTTTCAACGAATTAATTTTCATAACGGCCTTACCCCACATATTAAATCTAATTTTTTTAATGGAATGGCTCGAGAGAAAGATTACAGAGAAAAGTTATATCTCCTTACCCTTTCCTGGAGACTGGAGTGGTCTATTCAAATGATTATTCTTGTATCTTTCATTTATTTTCAGTTTCTCTATTTTACAATTACTGCCGTGTTTAGTTTCAAAATAATTCTTCAAACTTTCAACTTTTCTATCACATCAAAACTTTCCTACACAAACAACCTTCTAACTTTTCCGTCACATCGTTCCAATTTCAACCAAACTTTCAATTTAGTTGTGAACTAAATACAGCCTACATTCCAAAGAGACTGCAAAATCTGAGCCAGCAGTTTTGCAGCCCCTTCCTCTGTACCTGGCTTGTCGTCACATATGCTTGGTTGCCATAGGCTGTAGTCTTTAGTTCCCTTCAAACTTCCAACTTTTCTATCAGATCAAATATTTGAACACATATATAGAGAATTAAATGTGGACGAAAAAAACCAATTGCACAGTTTGCATGTAAATTGCGAGATAAATCTTTTGAGGCTAATTACGCGCGTGATTTGACAATGTGATGCTACAGTAAACATTTGCTAATGACAGATTAATTAGGCTTAGTAGATTTGTCTCGCAGTTTACAGGCAGAATATGTAATTTGTTTTATTATTAGTCTACGTTTAATACTTCAAATGTGTGTCCGTATACGTCAAATTTTTTTTTTACCAAAATAACTAAACACGGCCATAGTCATGGCCTTGGGGAGAATGGGACAAGACGAGGGAAAAAAAAAAGAAAGTTAGAACTCAGAAGCACAAATACTTTTTTCAATCAGTGGTTCCCAAAGAAGCAAAAACTATTTTATTCTATTTGTTGATAACTTTTGCATTACATTCCACCAAAATAAGTGCTTTATCCTCTCTTACTGTAATGTTAAAACCCACTAACTCCTAAAGCTTAACATGCAAAGATGCCACATCATCATCTATTAACAGGATGCCACATCATCATCCACTAACAATCATTAAATTTAAACACCATGCAAACATGTTATATTATCTATAATTTTATAATTTATTAAATTTTAAAGCTTTTAAAATGCAAGCATGTTAAATCATCATCCCACATAATTCACATAATATTTCAATATTTATCTTTATTATTTTTATTACATGCTATGTATCTATATAGTTCATCCTCACTTAGTTAATGTTATTTCTCTCTTATCTCATTAAGCCATATCACATAAATTTTTCTTAGTGCTTAAATGATTGATTTGTGTCCAAATTATCTCTCTCATTTTCTTCTCTCATTAATTCATATCATCTCAATTATTTTTAACCTTTAGATGATTAATCTGCGGTCCAAACTATCTTAGTGCTTTTCTTCTTTTGTAAAATCATATCGCCTTACTTTTACATTTGAATCATCGTTCTATTTACTGTTTAAATTTAAATTATCATAAACCACATTAACTTATATAATCTTATGTTGTCTAGTTATCTTACACAATTTTTTTACTTATTATCATACTAAACTCCCGCAGCTATGTGCGGGGTTTCACCTAGCTATATGTACAAGCAGACATGCCTAATAATGCCATTGTACCTTCGACTGAGGGCAGTCCCAACCCATAGTGTCCATAAGCAGTGTCTATAGTGCCATGTCAATAAGACATCACAATAGAAACTACACTCTACAACACATGGTTTCTTAAAGTGGGCCATTAATAAATACATCATCTCTCTTCTCTACCAATCATATTTATTCTTCATCTATTATGAAGACACTATTCTTTACCAAGGCAAAACTTGATAGTGTCTAGTGCATAGGTTCTCGTGTTGAAGCTGTCTCTTGCATGAGACCCAGTTTTTTCCTCTCTTCACTATCTTTCTAAATTAATATAGTGCCACATAAGCTAAAAGTCCTACATGACAATGTAGGTAATGCTATAGACACTATCCTAGGTGGAGGGTTGGGACTGCCCTGACTAATCTTCTTTTCAAAAGGTGATCACTACCTCATTTCAACTTTCAAGACATGGCAAATGGGTGCAAAGAGGTGACGGGCCATGGTATTGGGAACAAGGATGCCTGGAACGATCATCAGAACGGCCCGTCGTGCCTGTGGACAAAATAAGACGAAAAGAAACAAGATTCACACATAGCATGGTTTAACAAAAATGAATCATGGAATTTTAAGCATTAAAATAACTCACGCTGTAGTATAATAATGTAACTTTTAGTGAAGGCTGTCAGAAATGATTTTCATTTACACAGAAAGGCTATTGTACTAAGAAAACCGTTTGCAAAAAGTTGATTTTATTTTTCATACACAGTTACTTTAATAAGACCGCTTGCTGAAATGAATCGACTCAACCACCTATGGTTTTATATTAGTGCCCAGTCCACTAATTCCTACGTTGGTCATGACCCAACCAAAAAAATAAAAATGACATCAATGGAAGTTCCATTACTCCTTCCTGTTACATACTCCCTCCATTTACTTTTGATAGTCATATTTTTAAATCCGAAAAATTTATTTTTATAGACATATTTCAATTCAACAATCTATCATCTTAATAACTTTCTCGGATTTAATGCATGACTCTCCATTCTTCCATACTCCCTCGATTCCAAATTGATCTACATATAGTTTTTTTTGAGGTTATTCCTAAATGATCTACATATTTGTGTTCATTTATTAAGTCTATTCGTTATTTGTGCATTGGAGTAAATGGACATTGATGCATGCATCCATACATACAAGTATTTATAACCCACATGCAATATCTTGATTTGCTATTGGCTAGGAAATATTGGGGATGGTGCATGCATCGAGTTTGCTGCTAGAGTAAATATAGTATGAGAGAGTTATTAGTTTTTCTTGTTCTTGGTGTACCTATGAAATATGTAGATCAATTTGGAATGGAGGGAGTATATGATTGGCTACATGGGCATTGAGAAATATAAATATTAATGAATCGCTTATTTACGAGGAATGACTAGTAGCATGTTTAAATGGATGATAAGTATAATTACTTATCCTTGGTCTGTGTGCCAAGATGAAATATGACTATCAAAAGTAGATGGAGGGAGTATTTTTTAACCTTTTCGACTATGACACGGCATCCAAAATATATCTTAAACTATATTTTTTTCTACTATAATATACACAATAAATAAATACATTTATAGTTTTGTTACAATACTCCTTCAATCTATTTTTGATAGTCATATTCATCTTGGCACACAGAACAAGGATAAATAATTCTACTTATCATCCATTTAAACATGCTACTAGTAATTCCTCGTAAATAATCGATTCATTAATATTTACATTTCTCGATATCTCTGTAGCCAATCTTGTGTGGAAGAATGGAGAGTCATACATTAAATCCGAGAAAATCATTAAGATGATAGGTTGTTGGATTGAAATATGCCTATCAAAAATAAATTTTTCAGATTTGAGAATATGACTATCACAAGTAGATGGAGCGAGTACTTCATAAAACAAATCTACATACTGTTCTAGTTCATTTAAACTAAATATTTTTGAACTATCGATAGTCAATGTTATAGAAGTTTGACCTCAACTCTATCAAAAAAGTGAAGAATTATGGATCCACTGTTAATGACCACGCGAACCAAAATCATTCAAGAAATAGTCGCTTAATTAAATAAATATCCCACATATTCATGCGCATTGGGGAGCACAAATCAACTTGCGAAGGTGGGTGGTCAGGCCGGAGCGGGTCATTATACGCTGCGATGACGCCGGTAGCAAGCGCTGTCGTCAGCAGGATTACCAGTAAAAGGGCACTCTACATGCTGATATGCTATCGGCAATATATAACTCTGTCTACTATGCTAGTTCTTCGTGAAACTACTGATCGTTATATGCCAAATGCCCAATTATTTGTAGAATATGTTATTGCGCTCAGATTTCTTCGACTATTGGTAGTCGTTTGTTAGTCTCCGGCCACTTGAAGGTAAAAGAAAAAAAAAACACCCCACGGAAACGAATTTTCTAGGATTTAACAGCATTGTGCTTTCAGTGGTAAGCGACGTACCCGTCGACAACGAGGCGTCTGTGGTGACTTTGTCAATCTTAAGGATTTGCCGGCCAATCTTCGAAGATGCTCATAGGGGTACGGTTTGTGTGCGTGCGTTTATAGGAGTGAGTGTGCGTGTATTATAAGTTTGTGCGTCGTACTGTGTAATTCAAAAAAAAAATCTGATTTTACGCATTGGATGTCTTGTTCTACATATTGCATGTCTATATCGTTCGCTACTGTGTGCCGAATTGGTCAAGAACAGTATAATCCACGTCTGGCCCTGTCCAACATGGTGAGTTGGTTGACTGGCTAGATGGTGCTCCATTTGCTAGTTTGTTCTCTTTATTAATTGGAGGAGAAAATATTATACCTCATAATGATTGTAAACAACTATGCTAGCTAATATGATAAATCCCATACTAAGGATCTGTTTGTTGCTACCCTGAGTGATATGCCTGAGCAAAAGCGGTGCCTGAGACTTCCTGAATTTTTTGATGCTTTTTGCCTGATGAGGCATCCCTGAGTTTGCTTTGTTTGGTTGAAGGCCTCGGACTAAGCGTGCCTAACAAAATCAATAGTCACAAAAAAAAAACGTGTGAATTGCATATCTTTCTTCTTAGTAGAAAAAGTGCTCGTGCATTGCAGTGTGAGAGCTAGAGATCGGTGGAGAATGAGTTTGTTCTTTCATGGATATTTGATGTGTCTCAATACCCAATATCTACAAGGAAAAAGATCCCAACATCTAGGATCTTGAAGGTCATTTCTGGCGGCATACAATACATTGCATCTTCAACTCAGAAGCAATGGCTGATTTGGTATGATAATCCAATTAGTTTGCGATGCCACCAGGCAAAATCAGTTTGCGGTGACCGATCGCTACCGTTAGAAGATGGCATCGCCTCCACGGCTCCACCCTCGCCTTCCTCACTATAAGGAGCACCTCCAGTGTGGTTGGCCGCCTCGTTAGGTCCGTCACCATGCAGGCTGGGGCAATGCTGATCAGCGCACCGAGCTTCTCCTCTGTGCCGCCAGACTCCATCTTATCCTCGTGCACCATCCGCGCCTAGCTCGGGATGTCACCACTGTGCATCTCCATCAGGTCCTGGAATGACGCCTTCCTGGTGAGCAGCACTGGGAGGATCACGCCGAAGCTGTACACATCGGACACTTAATGTGAAGGCATGCAAACGAAGGAGAGAGAAGGGACATTGGAGGAAGAAGAAATAGCCCTGCCATGTGTGGCCCACATGAGTCCCAATTGCCATGTCAGCCAAACCCGGACAGTATGTTGTCTAGGAGCTTCTGCCATGTGATAGAAAATATAATGATCAAATTGTGATAGAGGGAGTATTTCCATTTCCATAGACTGTAAGAAGGACCAGAACAGAGTAGGCTGCATAGGAGGTGAAAAAGAGAGAGTTGACCCATGATGAATAATGCTTATTTATGTTTTCAGGAATTCTTAGGATTGAGATTTCGAGGGAGTTTAATTGGATATCAAATTCTGTTATGAAAATAGATGCACAACGGAGACACGAATTTTACGTGGAAAACCCTTGCGGGAAAAAACCACGGGCGCCGACCGGCAATGATCACTATAGAGGAGTTGATTACAAACGTAGGGGATTAACAATGGGAACGTCACCCCTTCCCGTACGGCTTAGAAAAGTATATATAGGGGAAATAGAAAGACACCTAATAGAAACTCCTACTAGGAAACTAATCCGAATATATTGTGGGCCAAAAATTCCGATCATGCATTGCAACAATACTGAGTAAAGTGCGAATTGAACTATACTTCACAACAGGGGAAAATACATCATTGAAATCAATACCTGGAATCTGGCTTATAACCTTTAGCAACTAACCTTGCTTTGTACCTTGCCTCATCACTTGGAGATATACCTTCCTTTCTTTTGAAGATCCACTTGCAACGGATAGGTTTCTTCTCCTTTGGCAACTTCACCAATTTCCAAGTATGATTCTTTTCAACTGACTCCATCTCATCATGCATAGCAGTTATCCATCTATTGCAATCGTCAGAAACAACAGCCTTAGAATATGTAGAAGGTTCTGCATTACCTTCAATTTCTTCTGCCACACTCAAAGCAAAAGCAACTATGTTCGCTTCTTCAATATATCTTTGAGGAGGTTTAGTATTTCTTTTGGGCCTATCTTTTGCAATAGAACGTTTTGGAGGCTGGTGAACAGTAGAAGAATCTGAATCTTCAATAACAGGTGCATCTTGGTTAATAGCAACATCTTTTTTTTCTAGTGCATGCCCTAAACTGATCAAGTGCTCCACCTGCACACTTGCTTTCTCCTGACTCTCAACAGGAACATTAGTAGAAGGTTTGTCATGTAACATAACTATTCATGGAAGACAACATTTCTACTAATCACAACCTTTTTGGTTTCAGGACACCATAACTTATAGCCTTTCACACGAATTTGCTTGTAAGAAATTAGGGTAAACCTAGCAAAAACACGAAACCTGGGTGCACTTCCTGTGTGCACAAAGCGAAGTACGTAGATTTCCTGGTACACAAGCTTTGGTGCGCTAGCAGAAAAAAATCGAGAAATTCCTTCTCAACAGGAACGATGTAGTCCCTGACTTCCTCGGGTCGCGTGCCCTACAGTTGCAGTAGGCCGGCCCTTTTTCCTCCTCACGGCTGTGCGGTTGCTGCAGCTTCTGCTTTTCTCGCGCGGGTGTGTGAGGACGACGGCGACTCGGAGTCGACGGGGTACTGCACCGAACAGATTGATTCAGCGACGACGAAAGCGAAACCGGCGACGGCGGCGGCGTGGTGTAGATCGATCTTAATGCTCTGATACCACTTGTTATGAAAATAGATGCACAAAGGAGACACGAATTTTACGTGGAAAACCCTTGCGGGAAAAAACCACGGGCGCCAACCGGCAATGATCACTATAGAGGGGTTGATTACAATCGTAGGGGAATAACAATGGGAACGTCACCCCTTCCCGTACGGCTTACAATAGTACATATAGGGAAAATAGAAAGACACCTAATAGAAACTCCTACTAGGAAACTAATCCGAATATATTGTGGGCCCAAAATTCGGATCACATATTTAACAAATTCAAAATTGAATTTGGATGGTGGTTTTTGAATTTGGAGGGGATCAAATTTCTTGGTGGATTGGATTGAGATCTTAATGGCACAACCAAACAAAATTCAAATATGTTGCTAGCTTGAAATTGATACTTTTATATGCAGAAATCAGGGTCTAGCACATCTCTTTCCCATTCATGCATGCATTTACAATAAAGATACGGCTTATTATAGCAAACCTAAAATGTTTTTTCCTCCTAAATTACTTGTCCGACATATGATCCAATTCCACCGTTATATTTATTGTAATTGAATCATTACAACATGATCTACCATTAAAATTTAGTGTTTCATGTACGAGAAGCGAATTATTTCAACCGGTAGTAAATGCTATTGCACTATTGTTATTGTATAGTATTTTTCGCGTTGAGACTTGACGTTTCATGCAGTGGGTTATTGATGAATGTTGTATATTTGTGAAACATTTTGATTAAACATCTTTTTCTCTAAATGAAAAAAGGCCGCCATGAATTTTGTTCCTGTTGATCACTTTTTCAGATTGTTTCCATCAGCTACACGAAAAATATTACAGATACAATTCAAAGCCAATATTATCAGATAATCTGCACACAGATACAAGGTACATCTAGTTTTTTTTTGATACAAACGCAAATGTTTTCCGACGGACAAAAATAGTACAGATATCTGAATACTATTGCTATGTAGATATGCACTAATGACATAAAAGCATATCTCATTCCTTTAGCCCACCTCTTTAAATTTTACTCGTAACCCATTCTACTAATACTAGTCCAAGTTATAAATATTATTTAAACTTATTTAAGCTATATGTTAATATCAATTAGTCAAGAATTTATGTTGGGTAATGTTGTACGTTTGAAGTTAACAGATAATGTTGAGGAACATTTGTTTCTATATTCATATCGGTTTGTATTTAATTGTTATTTGTACTCAAGATAATTCATTTTTTCCATATCTAAGTTATCCGTATTTTTGTATTCATGGCCCCAGTTATTCGAGCCGAATATTTGAATATCTGAGCGATTTGTGATAATTATTCGAGGCTACAAACAAATGAATTAAATATTGTAATGTTGATAAATGGAGTTAAGACAGGGCTTCATAGAAATTCATATGGATAACAAGTTTTTGCTTTAAAAAATAGGCCACGCCAATTAGGAGCTCAAGAAGCGTGCTCCTTCATACGTATCTACTCTGTTTTCATCCCCAGTTCCTAGTGTCCCACTAAAACAATATAAAAGACAACATTAAAGGAAAATGGTCAACTCCCCAACAGACGATAGTATAATAATTATGAAAAGAAGAAAAATAATACCACGCAGTGTTGCGTTCGCAAACCTTGAAACAAGTAGTAACCAAATAGGCACTCTAAATTAACGTTCGGTAAGTAGGAACACTAAAGAATAAGTCACGAATAATTATGCAATTTTGTTACTGTCAGTTGTGTTAGTTGTGATAATGTCCGGCCTATATATTGCGCTGAAGAATAATCACATTGTCATAATTGCATCTAAGCAGACCTAAGCACATTATCATAATTGCATCGATTGTGATAATATTCGCCCTATATAATCAAGGGGAAATGCATTGTTGTGTGCTCTGTAATTTTCACCCCCTCTGAATACAATGGATGGCGTGCAATTCATCAACTTTGGCACTTTGCCCTGTAAAAACACCGACTGAAGATGATTTATCTTTAGGAATTTGAGGCATTTGGATAGTTGCCATGAGTCAGTTTCATCTCCTGGAGGTAAGCACTAGTCCAGCTCAGAAGAAGGCTGAAAGTGTTCTCTGTTTTGGGCAAGGGCGTAACCCTCATTTCTATTAACAAAAATGTATCTGGATTACTTACAGCAAAGAGAAGGTTTTGCTGGGTTGTTTTCTGGAAACATTTGGAGGGTGCCATGACCTTAATTAAGCTCAGATTGGCTTTCCAGGAACTCACAATTGTAAGAAGAAGACGCATGCAAATGTGGAAACAGTTTTTATTTTATATGCGAAGAACATATAAAAACATGTACATGTTGCAACAATTTCTGTTTTATTTGTGATTACCATTACTATCAGCTGTGTCACATGATCAGCAATAGTGAGTTCGGTAGTTGAGGTCTGCTTTGTAGCAGTACCCAGTCAGACTTCCATGTGAGCCAATCAATTGGAGATTGCACAACTATATATGAAGCTAGCAACAAATAATTGTAAGGATTGTGGTAATATTCATCCTATATAAATAAGGGAAAAGAACTGTGATTTGTGCTCTGTAATTTTCATTCTTCACTGATACGACAATGGAAGGGGTGCAATTCCTCGAATTGCCCTCTAAAACACCTACTGAAGATTATTGTAGACTTATTCTTAGGAATTTGAGGCACCGGGATAGTTGCCATGAGATGGTTTTAGCAGATCTGTTCAAACAGCACCTCTTCCTGGCCTTGAGCTGACAGTAACATCACTTTGGCTTTTAGTTCTGCTATTTCACTGCCTTGAGGTTCGATTATTCTGCTGGAGATTCCTGCTGGCATCTCTTACATTTGGGCATCTTGTCGTGGCTATCGTCCCAGGATTATCCTTTAGAGCTTATTCGGTTAATCCCCGAGAGTGAAGGATTAGAGGGGATTGGGCAGAGATGCTTACCTCATGGTGTTGGGCAGCAAATCCTGATGCATTACTCATTCAGACAGATGTTGAACTGGCAGAATAATGTCAGGAACTGAAAGATCTTGCGGATTAACTAAGAAGGGTGATGAACAGAAGAACTGTATTCCCGATCAAAATACCGTGTGATACACAGCACAGAAAAAATCCCATGCTCTATGGTTTTCCGCTTGATCATTTTCTATAGAAGAGTCGTCTTCGATGTGATTGATAGCCCTGCCAAACAAAAAAAAAAAGAAGATGACTGAACAGTTGTCCGTTCTGCATTTTGTGATAATTGCTTTTGATCATAAGCGGAGTGTATGCCTTTCATTTTAAATATGCGTACTATGAGAAAGAGAGGTAATTTTGCTTTATGTGTTCCTGGTTAGAGTATCCACACTCAGTTGTTTTACAATTGCTAAAAAACTATCGCAAGTTTTTTGAGCAAAAAACAATCAAATGTAACTATAGTGTAGTTGTAGTGTAACTATAATATAATTACACTATAGACTGTAACTATATTGTAACTGCAGTGTAACTATAGTTATAGTTATAGTGGAATTATATTACAATTACACTGTAGTTAGATTTAAAAGTTTTTCCGTTAAAAAACTTGTGGCGGTTTTTTAAGATAGACTAATGACCTAAAAAGGAACAGCGAAAGAAAATTGTCCACTCCACACAAGCAACACCACAGAGCGGTGGTGCATCCGGTTAACCTTAATTAAAACTAGAACTCTCTTCGTTTTATATTATAAGTCGTTCGACTTTTCTCTTAATCAAAATTTTTTAAGTTTAAACAATTTTTTTTGTAAAATATAGTAACATTTTTCATGAAATGCAGGGAGTAACTAACCTGGCACGCCAAATTAAGGTTCCATAAGAAGAGAAAAACTAAAGAATAAGCACGAAAAGTTTTGCAATATTATTACTGTCAGCTATGTCAGTTTACATATGAAGCACATGACTTAGAAACACTGTAACAATAGCTAAGGCAATAAAAACTGTAGCATGTCTTTTGCATTGCCCATCTGCAATTTAAAGTGCAGCGGTGCAATTTGCAAAGTGTACTGCTAGTTTGCTACCATTCAATATTGTACTAACAGATAGAAAGAAAATGTTGCCTTGTGATAATATTCAGCCCATATAGACAGGGGAAATGCATTGTGATGTGTTATGTTGTTTTCACCCCACCTGAATACAATGGTGGGCGTGCAGTTCCTCAACTCTGACCTCTAAAACACCTACAGAAGATGATCTCATTCTTTAGGATTTCGAGGCATTGGGATAGTGGCCGTGAGTCAGTGTTTCCTGATCTGTTGGATCATCATGGCTTCGCGGCCTTGGACAGACGTTAACATCACTCTGATCAATGGTTCACGAATTTTGGATGGTTTGTTGCGGCTAATGTGTCAGGAGACATTTAGGAAAGAGGAGAAATGCTTAGCTGATACTGGCACTGCTCGCACGTGCTGGATATCTTTATCTTGGGAAAAAATAAATCTCTACCGCAGTGCCGCAGACGCTTCTTGCACGACGCAGCATAGGCTGGCGATGCGTGTCCTATCTGCTGTAGCTCAAGATCTTTCTTCCCACCATGAAAATGTCTCCCACAACACCATGTAGAGCCAGCCGCAGCACCTTCGGCGATTTCTATTTGTACCACATTATTAACAATAACGCTAACTCCATGTCAAATTTCAACAAGAAACATTGGAAACAGAATCCAGGAATGTAATCAACATTGAATATCTTTTCAACAAACCTAACATCAGCTACTTGTCATCGATCATCCTGCTCACTTGCTGCCGTCGCGGTCCGTTCATGTCCCTGGAAGCATGCCACCACGTTCAGGTGTATCCCCATCGGGAACGTCGACAGCTTCAGATAAACGGGCGCCGAGGAGGATGACAGGGCCCCATAGATTGCGTGGTACAGATGGGTGGAAGGCGGAGCCCCATGACCACCGGCGACGATGTCATATGATTGGATTTGGGCGCGACGGAGATCGAGGAGTGCTGGAGCTACGTGGCGCGTGGAGAAGGCGGAGAGGGGAGGCGGAGGCAGAAACTCATCATCGAGGGCAGCCGCGCGACGGGAAGATATTAAGTTGCATACACCAGCCAGTTGCACCTAAAAGCCTAAGCTGATAGGGAAAGACGGGCAATTCACTTTATACACTCTAACAAAAGAGGATGTCTCAATGAACTCCGGAGCAGCTTTGCTTGCCAGTAGCTGCGGCTTGGTCAATGCGGTGCTACAGGACATGTCGGGTCGCAAGTCTACGGGGTGCCACTCAGAAAGCGTCGTGCGACACCACCGCAGAGAATTTTTTTCCCTTTATATTTATGCATTTACTGATTAGACTCTCTGCTCGACTAGCTAACAATGTTGAACTGGCAGTTAGATTTAATTAACCAAATGAACTATCTTTTTTTTCCTTTACGTTGTTATTTTCACACTGCAATGCATCAGCGAAGGAGGAGGAAGAACAGAACAAGCTGTATTTCCCGGTGCAAAATTAAACTTTTCTGGCTCTACACAGGTGCAGAACAGAAAAATCCCAAGCTCTATGGCATCGTCGGCTTGCTCATTTGCAGTAGAAGAGCCGTGTTCAACGTGATTCATAGTCCTCGCGAAAAAAAAAGGGAAAATGATTGAGCAGTTGTTCATTCACCATCATTCTGTGATAATATGCCTTTCATTTCAAACCATTGTTCTGGCAGAAAGTCCGGTCATTTGCTTTCTCTGCACACTCAAGTCATTTTACATATTACATTAAAACAAACTATTGACCTCTTGAATTAAAACATAAAGTTTATATAAGAATATGTCGATATTACATCTCCTAACTGCCGTGTTTATTGTTTATGTAATAATTAAGATTTAGTTTTTTTTTGACAAACATAATAAGAGGACGTTTGCCAGGCATATGCATTGATTTTGAGGTTTTATTGTATTGTTGTTTATTTTTCAGCAATATCTTTTAAATCACTAAAGAATATATAGAAAAGTTCTATTGTGCCTAAATTTGGTTTTGGTGATTAGTGCCAAATCTAATTATATAAGACTAATTAACGTTTTTATGAGTTTTTTGTTTGACTAGTTTCATTTGGATATGAAAATAAAAATGCGAAAGGTATGTATTGAACTTTACATATTCTTAACTCAAATTGATCTTAATTGACTATGCGTAGATGTCTTCCTTTGTATCCATATCTATGCACATCCTGAGGTGCTCATTCTATATCCCCTCATTCTATATTTTATTCATTATAAGATCACTGTCTTAATTTGAAATCATTTTTCATCCCATCTCTTTATTGTTTATATTAGGTTATCATCCAATACCAACGAGAGAAAATGTTGATAGATTTTGGATCAAGCAAATTGCATAATTGTAGTTTTTGTGATAGATAAAAGACCGAATTTTCCGGGATTAACCTTTTCTTTTGTAATAAGTTTTCAACTAGGCTTTTCTCAATAATGAGATGTGGAAGATATGAATTCTTTGGTGATAGACCTTAGTCATGACAAGGATAAAATGCATGAAGATTAAGTAATATGTGTAGCACTTCTTATCTTCTACTTTTTGATAGGTTCGTATATATGATGGTTCATATATATGATTTTCATGTTTTCGATATATAAGTGAGAGTTTAATGTTTACTTCAGCCTTACCTTATTTAGTCTCCTCTACATTGACATGAAGGCATGTGTTTATACTTCTCCATGTGTATAGGATAAACCCCCATTGGTTCTTCTCTACTTACGCATATTTTTATATTCCTTTGCTGAATTTTAGGGGGACAAAATCCAATACATTTGTATGCATGTTCTAGATACATATTGAATCTTTGCACGTGAGCTCATGTTTGAGTATATGTTAGTTGTGGTGTTGTTAAATACTCAACAAACTTTAAATCGAAAAAAAAAATCAACAAACATATTTATATATTTCAATGCAACCATCAACTGGAGGATGACAACTAATTTGTTGGCACTAGTGTTTTCCTTTGAGCTGTGCAAAGGAATATGACCAACCATGATGAGGCTGATGGGTTTGAAGACAAAGGATTTATACAGGTTCAGGCCTTCTTATTCAAGAAGTAATACCCTACTCCTGTCCGGGGATGAATCCGCCGAGTGTATTATTGGATGTATGATCTCCAAAAGAAGTTATGTCCCAAGAAGGACTCGGACCCCTCCTTATATAGGGGAAGGAGTCCGTATTACAAGGTATAGCTCATATCCCTAACGGAATACGAAAATATAGATAAAATACAATCGTAACCGACTAAACCTCAGAGTATTTCCTTGACGTACAAGTTAAGAAACAAACCCGAGATACAAATAAATATATTCTATCTATATTCGGTATCCTATATCCAGTCTAAATATAACCGCCGTGTAGATATGGGGTATCCATAATCTCCACAGTAGCCCCCGAGACCTTTGCAGTCGACAACATAGCTCTCTCAAAAATAATAATCCGAGTGCTTTAATTTTTCCTGCTAAGGGCTGCCGAGTAGCAAAGACGAAGACTGTAAAGGGCGAAAAAATAAAAAACATGGTGCATCGAATAGATGCACCTAATTAGGTGTAGCCCCCGACTATATGATTAGTTAAAACAAACTAAACATATAGTCAAGAACAAAATAATTGCACAATCAAGCATCATATGGCAAAAGCACATGCGGCGTTCGACAAGACATTTTGCCGACTGCTTTCTAGCCATAGTAAAAAGAATCCGAGTGAATAACACTCTAAAAGGTTCACAAATGAACATATTTGATAGGCATCCGAGTAAAAACTCTCAAGATGATCTATCAAATGTTGTAAAAATTATGGTAATTAATAAGTCTAATAGCCTAGGCTATGACTCTCACCATAATTAAAATAGGCATATAACACGCCAAGAGAATGACCATTGTAAAAATAAGTCATCCCAAATCAACCCTGACAGCTTTTGCAGCCTAAAAAAGCTTACAAAAATAGTATGACACTTTTCTGCCGGGTACCTTTTAATTTGCATTGCAATAATTCCAAAGAATTATATAACCGCATTAAAAAGGATTTTATCAGCATTAGGCCACACCATTGCGAGCATAAATTGCCAAAGCAAAAATGCCTAAGTCCCTAAGGAGCACAACGGGCCATGCTGTTAATAATATTGGGCTGAAGTACTGTTCAGGCCTACGCCCATTAGCACCCCCGAAACCCTTAACAAAAATCCCGAAGTCCAAGCAGCGCTTCGTCTTCCCCGCTGGAACTCTAGCCATTTCCCCCATTCCTTGCTACAGTACAGAGCTGTGCCGGCGAAACTAGGGTTCACCATTCCGCCCCAATCCACTTCCAAAAGTTCACAAAAATCCTCCACGCAACTCACCGCTTCGATTCCACATCTCTCCCCAGCCATCCCTCGAATCAAATCAACTCATTCGGATCTTACGCATATTTTTATATTCCTTTGCTGAATTTTAGGGGAACAAAATCCAATACATTTGTATGCATGTTCTAGATACATATTGAATCTTTGCACGTGAGCTCATGTTTGAGTATATGTTAGTTGTGGTGTTGTTAAATACTCAACAAACTTTAAATCGAAAAAAAAATCAACAAACATATTTATATATTTCAATGCAACCATCAACTGGAGGATGACAACTAATTTGTTGGCACTAGTGTTTTCCTTTGAGCTGTGCAAAGGAATATGACCAACCATGATGAGGCATATAGATGACACCATGCGTTGATTGTCACCAAGCCAAGGACATCGCCATGTTGATAATAATGAAATAAAGCATGCAATGAGAAGAAAATCTTGATAAATGATTGTTAAGATCTTAACATAAACATGGTCACAAGCGTTGATCTTGACTCAAGCATTGATCCCAAGTTGGATAGCGCAAGGCAAAGGTATAATGGAGTTAAGAATATTTCTTGGACCACTTCGGGACCGGATCTCACATTGCCCATTTCTTGATGAGGTGGTTCGGAGGTTTGATTGTTTGAGCGGTGAAGTTGGGCTTGCATAAACGGTGACGTAGCAAGTTGGCAAGCTTCTGAATATTGGGTGGAAAAATCTGCTGTCTCTTATCTCCTTTGTTTTGTGCAATTTACATTTGTGCCAATTTACTTTATGCAAGTTTACATTGTATAGTTTATTTGTGATAATATCATCTTACGCTTAAAAACCTTAACATAGGCTATCTTCCTTGTGCATTTAGTTGAGATTATTAGTTTTAGGAGTTGTTGTGCAAAGCCGTTTTGATTTGTGCTTCCGCATACAAAACCTGGTTTGGACAAAAAATTTAAAACCGCCTACTCACTCCCTCTAGTAAGTCTTCTTGATCCTACATCTACCCATAAAATATTTTTAGTTGCTTCCTTTATTTTTTCCCCCTCTTATGAGCGTCGAGAAAAGTATGAAGCTATGAGATTATGCCGTGGAAATCTCACTAATATTTGCTTATGAAGTTCACACTTTTTTTAAGTTGCCGCTTCGCCACAATTTTTCTCCGTAGCAAAAGAGATGAGAGGCATCCTCTCTTTTGACACAAAGTTGACTAAAATATTAATTTTGTCATAACTTGTGTTGTATAGAGTAAATAAAATGGTCATGTGAGCTCCGACAAAAAACTTGCCGGATAATCCGATAAAAATATCGGATAATCCATATATGGTAGAATGTTGGGATACCACACATCCAAATTCGCACCATACTACCCGCATCCACACTACATCCATATCCAAGTCCTTATTTCAAACAGATTCAAAGCGCGACAGATTTCATCCATTTTCAGTCGTATTGAAAATGGTGCAGACTTGGCTCGGGAATGGATTAATTTTTGGTATTGCTAGAAGTATACTGCCACCATTATGCAGGTGGTGTTTGAAACTTATGAAGATAAAAATAAAGTTGGAGCACATAAAACGAGATAGCTATTTCAACATGATTAATCAAGTTTTAATTATTACAAACTTGACTAATAGATATATTTGATATTTTAAAGCAACATATATATAGAAAGTTTTCGTATGAAACACACCGTTTAGTTGTTTGACAAGCGTGAAACGAAAATCGAGGTAAATTATTAATCTTCATAATAGATGTGTGCAGCCGAGATGTCAAGCAAGGTAGCTTTGTGGTTACATCCTGCAGTCACATTCTTCTATTTGAGCCAATCAATCGGATTTGCAATACACTTGGAACTAGCTGGCAAGAAATAATTCCATGGAGTTTTTCAAATTCGGCTGACACAATGAGAGGATATATACCGTATAGGAACTGTACTGATGAGCTCTAATTTACGTCCCTTCCGGATATAATGGATGGCGTGTAATTCCTTAACTTGCCTTCTAAAACACCTACTGAAGATTATCACCGAAGACGTATTCTTAGGACTTTGAGGCATTGGGATAGTTGACATGAGTCGGTGCTACCAGATCAATTCGAACATCGTGTCTTCGCGGCCTTGGGCTGGCAGTAACATCACTTGATTATCTGGTTCGTGATTTTACTGCCATGAAGTTCACAAGCCACTAAGTATGGATGCATCATGCCTGACTTTTGAAGCATTCAGCTGGAGAATACTGTTTGGGTAGCCTGATATAGCTTTGGCTATTTATCCAGGACACTTTCTAGGGAACAAGAAGGAGGATGGAGAACTAGCTAAACTGTATTTCCCGGTGCAAAATTAAACTGTATGGTTCTACCACAGGCAGCATCTTCTGCTTGATCGTAGTGCACGTAAAAATGAAAACGAACTGAACTGTTGTCCGTTCGGCAATATTCTGTGAACTGTGTTCTCAATCAAAACCAGTGCGTATGCCATTCATTTCAAAATATTGTTCTGTCGAAAGGAGTAGTCATCACGCTTTCAGTGTTCCTCGGTGAAAATACACGGTTATGTACACTCAAACAATTTTTAGATTAGAAAAATACATCTAACTGTATTTCCCGCTGAAAAATTAAACTGTTTTGGTTCTACGCACGCGCGTAACACAGAAAAATCCCAAGCTCTATGCCATCTTCCGCAAGATCATTTGCAGTGGAAGAGCCGTGTTCAACGTGATTCATAGTCCTCGAAAAAAAAAATGATTGGACAGTTGTCCATTCAGCATTGTTCTGTGACAGAGTGATGCTCTGTACTAGTAGCATTATACTACCCAATCTAAGCCATTCGTTATTAAGGGTAAATTACACTACTAGAAAAAGCCATTTTTGTAGACGTGGGGTTTTTATTTTTCCATACGGACATGACCCTCGGAGTCAAATGGCTGCATACAAAAATATAAACCAGGGTGAATCTCGCTGCCCACTTGCGATAATCAATTTTTTCAGACGGACTACTTAAGAGGTCCCCTGCAAAAATTCCTCTTATGTGGTCCGCCTGAAAAAAATATGATTTTGCAGGCGGAACCTTATGTGGTATGCCTGTAAAAATCATGTCACCAAAAAAATATCTAAGTCTCATCTTATTATCTCCTCCACCAAAAATCATGCCGCGGGCCCGCCTGCGAAAATCATCAGAACGCACGTCCGCTTGGAAAGATGGATTTGGCCCGCCTGCAAATACCTTTTTTAAGTAATTTACTAGTATATTGATTAGGGGTAACTTTGTCACTTATATATTTTTTTTTGGCCAAATTGATCTGTGGTCATCCTTTACATTGGCATCGATCATATTCCATGAAAATGAGAAAAAAAAAAGAAGAATGGCGATAATACTCCTTCATACCTATTTTTTCTACTACCATTATTCAGTATTCTAGTACACATAAATAGATCTGAATACTTCGATCAAATGAGAGAGAGCACCGTAGTGGGGCTCTCTATAATAATAAGCCTTTCTTTTCAAAAAGTGGTTATGTCCGAAAGACTGATCATTTGCATTCTGTGCACACTCAATTCATTATACATTAAAATAAATTAGGGACCTCTTATATTAAAACACAGTACATCCAAGGACTATGTTACTCCTCCTAACTATCGTGTTTATCTAATAATTAAGAGGTAGTTCATGATAAAAAATAATAATAGAGAGGGAATCCTACGGAGTTCTTGCCATGAGATTTCCAAGGCATACGCATTGATTTTCAGGGGTTTTTTTTATGGTAGTTTATTTTTCAGCAATAACTTTTAAATCGCTAGCGATACAAGGTTTCACCGACAAATTATTTTGTTGCTTCATTCATTTTTCCATGTCTTTTGAGATGCGGATGGAACGATGACGCTATGAGATTATTTGCTACTTTTTTTTATTTGCTACTTTGCTACGGTTTTTCTTCATAAGAGGCTGTTGAATAGTCCCATATTGATTGTGGAAGAGCAGAGAAACTAAGATATAAGTGGGGGCCCCTCACCTCAATGGCTAGCTTTTGGGGTGGGAATGACTCTTTACAATTGGTATACGGTAAAGGGGCCGTGAAGTGTTGAGAGACACCAATGTGTGAAGGGGGATGTGAAGGGGCGGTGAAGGGCTGAGGGACATCAATGTGTGAAGGGGGAGATTGTTGAATAGTTCCACATTGGTTGTTGAAGGGCAAAAGACCTAAGATATAAGTGGGGGAGCCCCTCACCTCAATGGCTAGTTTTTGTGGTGGGAAAGACCCTTTACGATCCTACATAGGCATCCTCCCTTTTGACGCAATGTTGATAAATTTTAATTTTGTCATTACTTATGTTGTATATATGGAGTAGATTGGCCATGTGAGCTAACAATTTCAGATCTTGGCAAAAACTTATTGGATAATCCAATGGAAATTTTGGATAATCCATATATGCCAGAATTTAGGATACCACATTCATACCCAAAACCGTACAATACTATTCGCATTCATATCCCCGGATTTCCATATATAAACACATGCCATATCCTCATTTCAAATAGATATAATGAAGGGCGTGCAATTCCCCTCTCAAACACCTATTGGCTGAATATTATTGAAGACATATTCTTAGGACTTTGAGGCATTGGGATAGTTGTCATAAGTCGGTGCTACCAGATCTGTTGGGACATCATGTATTCATGGACTTGGCCTGACAAGAACATCGCTTGGATTATCTGGTTTGCGAATTCACTGCCATGAAGTTCACAAGCCATAAATATGGATGCATCGTGCCTGATTTTGGAGCATTCTGCTGGAGAATACTCTTGTTGTCTGCTACGTTTGGGCAGCCTGCTAGCCGTGGACATTGTGCCGGGACACTTTAGGGATCAAGCGAGGGAGGCGTCTTGACGATGCTATCACCGTTCCTGATGAATTGCTACTGGTTCAGTTTCGTTGCTTCGGCCGGCGGCAAACAGATGTTGAACTGGCAATAAAATTTAAGCAGATGAACCACCTTGCAAAATATGTTGTTTTCGCACTGCAATTGTATCGGTGGAGGAGGATGAAGAACAGAACAAACAGTATTTCCCGGTGCAAAATTAAATTGTGTGGTTCTACACACGCAGCATCTTTTGCTTGATCATAGTATACGTAAAAATGAAAACTAACTGAACATTTGTCCGTTCGGCAATATTATGTGAGAAATGAACTGCTCTCAATCAAAACCAGGGCGTATGCCATTCATTTCAAAATATTGTTTTGTTTAAAGGAGTAGTCGTCTGCTTTCAGTGTGTTCCTCGGTGAAAATATGCGCTTATGTACACTCAAGCCATTTTTTATTAGAGGAAAATAATGACCTCTTATATCTATAGGAGTAAAGCAATATTTCCATTTTTTTATTAGGAGAAAATAATGACCTCTTATATCTACATGAGTAAAGCGATATTTTTTTAAACGCAGGCGCTCACAACACGCGCGCAGTCACCCCTGTAAACGCGCACACACACACCCTACCCCTATGAGCATCTCCGGAAGACTTGGCAGGCATATCTTGAGATTGACGAAGTCACCAGAGGTGCCTCGCTGTCGACGGGTATGTCGCCTATCACTGAAAGAATAATTAGCCGTAACGTTGGTGGGTTGGTTCCACCGCAAGGAACCTAACTAGTTGAGCTATGCTCACTTCGCAAGTAAATCGATATTATCTCTCTTAAGTATCACGTTTATATAATAATTGGCACAATTTGGGGGAATTTGGGGAATGAACAATAAGATTGGATTAGACCCAAAGAGCAATATAAATTGTGTACAATAGATGCGAAGTTACAATACTACCCCTAGAGACACACTTATACTTGACATCCCCATTCAAATGCAACGTGTACACATTGCATTTGGAACTAAAAACTAGATCGACAACAAATTAGGATTAATCCAAAAACCTTGCTTGAAGATGTCCACTTGAAAGATGACAAAAAATAAAAGATCCATCTTCTCCTCAATGAAGCGGACTTCAAAGCTTTCATGAACTGTTCTTCAACTCCTGGAGCCTTGAAGCCTTCACAAGCTATGCTTCGGCTATTTAATGATTTAGAGACGGCGATGATGACGATGAAGGAACTTCACCGATTGTTCTTCGGCCCTTAATGATTTATGATGATGTCAGCTCCGACAAGGAGCTACTGACCTGACGAGCCAACTCCGATGAAAAGCTGGTGATGATGTTGCTTATGATGACATGATGATAATGAAGACCAACTCCGACAGAGAGTTGGGGAAGTTGGAGATGACCAACTCCGACATGGAGTTGATGATGAACCGATGATTAAGGCTAGCTCCAATGTGGAACTAGTGATAAGCGAGATAGACTGGCAAGACATAGACGAATTGAAGGATGGGAAATGGACTTCAGTGGACTTGATGTAGTAAACACAGAAAATTGATTTGTGGATTTCAAATTAAGGCAGTGATCTTATAATAAACAAAATACTAGCACACATGTTGATGGCAGTAGGAACAACGACAAGAAACTAGTGTTATGGATAGACTAACAAAAGATAGAAGTAAATTGTAGAGATACATTGACCAGGAAAACAACCTAATTAATTAGGAGGTAGTGGCAGTAGCAAGCATGAAAATTAATATGATTTTTACACTACTATAAAAAGTATTTTCACAGGCGGACAAAAGTGTTTTTTGCAAGCGGAGGGTTGGACCGCTTATAGCACAACGACGGTGAAAATCAACGATTTTCGCAGTCGGGGCAACAGCCCGCCTGTGAAAATCCACGAAACGAACAAAAAAAAAATCACAGCGGCGGCTCGCCGACGCCGCCACGCACCTCGCCGCCGCCGCCCTCCTTCGGCCGGATTTGGGAGGGGAGGGGAGCCGCGCCCCGTCGCCGTCGTCGTCGCCGCCGCCGCCGGCCTCCCCCCTCCTTCCTCCGGCCGGATCTGGGAGGGGCAGGGGAGCCGCCGCGCGCTCCACAAGTCGTCGTCCCCGCCGCCCTGACCCGTCGTTGTCGCCGCCGCCCCGACCGTACGCCACCGCCGGCCTCTCCCTCCCTCCTTTGGCCAGATCTGGGAGGGGAGGGGAGGGGAGCCGCCGCCGCCGCCGCCCGGACGCCGCGCCGCTGCCAGACACCGCTGCCGCCTCGCCGGCCTCCCCCCTCCCTCTCCGCCAGATTTGGGAGGGAGCCACGCCGCCAGCCGTACGCTGTGCGCCAGCCGGACGCTGCGCCGTCGCGCCGCCTTCCAAGCCACCCCACGCCATAGCCGCCGTCGCTCCCCCTCCGGCGGCCGGGGAGAGGAGGAGAGGTGAGAGGAGGGGATTGGAGGAGGCGTGAGGGGAGGGGAGGGGAGAGGCCGTGAGGTATGGGGAGGGGAGAAGCCGGCCGTGGGTTAGGAGGGGAGGGTGAGGTGTGGAGACTTAGAAAAAATCGACCCCTACCCAAGTCTATTTATTTTTAAGTCTATTTTCGCAGGCGGACCGACCATTTCACCCCGATTTATATTTTTGTAGACGGTCATTTGGCTTTAAGAGTCATGTCCGTCTGCGAAAACGAGGCCCCTATGTCGGGAAAAATGCTTTTTCTAGTAGTGTTAGTTGTACTAGTATAGCAAGCAGAGAATGACATGATCAGTGACCACTAAGCCATGCGTGCAATTCGAAATAGAAGCACAGCAAACTGAGCAAGGCTAGAGCGGATCAACAACCTCACGGAGCCCAGAACAATAGCGGCGTAGGGACGGAGGACGAGGTTGACCGGATATGACTGTTCCTGCTGCTCGTGCCTGGCTTCTTGCTTGACCGGATTGAAGGCTATGCTATTGCTTGGCTGCTTGGGTGTTTGCTTGAATTGACAACGATGCTTGCTGCTACTAGCTGCTGATTGGCGAGGCCGCGAAGATAGATGACGACCGCGGCACACGGGCGGCAACAAAAGAGAGTGCTAGTTACTCCCTCCGTGAACCCTCCGTTTCACAATGTAAGTCATTCTAGCATTTCTCACATTCATATTGATGTTAATGAATTTAGATAGATATACGTGTCTAGATTCATTAACATCAATATAAATATGGAAAATGCTAGAATGACTTACATTGTGAAACGGAGGAAGTACTAGTTACTGCATCTACCAAATTTCTGTAATTAACTGAGTAGGAAGAGTTCGAACAGATAATATCTGATATTGAACTAACTGAGGAGACAGATGTTATCCTTTGGGCCTTTGGCCTCTGGCTTAATCTAACTGCTTTTCAACAAATTCGCTCTATAGATTGTTCATATTCCTCTGAAGGTGAAACATTTTCATTGGCTTGCCTGTATGGATAGGATCCAATCTACATCTCAACTGGTAAAGAAAAACTGAGAGAGATCTGAACTTCGTGTGCTGTGTAATGACTTAGAAGATGCTGACCATATCATCTTCGGATTCCTTTTAGCAAAGTTCTTTTGGTGTGTACTTAGAGATGCTTCGATTTGGCAATCAATTCCTAGTTCTTGTGAACACTTCTTCTATGATGTAGTAGGCCATCCTAGTTATAAACAGAGCAGAGGAGTGATGATGCTGCTCGGGGCTGCTGCTTGGGCCTTGTGGCTAAACAGAAATGTTTTGATTTTCAGGAAGAAAATTTTAACCACCCCCCTGACTATTGTTTTCCGTGTAACGTTTTATCTGAGGCAATGGTCTAAATTGATGAAGTAAAATGAAGAAGCGGAGGCTAAGGCGATCACAGCGAAGATTTTGTTAGCTTTTCAACTTTTGTCTGCAAATTGAACTGGAGTCGGCTAAAATCTTGAATATCGTCCTTTGTTCAGCAGTTGTAGATGATTTCTTTTAATGTAGCTAGTTCAGGCGTTTTGTTTGACCAAAATGTTGGCTGGATTGCTCTTCTTCTTTAATGCTGGTCTCCCCAGTGTAATTTGAGCTGTATAAACTCTCTAGCTTTCTATAAAATGCAATTTTACCGTTCTTAAGAGGTATTATGAGGTATCAATATTTCTATTGTAAATTTGTTATCTCTTGATATCTAGTTACTATAAGGTATCAAATTTTACACTAAATTTTTGTTACCACATAATATCTTCTCAAGTACCGTAAAATTGCTCTACTCATTAGCACGAGTTTTGCCATGATCTCCTTGGACGTTCGGCTTTAAAAGAGAGCACTAATACACACAACTCCTTGCCCTACTACAGAGTAAATTATTGAAATTTAAAGAATGTACCTCCGGTGAAAAGTACATGAGAGCCCAACTACACAGTACTCCCTCCGTTTCAGGTTATAAGATGTTTTGACTTTGGTTAAAATCAAATTGTTTTAAGTTTGGCAAATTTATAGACAAATATAGTAATATTTATAATACTAAATTACTTTCATCGAATCAATAATTGAATATATTTTCATAAGAAATTTGTTTTGGGTTAAAAATGTTACTACTTTTCTCTACAAACTTAGTCAGAGTTAAAACAGTTTGACTTTAAAGTCAAAACGTTTTATAACTTGAAATGGAGAGAGTACATTATTATGTGCCTCGGGTCAAAATGCATAAGTAAATTAAGGTTCGTTAAGGAGTAAATTACGACAGCAATAATCTGATCCATGCCTCTAGATCCAAAAGCTATGACGATTCCAATGTTGCAGATTCTAACTTTGCAAATGTAATTAGTCTTAATCCAACGTGCCGGTTCTAAAGGTATGTCAAAGAGAGAAACTATTCTAAATTGTCAAAGGGGACATCCCCTCTTAATTCATTCGGTATTGCTAACTGTTTGTTGATAGAAAATTGTTGTTAAATGTTTGAGATTCCTATTAGCCGTTTGATACGCATCAAGATATGTGCTTATATAAGAAAAAAAAAATAAAGCACGGTACTAGTTGGGATAATTTTGGATCCCTAATTAATTTGCATATCACCTAAATAGATATAAAAATGAAAAAAAATCAGCAAGTTAGATTAGTATGTGATAAATCATTCCACTAACATGCAAAGTCAAATTTAACTTCTGCAAGTTAAAAAAATTAACTGTGAATATACATTAATTAGCTATAGTTTAATTATTTTTCTTTGCAACTTGTACAAGTTTAACTTATATTTATGTAGTGATCTGTCCCATATCAATCTGTCTTGTTGAATTTTTTTTTCAAACTTTCTCATAAATATTTGAATGACATGCAAACTACGGTGCATCTCAAATGTTTAGAATCCACTGCCGGAATCCCAATGTCAAAGGTTTGATTCCAAAAGTATATAAAAGAGAACAATGAAAGATAACAAGTCGCTACCAAACTAAGTATTGAACTATAAACATTTCCAAAATTGTACCTCCGGTCAAAAAATAGTACATGACACCTCGCAGCAGAATAGTCCACAAACCAACCTTGAAACCAAGAAAACAAAACAGCCACACCAGATTAAATATTCAGTAATTAAGGAGGAAATTTGAAGAATAATAATTGAGCCACAAAACCAATATTTTGGATCTGGACTACTAAAAACTTGTTTTTGGTGATTACAAATTAAGTTTCAGATTTAGTTAACCAAGTTTTGTTTCAGTGGAACTCTTCGTCAGGCAACGTGCCGGCCTTGGCGCCGACGTTGAAGAACTCGATGATGACCTCGAGCGGGAGGCCCTTGGTCTCGGGCACCTTGAGCGCCACGAACACGAGCGCGACGCAGCACACGGCGGCGTAGAAGGAGAACACGCCGGCGAGCCCCACGGAGCTGAGCATGACGGGGAGGCTGTAGGTGACGGCGATGTCGCCGAGCCAGAACGTCAGCGAGCAGATGGCGATGCAGAGGCCCCTCACCCTCGTCGGGAAGATCTCGGCGCAGAGGATGTTGGGGATGGGGCCGAACCCCATGACGAAGCAGCAGAAGTAGACGATGACGCTCCCCGTCGACAGCGCGGCGTGCGCGGTCGCCGCCATGGGCACGACGTTCGCCACCACGAGCACGGCGAGGGACGCGACGAGGACGGGCAGCGTCCAGAGGAGGAGGGCGCGGCGGCCCGAGGCGTCCATGAGGCGCATGGCGACGCCGATGGACGGGAGCATGAGGAGCGTGGTGAGGCCGCTGATGAGGATGGAGGTGGAGTCGCCGGAGAGGCCGAGGCTGGCGAGGAGGACGCTGACGCCGGCCTGGTCGAGGATCTGCGGGGTGTAGTAGAGCACGCCGTTGATGCCGGAGAATTGCTGGAGGATCTGGATGGTGACGCCGCAGAAGAGGGCGTGGCGGACGCCCGGCTCGAGCAGCTCGCGCCACGCCGGGCCCGTCGACGCCGCCGCCGCCACCGCCTCCGGCGGGTTCGCGAACGCCGGCTCGGTGGGGCTCTGCCCGATCAGGACGTCCTTGGTGTACAGCATCGAGCGGCTCACCAGCGCCGCCGCGTGGACGTACGCCGTGGACGGCGCGTCGCCGGCGGCGGCGCCGCCCGCGCCGCCGCCCGCGTCGCCGCCGGCGCGGCCTCGGACTCCTCGTGCAGGTACATGCGGCTTCACCGCGCCGCGCTGGACGCCGTCGGGGCCCACGTTCTCCGTCCACTTCCACGCCAGCTGCCACCCGCCGCCGATGCCCATGGTGCTCGCCGTCTCGACGCCGCCGCCGCCGATGCTGCTGTGCCGCTGCATCGCCACCTGGCCGGAGGCGGGCTCGTTCTTGGTCTCCACGTCGGTGCTCTGCCGCGACAGCAGCGGCGCCTGCAGGCCGCCGCCGTCGTCGTCGTCCTTGCCGTCGTCGGAGAGGTACTCCTCCTCCTCCTCGTCGAGGTCGTCGTCGCCAGGCTGCACGTTCTCCTCGTCCCAGCTGCTGCCGCCGGGCCTGTCGTTGACGCTAAGCATGCTCCCGAGGTTGGGGAACAGCGTGCTCCCCCTCATGCTGCCGGTGGCGCCGCCGCCGGACTCCGGCAGCCGCTCGTGGACGCTCCCGAGCAGCGCCACCACGGGGTCCTTCATCTGCTCGTACATGCTACCGTGGCGCGACGCCTGCAGCCCCAGCGAGCTCCCCAGCATGCTGCCGCGGCCGCCGGCGACCGGCTGCGCCACCCACGAAAGCCCCTGCTCCGGCCCGTACAGCGTGACGGTGTCCCTCGCCTGCTCGTTCTCGCCGGCGTCGCCCTCGGACGGGCCGACGACGTAGTCCTCGATCTCGGTGTCGCCGCCGGTGCCGAGGCCCTCGACGAGCAGTGCCATCTCGCCGGAGACGTCCTCGCGGCCGCGCAGCATCTCGAGCACAACCCTGGCCTCCTTCATGCGTCCCTTGCTGACGAGCCACCGCGGCGACTCCGGGAGGTAGAAGACGGTGACGAACAGGTAGAGCAGCGAGGGGACGAAGAGGACGCCGAGCATGATGCGCCAGTTGGGCGAGGGCGAGAGCGTCATGGCGAAGATCATGCAGTAGGACATGAACATGCCGCCGGAGCCGGTGAACTGCGGCAGCGTGTTGAGGCGGCCGCGGATCTCCGGCGGGGAGGTCTCGGAGATGTAGACGGGGACGAGGGTGACGGCGAGGCCGACGCCGAAGCCGTCGACGAGGCGGGCGAGGAGGAGGACGTAGACGTTGGGGGACCAGAGCATGATGAGGCCGCCGGCGAAGTAGAGGAGGGAGGAGGCAATGAGCATGGGGCGGCGGCCGACGAGGTCGGAGACGGGGCCGGAGAAGGTGGTGATGATCGTGGCGCCGATGAGGGACATGGCGACGACGAGGCCCTCCACGGCGGGCTGGGTCTCGAGGGCGAACTCCCGCTTGATGTACAGCACGGCGCCGGCGATGGTGGCGTTGTCCCATCCCTGCAGGTAGTTGCCGATGGCGGCCGCCACGGCCACCAACACGGCGCCTCTCATCGTACGTGGCGATCGATCGATCTCGGATCGGTTTCTCAGAGAAACCACATGAAAAGCGCGAGAGGGATTGGATGATTTTGTGCAACCAACAGGGCGGGTGTTTGGGTTTCATGCACCCGTGTACGTCGCACGCGAAGCTAACAATAGCGCCTAGTGTTGCTAGCTAGGGCCATCCACGCCGCGTCGAACGGGGGATCACAACAACGCGCGCGGAAAACACGCATGCATACATCTACGGTTTTGACGAATTCCACCGGTCTCCACGTACGCCTACCGACGCAGATGGTATATGCACGGTATACTATACCTAGGCAGCTACTATGTAAAAGAGAAAATCCCTCGTATATCTCTGAAAATCCCTTGTATCCCTTGTATACCTAGCTACTACCAATGTTTACAATATTTCTTTTTATGAACGCTCCCGATCGAAAAAATCCATTGTCCTATTAAAATTTCAAATAAAAATTTTAATTTATTACATTTATTTTATTTCCAAAATTTATGAAAAAAATTTCTACACCAATTATTTAGTCTCATTAGTTTTATAAAATGCACACACTATGCACTCAACCAAAATTTTTAATTGTTTTTGAAGCTTATATTTGAACCTAAATAAGCATAAAGGGTAAAAAAAATACATTTGCAACCAAACGTAACGGTGAAATTATGGAAAATGTGACGGTAAGAGCATGGAAGGGATCAAGTTGAAATTTCAGGGGTATAGAAGGGATTGGGTAAATTTCAGGGGTACGAAAGGGATTGAGTGAGTTTTCAAGGGTACACGGGGAATTTACTCTATGCAAAACTAGACGGGAAGCAATTTTTATCCCTCGAGGGATGCCCCTAGTTGTTTCCATGTCACTCAAATAGTTACGAAAAAAATTGAAAAAATTGAGAATATGTATTAACATGTGATATAACACTCCACAAACATGTATGTTCAAATTCAACTTCTACATCTCATAATAAAAAAAAACAAATTAAACCGCAGCTAGCTATCGTATATTCACAATCAAATTTGTTTTTTTCGTTGTATGCACTAGTACAGATCCTCTCATCTGTGACGGCCCGTCACATGCCTGCATTTTCCGGGCTGTCACAACAAAGTGATCTCAAACAGGCTCAAAAAGAGGCCGGCAAAGATATACTCACACAGATATGTTAGATGCGCATAAAACTTTAGCCCATCACATATGGCACCTATTGGTGACGGGCTTTAGTTTAGGACCGATTGAGATAACCGGTGAAATCTTTGTCGGGCCCTAATAGAAGCCTGTCACCGATGTCCATCATCAATGGCGGGCTCCAACTTGAGGCCCGATTGAGATAACTGTTAGGCCCGTCACCGATAACTCAGGCCCAACAAAGATAACTAAAATACCTGTCACCGTAGTAAGTTTTTTGGCCGTTACAGATATTTATTCCACAGTATAAATACCCCAACTACCTAGTTTAATGGTTATCTCACTGTTCACTGTTTTGGTGGGAGTGTGAGCGCGACGATTTTTGTCTCTTTTTTTCCAAGAAAATCATAAATTGCAAAAGTAATTGAAAAATAGTGGTCAATTCTCATAAATTTAGTAAATACTTACCTGCAAAATATATATCTAATATTTTTCCACCTTTTGGCAGCTCAGGGATCGATGGATCGTAGTTGGATGTATAGGAAAACTGTGCGATGTCATACCAAGGAGTATAGAGATGGTGTATTGAATTTTATTAATGCCGTGGAGGAGGATGGGAAAAGAAGAAACAACGATTACATGTGTTGTCCATGCGTAGATTGCAAAAATTTGAATATGTTAGATATCAGAGTGGACGTATACGCTCATCTGATAAAAAAAGGTTTCCTGAAGGGCTACACATGTTGGCTGAAGCATGGCGAGCACACTACTAGAAAAATGATTTTTCATGGCCGTATCCTATTATTTTCACTGGCAGTCATATGAGAAATCCGCTTGCGAAATTCAAACGAGAGATAGAGGGTTGTCTGCGTTGCTAGCTAGGGCCATCCACTTTGCGTCGAACGGGGGATCACAACAACGCACTTGAGAAACACGCATGCATGCATCCACGGTTTTGACGAATTCCACCGGATCGACTCCACGTACGCCTATCGACGCGACGATCGATGGTTTTGACGAATACCTAGGTAGCTACTATATATGCAAAACTAAACGTACCAAACAAATTAACGGCATATGAGGAGTCCAGATATACGGAAGAAATATATTGATCGTAGCCGACCGCCAGGAACCCAACAGCGTCTTGCATTTTATCACGTCATTCATCCAATCTTACGATAAAATAGGACCCATTTGGCCATCTTTATTGGGCCGTCTCAACAGCCGAGAGAAGCCGCGGTGTGAGCTGTTACTTAATTTTGTTAGGACTATAGATGGCCAAATGGGTCGCCTGGCATGGCCCAGCCCTGGCAGGACCAAGGCATGGCCTGTGATTGGTCGGGTTGGCACAGCCGAATTGACATGCCGTCCCGTGTCTGCGTTGCTAGCTAGGGCCATCCACTTTGCGTCGAACGGGGGATCACAACAACGCACTTGAGAAACACGCATGCATGCATCCACGGTTTTGACGAATTCCACCGGATCGACTCCACGTACGCCTATCGACGCGACGATCGATGGTTTTGACGAATACCTAGGTAGCTACTATATATGCAAAACTAAACGTACCAAACAAATTAACGGCATATGAGGAGTCCAGATATACGGAAGAAATATATTGATCGTAGCCGACCGCCAGGAACCCAACAGCGTCTTGCATTTTATCACGTCATTCATCCAATCTTACGATAAAATAGGACCCATTTGGCCATCTTTATTGGGCCGTCTCAACAGCCGAGAGAAGCCGCGGTGTGAGCTGTTACTTAATTTTGTTAGGACTATAGATGGCCAAATGGGTCGCCTGGCATGGCCCAGCCCTGGCAGGACCAAGGCATGGCCTGTGATTGGTCGGGTTGGCACAGCCGAATTGACATGCCGTCCCGTGTCTGCGTTGCTAGCTAGGGCCATCCACTTTGCGTCGAACGGGGGATCACAACAACGCACTTGAGAAACACGCATGCATGCATCCACGGTTTTGACGAATTCCACCGGATCGACTCCACGTACGCCTATCGACGCGACGATCGATGGTTTTGACGAATACCTAGGTAGCTACTATATATGCAAAACTAAACGTACCAAACAAATTAACGGCATATGAGGAGTCCAGATATACGGAAGAAATATATTGATCGTAGCCGACCGCCAGGAACCCAACAGCGTCTTGCATTTTATCACGTCATTCATCCAATCTTACGATAAAATAGGACCCATTTGGCCATCTTTATTGGGCCGTCTCAACAGCCGAGAGAAGCCGCGGTGTGAGCTGTTACTTAATTTTGTTAGGACTATAGATGGCCAAATGGGTCGCCTGGCATGGCCCAGCCCTGGCAGGACCAAGGCATGGCCTGTGATTGGTCGGGTTGGCACAGCCGAATTGACATGCCGTCCCGTGTCTGCGTTGCTAGCTAGGGCCATCCACTTTGCGTCGAACGGGGGATCACAACAACGCACTTGAGAAACACGCATGCATGCATCCACGGTTTTGACGAATTCCACCGGATCGACTCCACGTACGCCTATCGACGCGACGATCGATGGTTTTGACGAATACCTAGGTAGCTACTATATATGCAAAACTAAACGTACCAAACAAATTAACGGCATATGAGGAGTCCAGATATACGGAAGAAATATATTGATCGTAGCCGACCGCCAGGAACCCAACAGCGTCTTGCATTTTATCACGTCATTCATCCAATCTTACGATAAAATAGGACCCATTTGGCCATCTTTATTGGGCCGTCTCAACAGCCGAGAGAAGCCGCGGTGTGAGCTGTTACTTAATTTTGTTAGGACTATAGATGGCCAAATGGGTCGCCTGGCATGGCCCAGCCCTGGCAGGACCAAGGCATGGCCTGTGATTGGTCGGGTTGGCACAGCCGAATTGACATGCCGTCCCGTGTCTGCGTTGCTAGCTAGGGCCATCCACTTTGCGTCGAACGGGGGATCACAACAACGCACTTGAGAAACACGCATGCATGCATCCACGGTTTTGACGAATTCCACCGGATCGACTCCACGTACGCCTATCGACGCGACGATCGATGGTTTTGACGAATACCTAGGTAGCTACTATATATGCAAAACTAAACGTACCAAACAAATTAACGGCATATGAGGAGTCCAGATATACGGAAGAAATATATTGATCGTAGCCGACCGCCAGGAACCCAACAGCGTCTTGCATTTTATCACGTCATTCATCCAATCTTACGATAAAATAGGACCCATTTGGCCATCTTTATTGGGCCGTCTCAACAGCCGAGAGAAGCCGCGGTGTGAGCTGTTACTTAATTTTGTTAGGACTATAGATGGCCAAATGGGTCGCCTGGCATGGCCCAGCCCTGGCAGGACCAAGGCATGGCCTGTGATTGGTCGGGTTGGCACAGCCGAATTGACATGCCGTCCCGTGTCTGCGTTGCTAGCTAGGGCCATCCACTTTGCGTCGAACGGGGGATCACAACAACGCACTTGAGAAACACGCATGCATGCATCCACGGTTTTGACGAATTCCACCGGATCGACTCCACGTACGCCTATCGACGCGACGATCGATGGTTTTGACGAATACCTAGGTAGCTACTATATATGCAAAACTAAACGTACCAAACAAATTAACGGCATATGAGGAGTCCAGATATACGGAAGAAATATATTGATCGTAGCCGACCGCCAGGAACCCAACAGCGTCTTGCATTTTATCACGTCATTCATCCAATCTTACGATAAAATAGGACCCATTTGGCCATCTTTATTGGGCCGTCTCAACAGCCGAGAGAAGCCGCAGTGTGAGCTGTTACTTAATTTTGTTAGGACTATAGATGGCCAAATGGGTCGCCTGGCATGGCCCAGCCCTGGCAGGACCAAGGCATGGCCTGTGATTGGTCGGGTTGGCACAGCCGAATTGACATGCCGTCCCGTGTCTGCGTTGCTAGCTAGGGCCATCCACTTTGCGTCGAACGGGGGATCACAACAACGCACTTGAGAAACACGCATGCATGCATCCACGGTTTTGACGAATTCCACCGGATCGACTCCACGTACGCCTATCGACGTGACGATCGATGGTTTTGACAAATACCTAGGTAGCTACTATATATGCAAAACTAAACGTACCAAACAAATTAACGGCATATGAGGAGTCCAGATATACGGAAGAAATATATTGATCGTAGCCGACCACCAGGAACCCAACAGCGTCTTGCATTTTATCACGTCATTCATCCAATCTTACGATAAAATTGGACCCATTTGGCCATCTTTATTGGGCCGTCTCAACAGCCGAGAGAAGCCGCGGTGTGAGCTGTTACTTAATTTTGCGGACACTATAGATTGCCAAATGGGTCGTCCGGCATGGTCCATCCCTGGCACGACCGAGGCACGTCCTCAGATTGGTCGGGGCAGCACAGCCGAATCGACAGGCCATGCCGTGCTTGCGTTGCTAGGTAGGGCCATCCACGCCGCGCTGAACGAGGGATCACAACAATGCTCGCGAGAAACACGCATGCATGCATGCATCCACGGTTTTGACGAATTCCACCGGATCGACTCCACGTACGCCTATCGACGTGACGATCGATGGTTTTGACAAATACCTAGGTAGCTACTATATATGCAAAACTAAACGTACCAAACAAATTAACGGCATATGAGGAGTCCAGATATACGGAAGAAATATATTGATCGTAGCCGACCGCCAGGAACCCAACAGCGTCTTGCATTTTATCACGTCATTCATCCAATCTTACGATAAAATTGGACCCATTTGGCCATCTTTATTGGGCCGTCTCAACAGCCGAGAGAAGCCGCGGTGTGAGCTGTTACTTAATTTTGTTAGGACTATAGATGGCCAAATGGGTCGCCTGGCATGGCCCAGCCCTGGCAGGACCAAGGCATGGCCTGTGATTGGTCGGGTTGGCACAGCCGAATTGACATGCCGTCCCGTGTCTGCGTTGCTAGCTAGGGCCATCCACTTTGCGTCGAACGGGGGATCACAACAACGCACTTGAGAAACACGCATGCATGCATCCACGGTTTTGACGAATTCCACCGGACCGACTCCACGTACGTCTACCGACGCGACGATTGATGGTTTTGATGAATGCCTAAGCAGCTACTATATATGCAAAACTAAGTGTATCAAACAAATTAACCGCACCTGAGGAGTCCGGATATTCGGAAGAAATATATCGATCGGTAGCTGACCGCTGGGAACCCAACAGCATCTTGCGTTTTATCACATCATTCATCCAATCTTACGATAAAATAGGACCCATTTGGCCATCTTTATTGGGCCGCCTCAACAGCCGACAGAAGCCGCGGTGTGAGCTGCTACTTAATTTTGCTGAGACTATAGATGGCCAAATGGGTCGCCCGGCATGGCCCAGCCCAGGGACGACCAAGGCACGGCCTGAGATTGGTCGGGGCGGCATAGCCGAATCGATAGGCCGTGCCGTGCCTGCGTTGCTAGGTAGGGCCATCCACGCCGCGACGAAAGGAGGATCACAACAACGCGCGCGAGAAACACGCAGGCATGCATGCATGCATCCACGGTTTTGATGAATTCCACCACATACGACAAGGATGAATAAAGTTCTACATGGAAACGACAAAGACTACTCGGATTGTATCCATATTGGTTTCCCTAGTTCTACTTGGACAAGGTGACACCTATGGGTATAAATACAAGGCCCCCTAGGAGGAGAGGGGACACAATCAACATACACGGAACAATAGATCAAGACACAAGATCAACATACAAGCCAATATGCGGCAAGACAAGACGCCGGATATCGACTTCGGAGATAAGCATGGCTAGTCACCTACGGTGTCTACGGATACTGTCAGGAGAGACATAGCGCTGTCTTTAATCTCGCCGGATGCGGATTCGAGGAGGAAGGCTACCCTGCTGTCGATTACGAGTCAGCACTTCAGACCGCCAAGTCGACAACAGTTAGATAGGCTACCCCAAATATT
>CM020188.1:12053072-12067257 GCA_009805545.1 Oryza longistaminata | reverse complement strand
GTACTGGTGTGATTATGGTGAATAAGAGTAACGATCGGCTTCGGCCAACAAGAGTAGGGTTATTACCTGACAATTCAGGGGCCCGAACCGCGGGTGGCGGCGGTGGGGCCGGCGGAGGCGGCGGCGATGCAGCAGAGCTGCTGGGCGCAGCTGCCGCCCGAGCTGCTCCGGGAGGTGCTGGTGAGGATCGAGGAGTCGGAGGCGTGGTGGCCGTCGCGGAGGGACGTGGTGGCGTGCGCCGGCGTCTGCCGGAGCTGGAGGGGGATCACCAAGGAGATCGTCCGCGTCCCGGAGGCGTCCGGCAAGCTCACCTTCCCCATCTCGCTCAAGCAGGTTCGCGCTCTCGTTTCATTCTGAAATTCCCGGTTGCGATGTCGAACTGTTAGTAATTTGATTGTTCATTGTGTTGAAGCTTCATTGTTTAATCTTTAGGAATTATTTGTTAATTGTGTCAACACTTTATGATTGATTGGTTAGCTGCTGAATTGCGTTCGTCAAGCGGTGAAGGATGAAAGCCCTGCATTCTGTTGCGCTGTTGCGTATGTCGGCTTTGCTCTGATGGATTGCAAGCAGCCAAATCATCTTTTTAATGGATGTTGTGAACCATGGCATTCTAGTATGTTTTAATTTTTGGAAGGTGTCTCCCTTATGTGATTTATCTAGTTTTGGGCTAGAAAACAAACTGCATATCAAGAAAATGTGATGGATGCATAAATGCTATCTGATGAAGCCGTTTCCCTTTTGATTGCGGTGCTTCACATGTTTAGCATGATATTCCAGTATCAAATGCCATTTCTCTGCTGTCATTTTCGTAGAAATTGACGCCACTTCATTGACTGTAACCTTTGGTTGACAAGTTCATTTTAGTGTCATCTTACGCTGCGTTCTTTTCAGGCTAGTAGGATTAGATTCTCCTCGTTTTCCGTTAGCACGCTTTTCAAACTACTAAACGGTGCATTTTTCTGCAAAAAGTTTCTATACGAAAGTTGTTTAAAAAAATCATATTAGTCCATTTTTAAAAAAAAATTAGCAGATACTTAATTAATCATGTGTTAATGGATCGTTCCGTTTTCCGTGAACACTGTTGAGGGTGGGGAGAATCTGAAAAGAACGCAGCCTAAGTCTTGTCCACTTGTCTAGACAAGTAGAAAATACCAACTTACCAAGCTAGACCCATCTTTTGAGCAAGCATTTATATGTCGAATTTGCTATATATTTGTATATAGTGAGATTTTGGGAGAAACTAATACAGTACATTGATATGCAACTAACAACTAACCGCCCGTTAACATTTCTCCTCACCGCAGTACTTGCTTTCCTGACGAACCATTGAACTATGATGAGCAGAGGAAACAGAACGAGCACCTAGGCGCAAATCGAGCAGCCCGTGGAACAACATTCTTCAGTCTTTCGTCGTATCTGACTCCCGATGCCTCATAAGCCCTTGCTTTGGTTAGCACGTGCAACAGCAACATATATATCAAATTAGTAACGAACAATAAGAGCAAGTTTCACAGCTTATACATGCTTAATTTGCTTGTATGATATGATTGTGCAATTCTTAGTTACCTGGTATATCTTTGCTTGTGCTGTAACTAACTGGTTAGGGTGGATATATATACCGGCATCTCTTCTGTATAGTTTTTTTTTTCCCCTTGAAATTGGTGAAATTTAATGCTTCAGTTAGCATCCAGTACTCAACTACCCACTCTGCTTCTGCTTGTAAGAGCAGGTACAATAGCAGGCTATAAGCCAGCTATAAATATATCTTAAAGAGATAAAGGAAGAGAGAAAAAAGCAGCGGGCTACAGATCTGTAGCCAGCTGCAGCACAGACTTCAATACGTAATGTGTGTATGACAGGTGGGACCAAGTATTAATAGTATAGTAAGTAACTATTGTATGAATTGGCTATTAGATTGGCTACAGATGAATTGGAGCTAGCAGTTGGTTATACTATTGAATTTGCTCTAATATGTATACTGTATCTGTTATGACTCCCTGGTGAGTTATTACATATAGCTAATTAAAAACGGCGTAGACACGAGCTAGCCGCCACATCAACCATTGAGTTCTTGCAAATGGTACCTGTTCAATTAGTAAAGGGGAACACTAGGAAGCATAATATCATGTCACAGCATCACTGAACTCTTAGAACAGCTCAAGAGTCTGGACGACGCCAAGGAGCCTCCCAAATTTAATTCGGTTTTGCTAAATTTTTGGCGACACATTTTCTAGTTGATTACAGTCGCTTGTTGAGCCATTGGATCGGTCATAGGATTCGTGCTAGCATACTTAATTACGCGTAACTAGTTGTGCTTCATAGGTTACAGGTCGCTAATTAGCGGTCTACTGGAGAACTTTGCTACTATTTTTTTCTTCACTGCATGCACTCGATCAAGTATGAGTATTTGTACCGACCAGCGAAACACATATTTAATTAAAGTATAAATATGTAATTAGTATATATAGGTGCTAAATTTAGGTGTAAACAAACGCACTGTTCGGAAAGCACTGAGCTTGTGAAAAACGACACAAATCTCCCCTTTCCGTCCTAAATGAACGTTAAGCATGGACAGATCTTTCTTGTGAACGGGAGGAACAGTGGGAGAGATCCGATGTCTAATGGCACATCAATGCGAGGGAAATTAAGAGGAGCGCGCACATGCATGTAAGGTCCTGCTGCACACATTGCATGTAATTAAGTCCTAGGTTAATTATTGTGTTGTACGTACAATTTAGTTAATGTCCTGACCATGCATGCATGCGCTTGCTTGGTCTAGAAGCATTTCCAATACTGGCTTGACAATAGCAGTAATGTTCATCGGTGTATTTCACTTCGCATCACGTACGTGAACGTGTTAAGAGAACTGTTTACTGCATATTAAATCCTCAAAAGATTCACTCCCATTGCTACAAAATCGGTCATCGGTGACCACACATCTCTAACCGGTAAATGGGACCCGCTAAAGATGACCTCATCTCTAACGGTTCTAAAAACACCCATTTGAGATGAGGCTACGAGAGATGACCCATCACGGATATATTATTATGCATGATGGTTCTAGTGGTGACCTCTAATAGATATATTTGTGATGAGGGACTACTACGACCAGTATAGATAATATCATATCTACGATGGGTAAAAACATAACATGTCACATATATAAGTCATCTTTAACATATATCAAATACAACCCATCAAATATGAGAGATTATCTCTAACGGGTCTATTTTATTACCTGTCACTGCCACCAAAACCATTGTAGCACTCTCCCACCGAATAAATCAAATCTTGCAGAACTCCATGGAGATCACCAAATTCTTATCCATAGCTCTCTCTCTCTCTCTCCACAACTCTCCTTTAGATGTTTCTCCTGTAGCTCCTCAAATCAATCAGGCGGTGGTGCGGCTGGACCTGCCATTAGGGTTCCAGTTCCACCCCACCGATGAGTAGGGCTGTCAAAAAAGTTCCAGGCTCATGAGCTGCACGAGCTTGGCTCATCTCAGACTCGATTCAAGCTTTGTTCGAGCCTAGCCCCATACTCACAAGCTTTGTCGAGCCCAGCTTGAGCTTCTCATGAGCCTAGGTGTATGTTTAATTTTTGTCTTTTGTAGTAGGTAAATGACAAATTGATATACATTCATATGAAAATTAGTGTGTTTTGGTCTTATATAATATTCTTATGTTATACTTAGTTTTTTATTTAATATTATTACGTTAAAATTATTGTTTTCCATAAAATAGTATGAATAAAATATACATTATCATATACTTGGTCGATCTCACGAGCCTAACTGAGCTCAAAAGCTCGATGACGGATTAGGCTCGGCTCGAGCTTGTATTGAGCTCGAGCCTAGAAAGGCAAGCTCGCTCTAGGTGGTTTGGGACTATGGAATATGATCATCTAGAGCTCTCTTCCTCCGCCCCAAGGCCATTGTCTCTTGCCGGTCCAAGGCTTGTCGTCCTTGTCACATGCCCTAGATCGTTGCCACCCCGAGATTGTCGTCCTTGTCATCGGACCAAGCTCACCATCCTCGCCGCAGGCCTTGAGGTCATTGCTACTCTTCGCCCTTCTGCCTCAGCCGGAGTGCGACCTCGCGCCGGCCGGCGACACAGGGGGTCAAGCGTTAATTGCCAGAAATAACATAATGTTGTTGTTGTTGTTGGAGTAATTAGTTAGCTCTGCATGCATGGTAAGAGCACCCGCAATGGTAAAGTAAGGTGCTATCTATAAAACATGTACATCTCAGCAATAGACTAGATTAATAGTAAACCACTTCAATGGTATATCTACATGGGTATCTATAGCTCTCTAATCAATTACCTCGTTTTTCTCTATAGACTATCTCCAGGTTAGTAAATAGCTTTGCTCTCTCTCTTCATTTAATCTCTTCCAAGTAGAAAAATATGCTGACATGGATCTCTTGTAGAGAGCCTATAGATAACCATTGTGAGTGCCCTAAGAGTACGTACGTTCTAGTAGTCTACTACTACTCCTACTCCTAGCACACTTTTCTAGATGGGCCCAGCCTTAATTAACGGCCAATCTATGTAGGATCTCGTCACGGATAGCCTATTAGGTCCCCTATTAGAGGCTGTAGGCTGTAGGTTTAGGACATCCTCGATGTTTAAGGTCAGTAGAGCAGTAAAATAGGACCCATAATCTTTGTTTCTTTATATATAGCAAATGCTACAATGTACTACCTCCGTTTCAGATTATAAGACTATTTAGATTACCCACATTTATATAAATGTTAATGAATCTATACACATAAATGTGGGTAATACTAGAAAGTCTCGTAATCTGAAACGGAGGAAGTATATGGTATTCTTGATCTTAACCTGGGATTCAGTAGTAAAAAAAAAAAAAAACTCTATCCAACATGAATGAAATAGCACCATATATATTGTAAAAGGCATGAACTAATTAATTTTTTATTTCTTATGGTTCAGCCTTAAGCTTAAAATTGGCCATTGCAATATTCCTTGTTTTCTTTTCTTCCAATACATAAAGGTAGAATAAAAATACTATTCTATTACTTAAGGTTACTATATATGCATGTTCAATTGTGGATACCCTAAGACGCGTCGCATGTAGATAATCACCTGTGATCCGGTGTAGTGGCCCAATTAATTAATTAAGGAATGCAGGCACAACGTGCTCATGTTCATGAATGTACACTGGACCAGACAATGCATCTACATATGCTGTACTGTATGCAAACACTTGCTATAGAAGTGGAATCGTGTGTTAGGGAGCAGTAGTCCAATTGTCCCCAAGTAGATGGCCATTGCATACTCCCTCCGTCTCCCTACTTACACACCACTTACATATGTAATTAGTATGTAATTTTATGACTTACATTGTAAATACACTAAAATTACATATGTAATTTAGTGACTTACAATGTAAATACATGCCGACTAACTTTTGATAAAAAATATAGCGTCATAAATATAGCTACTCCCATTTAATTTACAGTATCGGTTGGTATTTGTAGTAAACATCTCGAAGGACCCATTTTTAATTTTTAAAGATAAAATTTAGACTTTCTTTTGTAGATATCAGGTTTTTTCTTACCTTTTATTTTCAGTTTAGAAGAACAAAAATAAACATTTTGAGAAAGATTATACGTAATGTATTGATAATAATGCTCTGACAATTACATCATTGATGAGCTTGCTTGTTCCCGGCCGTGAAATCGTCACCGAGTTCGCTACTACCCGCGCGAACTCGTTGCAAGTTCGCTTTATGCGCACGCGAACTTGTAGTACCCACTTCGCGTTGTCAGCGCGCGATGCTGTTGACTTGACAGCGCTAATTCGCACAATTCCACCACGAACAAAGCTACGATCGGTCGAGTTCGCATGGCCACCAAGTGACGATGGTTTATTCTCGTAAAATATTTTATCACCGGTATATTTTCAAGAAAAATAATGGTTGACAGTATATTTTTAACTTTTTCTCTCTATATGCGACGGCAGAATGGATCATGCATGTTGACATGAGATCTACAAGGGACTGGATTCCTAATGCCTTTCAAGCCTAAATCCATACGGACCATAAAAATATATGCATATAGTTTACAAGGTCATCATTGGAAGGAATCGAATTTATACACATATATCAGGAGGGAAAATTGTTTTAAACTGTTGGGGGAATATCGCCTCATTTATTCAAATATGATCTAAACGGTTGTTAAAATTCTTTGAAAATTTTGAATGAATGTAAGTCATCTGGGTAGCTGGTGACTGGCAATGGTTCGAGATCAAGCAGCTTAGCTAGCTTTCCTATATCTGTGTATATACCACCCCTAGTATGGGAGTAGAGTTTGATCCCTCAAGGGATCTCCCCTCATTATTTGCATGTCACTCAAATAGTTATAAAAAAATTTAAAACAATTGAGAATATATATTAATATGTGATATATTACTCCACAAACATGCAAGTTTAAATTCAACTTCCACATCACGCAACGAAAAAACAAATTAACTAGGGATTAATTTGAGGATATCTTTAATTTGTTTTTTTCATTGCGTGATGTGGAAGTTGAATTTGAACTTGCATGTTTGTGAAGTGATATATCACATGTTAAGGCATCTTTTGAATTTTTTTTTCAAATTTTTTTCATAGTTGTTTGAGTGACGTACAAACAACGAGGGGACATTTCCTCGAGGGATGAGGGGTAAGATATTTTCCCTTTGAACTACCAGTTGAGAGCAATTAATTAAATCAAATGAAGATATCGCTCTTTTTTAACATCCTTCAAAGCGAAAGAAACTGCACTATCTCGGTAGGTATTTGGGAAAAAAATTAGTACATATACAATTTTTTTTAACTGTGTGCAGCGTACACACTGACTGATACACACATTCACTAATTAGGATTTAGGAATTAACTACATGCTTTGAAAGAATATGGGACATCTGCAGGAACCCAAGCCCACTTTCATCGTCGTGCTCCGCAAGCTTCCACTGAACTTTTGCTGAAGAATCTCTTATTAATACCGTATTTAGTCTAGTCTGGATAAAGAACAATGCGTTGATCATTGCTCTTTCCAACATTAGGTGACCATGCTTCGTACGGTGCATCGCCGTTTCCTGCTACCTTCCAATCCTAAGCTCCAACATCGAGCAGAAAAAGGTGAGGTGATTAATTAGCTTCAATGGAGACAAAGTCTCTACCCATGGCTGGCCATCAGTCTCAACTCAATACAGTACTTTCTGTGTCAGTTAAGTTTTTTTATAGAATGACTCGGATCTTGAAAAAGCTTTACTATAGAGAGAGGAAAAGACTGAGATGTCTCTTATTTAAAAGAAAACAATATTAGTGGGAGGTGGGCAAGAAGTATTAAATAAAACCTTTTGGTTTGTGAGCCAATGGCAAGTCAAGACAGTAGAAATTTATTGATTTTGAACAAAATAAATACTCTAAAAGTTAAAATATTTTGTATTCTGAGAGTATATGTTGGTGTCTAGGTTCTGGTCAGAAGGTAGCTTGCTATCCTATTTTCGCTGATAGTGTGTTACTTCCTCTATCCCAAGTTATAAAACCAATAAACTTTTTATATCGTCTTCAATAATGACATACTTTGAAGAGTAATTTATTTGTTATCAATAACTATAGAATTTACATCACATAAAAGTATTTTAAGTATGAATCTAGTAATATAACATGTATTATACTTAGCATGGATATTGTTAGTATAATCATTAGTTAAAAATTACCCAATTTGATTTTCATTAAAACAAGGGCGCCCTATATTTTGGGACGGAGGGAGTATTTGTGTTGGTTTGTTTAAAAGGAGGAAAAAAAAAGAGAATATGGAGAATATATGCAAAGCAAGATGAGTCATTAACGCATAATAATTAATTGACTATTGATTATTTTTAATTTAAAAGTAAATTAATATGATTTTTAAAACAACTTTATTATTAAAAGTTTTTTAAAAAACACATTGTTAGCAACTTTTTTTATAAGTAGACAAGCATGTGATTGTAGAGTCGCCAACCACCCCAATCTAGCAAAAGGTAGACCGAGATGGGTTTTGATAAATTAAATCGGCTAGCGGAGCCGATTTAGATGAAACAATAGATAACTACCCGTCTCATGGACAAACGGAAGGTTTACGGGACAAACCTACAAAGGATTTCGCACTCTCGCAGCGAAGGCGGACGATTTACGATGCAAATCGACAAAGATAAACGAACTAGACTAGAACTAGATTGAAATATTGAAAAAGCAATTCAATTGGCTAAATTGGATTGTGTGTAGATTATATGCTCAATTTAACCGGCCTTGTCCTTTATATAGGGGTTGGTCTCAGATCCCCCTCCATATCCAACTCGGGACAGAAAACTAAGGAAATCCGAAACATAACCTCCCGAGTAAGGAATCCTGAGACCCGACGAAAACAAACTCGGGCTCGGACTCTACCGGTCTGACAGGTCACATGCCGTCGGTCAGACCGGCCCTCAAGCGGCGGTCTGATCGGCCAATACACGGCGGTCAGACCAGCCCTGTGGAGGAAACCGACGACTTTTTCAAATATTGGCAATTTTCCTTAATTTAAAGCTAGGTGCTAAATTTAGGTGTAAACAAACGCACTGTTCGGAAAGCACTGAGCTTGTGAAAAACGACACAAATCTCCCCTTTCCGTCCTAAACGAACGTTAAGCATGGACAGATCTTTCTTGTGAACGGGAGGAACAGTGGGAGAGATCCGATGTCTAATGGCACATCAATGCGAGGGAAATTAAGAGGAGCGCGCACATGCATGTAGGTCCTGCTGCACAAATTGCATGTAATTAAGTCCCAGGTTAATTATTGTGTTGTACGTACAATTTAGTTAATGTCCTGACCATGCATGCATGCGCTTGCTTGGTCTAGAAGCATTTCCAATACTGGCTTGACAATAGCAGTAATGTTCATCGGTGTATTTCACTTCGCATCACGTACGTGAACGTGTTAAGAGAACTGTTTACTGCATATTAAATCCTCAAAAGATTCACTCCCATTGCTACAAAATCGGTCATCGGTGACCACACATCTCTAACCGGTAAATGGGACCCGCTAAAGATGACCTCATCTTTAACGGTTCTAAAAACACCCATTTGAGATGAGGCTACGAGAGATGACCCATCACGGATATATTATTATGCATGATGGTTCTAGTGGTGACCTCTAATAGATATATTTGTGATGAGGGACTACTACGACCAGTATAGATAATATCATATCTACGATGGGTAAAAACATAACATGTCACATATATAAGTCATCTTTAACATATATCAAATACAACCCATCAAATATGAGAGATTATCTCTAACGGGTCTATTTTATTACCTGTCACTGCCACCAAAACCATTGTAGCACTCTCCCACCGAATAAATCAAATCTTGCAGAACTCCATGGAGATCACCAAATTCTTATCCATAGCTCTCTCTCTCTCTCTCTCTCTTTCCACAACTCTCCTTTAGATGTTTCTCCGGTAGCTCCTCAAATCAATCAGGCGGTGGTGCGGCTGGACCTGCCATTAGGGTTCCAGTTCCACCCCACCGATGAGTAGGGCCGTCAAAAAAGTTCCAGGCTCATGAGCTGCACGAGCTTGGCTCATCTCAGACTCGATTCAAGCTTTGTTCGAGCCTAGCCCCATACTCACAAGCTTTGTCGAGCCCAGCTTGAGCTTCTCATGAGCCTAGGTGTATGTTTAATTTTTGTCTTTTGTAGTAGGTAAATGACAAATTGATATACATTCATATGAAAATTAGTGTGTTTTGGTCTTATATAATATTCTTATGTTATACTTAGTTTTTTATTTAATATTATTACGTTAAAATTATTGTTTTCCATAAAATAGTATGAATAAAATATACATTATCATATACTTGGTCGATCTCACGAGCCTAACTGAGCTCAAAAGCTCGATGACGGATTAGGCTCGGCTCGAGCTTGTATTGAGCTCGAGCCTAGAAAGGCAAGCTCGCTCTAGGTGGTTTGGGACTATGGAATATGATCATCTAGAGCTCTCTTCCTCCGCCCCAAGGCCATTGGCTCTTGCCGGTCCAAGGCTTGTCGTCCTTGTCACATGCCCTAGATCGTTGCCACCCCGAGATTGTCGTCCTTGTCATCGGACCAAGCTCACCATCCTCGCCGCAGGCCTTGAGGTCATTGCTACTCTTCGCCCTTCTGCCTCGTCGTCGTCAACTCTTGTGAAGATTGTGGCAACGGCGGAGACCGCGAGCACCGCCACACCAGCAGCTAGTGAACGACCTTGCTGCTGTCCCCCCTCAGTTTGTTCATGATCTCGCCGCTATTGTCTCCAATTATTACTCCAACTATTACAAGATCAATTCACCAAGAAGCTAGTTCGATCAGTACAAAGCGCTCATCAAGGAGAGGACGAGCAGCGCGACAAGGCCAAAAGAGCAGCCCAAGATGTTTGCAGATCCTATACTCTATTTTGTTTGCAGATCGACGTAGTGTGAATGTGTGAATGTGATGATTAAGATCTCCTGTGCTTTTTTTTTTTTTTTTTGTCTTGGTGATTCTTGTGAGTAATGAATGAGTTGGCAACTAGAAACTAGCAAGGGAGACGTCTATTTTTTTACCAGTGATTTACCATTTTGATGGGTGGTGATGAGAGCATTCTTCTCCCATTATCAAAATCTAGGATGGGTATCAAAACCATTAAACCAACCTGTCATAGATAAGTCATATGTGACAGATGGTAATGCCACTCGGTCATCTTGTCAACCTCATTTTAGACGAGTATTCTTTAAGCAGCACGTCCCAAATAGCATTCCCATTATCGGGTATTCACCATGGTTTGAAATTTCAGCACCCACCGACAAACGCAAATTTCCTCAAAATTTTCCCTTTTTTGTCAAATATTTATAAAATTGGTCGAAATTTGTTCAAATTCAGTCAAAATATGTTAAAAATTTAAATAAATTCGGTCCCAAAAACCTGGAAATCACGAAATTTTTAAATTTTTGGCAACCACCGACATTTCCAAAAGTTCGATGCTTTCAGGTGGCAAGCGAAATTGCAAACCCTGGTCTTCACCCGTTACAAATCAGGTTGAGTCATATACTGATCATCCATTGTGTATGAGATGTCTACCTGTCACAAATTAGGATCTGGACCCGTCACAGATGACATGGCCTAGCATAGTGTCCAATCTATTGACCGTGGATGACCGTACATTGAGATAAATGCACCTTTTCTTCTTTGTAAAGCACCTCTTCCCTCCCAAAGTCCCAATGGCCCGAACGATGCACGGCGCTGCAAACAAGTTAGGTTCCAGGGGTTGGTGTGGAGGTGAGAGGGGCTCGCATGATCTAGAGGGATAGTCGGGAAACACTGGTGGAGAAAACCATCTTTGGTCGGTCGACCAAATCCAACAATAGTCCCGGTTCCATTAAAAACCGGGACTAAAAAACGATTTTTAGTCCCGGTTAAAAAATTTTGATCTTTACCAACCGGGACTAAGATGATTTTTAGTCCCGGTCATCCCTGTCAGATGTATGTCAGGGGGTCGAGGATCTTTAGTCCCGGTTTATACTACCAACGGGACTAAAGATTACCACTTAGTCCCGGTTGGTATTACCTAACCGGGACTAAAGATCGATCTTTAGTCCCGGTTGGAGTTATCAACCGGAGTAAAATATTCTCTCCCACATCAGATCGGTTAAGTCCATAAGATTGGAACATCCCCTCTCTTCCTCTTCTCAGATCCAGTCATCTTCCTCCTCCACTCCCCTCTCTTCCTCCCCTCCTCCCCTTCCTCTTCTCCTCCTCCCCTCTCCTCCCTCCATCAGCCGACCCTTCCTCCTTCCCTCTACTCCCTCTTCCATCAGCCGGCCAGCGGGCGCGGCGGCGCGGCCGCGCGGGGGGAGAGGCCGCGGCGCGGGTGGCGGCGGCGCGGCCGCGAGCGGGGAGTCGGGCGGCGGGCGCGGGAGGCGCGCCGCGCGCGCGGCCGCGCGGGGGGAGGCGGGGGCGGGCAGGCGGGCAGCGGCGGCGCGGCCGCGCGCGGGGAGGCGGGCGGGTGGCGCGGCGCGGCCACGCGCGTTGAGGCGGGCGGGGGGTGGCGGCTGCGGGCAGGCGGCCAGCGGCGGCGGCGGTGCGCGCGGGCAGTAGCGGCCCGGGCGGCGGCGTTTGCTTTTCTTTTTTTTTTTTTGTAATTTGTGTTTCACTAGATATAAAAATTAGATTTTGGATTCATTGCAGCGCATGGATCTGAGATGTATTATAATCTGTGATGTATTTAATTTATGTGTAGTTTTTTAGGATTTGTGATGTATTTGATCTGTGTGTAGGATTTGTGATGTGTTTGATTCTGTGTGTATAAGTAACTTAATATTTGGGATGTTGATTTGGAGATGTGCATCCCATTTGATTCGGGAGAAAATACAGGATTAACACTACTAGCCATTAGCAAGTCAACAATAAAATAAAAAAAAAGATCTCGACGTCTTTAGTCCCGGTTGGTAACATCAACCGTGACTAAAGATTCCCCCTCTTTACTCCCGGTTGGTGTTACCAACCGGGACTAAAGATCGATCTTTAGTCCCGGTTATTGAACCGGACTAAAGATAGCGATCTTTAGTCCCGGGATTCGTAGTTCCCGTTGGAAAACCGGGACTACAAAGGGTTCATAAACGGGAGTAAAAAGCATTTTTCCACCAGTGAAATACTCCCTCCGTCTCTAAATATTTGACGCCGTTGACTTCTTTAAACATATTTAACAGTTCGCTTTATTTCAAAAACTTGAGCAGTAGTAGTATATTTAACAATAATCAAATGATAGGAAAAGAATTAATAATTACTTAAATTTTTTGGAATAAGACGGACGGTCAAACATGTTTAAAAAAAGTTAACGCGCGTCAAATATTTAGGGACGGATGGAGTAATAAGTTGCCAAATGAATAACGAACCATGCACTTATTATTTTCATATACTACATGATAATCGATTATTTGGGGCCTTGTCACCACCACGTTGCTAGGCGGAGCCCAGCCACCCTGCAGCTGTGGAGATATAAATTCATGATATATACTTCACGCAGAACTCACCCGAGGTAGTGTCACGTGGGAGATGATCTGCATTTGTGATGAGCTGAGTGGAGTGGCGGGGCTAACATATATAACCTAAATACCGAGCGAGAATGGAGAAACCATTTAAACTCTCCTGGGGACGTATCTTGTTATTGCATGTCACTCAAATAGTTATGAAAAAAATTCAACAAGATAGATTAACATAAGCATGCAAGATCAATTTAACTTCATGTTACAATGAAAAAAAAATTGAATGTGAATATACATTAACTAGTTGTTGTGTAATGTGTTTTTCCACAACTAGTAAAAGTTTAATTTTACTTGTATATTTATGAAGTGATATATCACATGTTAATATATATTCTATTTTTATTGATATACAAATAACGATTGAACGCCTCCTCGAGAGTTTAAAATCTACTCTCAGAAGAATGACGGTAAAAAAAATCGCATCACGATACACATAAATCAAGCATTTCACATGGATGGTAAATATTCTCTCCACATATAATCATACGTTTTGACCATACAAAAAAGAACGTTTCTGCCTATTATCTATTGGGTACATACATAGTATTTATAAAGATTTATACTATTTCAAATTAACGTTGATAAGTAAATCAAGTAATAGGCTTATACGAAGAAATGCATTATATAGTAGTAGTCAGCAACGATACGCGGCCATTGGAACGACCGATCGATGAAAAACATCATTGCTTCCTTTATGTTAATTAGTAGCTTGTTGCGGGCTTCTAATTAACGTTATAGGATGCAAGACCGTGCAAATTAAACCATATGTGTACCAAAAGTGCTTCAGTAATCACCACGGCCGAAATCCGATACCTCAGCTTTTTGAGCTTGCAAACCTAGCTAGTGTTGGAAGCTTGAATTAATGGGGGCCTAGTTAATACACCAAAGTGCTTTACAAATCACGTAATTTCCGCACAAGGATTTGGTTATTGTTTTTCCTATTATTCACCTTTTATTTGGTACTTGTATTCGACCCTACATAATTAACATGTCCCCGTCTTCGCCACTGGCCGAGTGAAGGTGAAACCTAACAAAATACGCTGTTATATATATCTAGTTGGTGCTAAATACTCTCTCCATTTTAAATCTCC
>CM020188.1:12040471-12053047 GCA_009805545.1 Oryza longistaminata | reverse complement strand
ACATTCACTAAAATAAATTAGGATTTAGGAATTAACTACTGCTTTGAAAAGAATATGGGACATCTTCAGGAACCCAAGCCACTTTCGGTCGTCGTTTCTCCCGCAAGCTTTCCACTGAAACTTTTGCTGAAGAATCTCTTATTATCCGTATTTAGTCTAGTCTGGATAAAGACCAATGCGTTGATCATTGCTCTTTCCAACATTAGGTGCCCATGTCTTCGTACGGTGCATCGCCGTTTCCTGCTTACCTTCCAATCCTAAGCTTCAACATCGAGCAGAAAAAGGTGAGGTGATTAATTAGCTTCAAGGGAGACAAAGTCTTCTACCCATGGCTGGCCATCAGTCTCAACTCTCACCATTAGCAGGGGATGCATAATATCACTAAAGGAACTTTCTGATGATCCGCCACTGTAAATTTAAAGTCTTCCATACAACTCTTAATTACTTAGGAGTTGTGTGAGAATTTAGTTTTTTTGAAGCAAGTCACCCATGAGAGATTGTTACCGTTGGATAAATTCTTCCTATGTGTCCACCTATTTATTAGGGCATGCTCTGCTCCGAGGAGCCTATTGCGATGTGTGCAGAAATGCCATACCATTGAGGCCTTGTCCGGTTTGGTGGAATTAAAGGGGTTTGGAGAAAATTGAAGTGGGAATAATTCCATACACTGTATGTGTGGAAATAATCACTTCGATCTTTGCCACTTGGGGATTAACTGAATATGGCCTCACTACTACAACAACCATTTTTTTCCATGCGGGGGTTCGGCCCGTCTGCAGCACCGCGTCGTCTGGAAAAATCGCCATTTTCACGTGCGGGCGGGCAACCACACGGGATAATCGATTAACCCGTGCGGTCCTGTTATACCGACCGCACGGAATAATAAAAAGGGAAAAAATCAAAATCCACCCTCGAACTCTAACAAAATCCACCCACAAACCCTAATAAAAAATCAACATTGTCGACATCGGCGCCGCCACGCACCTACATCGTCGTCGTCGCCCTCCCGAAGCCCACCGTCGTCGTCGCCGCCTTCCCGAACCCCGATGTCATCGTTGCCGTCTTCCAGAAGCCCGCCGCCATCGTCGCCGGCCTTCCCATCGGAGGCGGACGACGGATCCGGCCTCCCGCCGATGCTGCCACCGGTAGCCGATTCAACCGCGCCGCCATAGCCATAGCCGTCGCCGAGGACGAGGAGAGGGAGAGGGCTGATGGAGGAGGGGAGGAGCGTAGCCGATGCCGTGCCGTAGTGCCGCCGCTGATGCTGCTCTAGCCGAGGGGCGCGCCATCACCGAGGACGACAGGGAGAGGGGGAGAAGGCCGTAGTCGATGCCGCCGCCGAGGACCACCCTAGCCGAGGGCGCCGCTGTCGCCGAGGGATGACAGGGAGAGTGAGAGGGGCGATGGAGGAAGGAGGAGGAGAGGGAGAAGTGTGGGCGGGATTTGGATAAGTATGGGGTGGGAGAGCCGGGTACTTTATTTTCGGGGGTAGCTATTTTGTGTGTGGGTCACTTACAGACCCGCACGCATTATTTTTGTATGTGGTCTGTTAAGTGGCCGCACACGAAAATTGATTTTTCTGTGCGGGTGATAAACTGGCGCCGATCCTTTTATTTTCCGTGTGGTTTAACTTATGGACTGTCTGGAAACAAAAAAGGGGAGGCGTGCAGGAAAATCAATCATGTAGTAGTGCCTAAGACAGCTCTATTAGTATTGATGCCTAGCCCATTGGTATGGTACTCAATGCATCTGTCTGTCCAAAATTTGTACATATGCCTGTTTATGAGCTATGTACTAGTCATTCTACTGAGTTTTTTGCAGGTTGTATTTTAATTGAGATAGTTACATGTTTAAAGTTTATTTCAAATACATACTTTTAAAATTAATTTTATCTTCAAATCTTGTGTGGACCTAAGTCTTGTCCACTTGTCTAAACAAGTAGAAAACACCAAATTTCCAGGGCCGTCTTTTGAGCAAGCATTTCTATTATAACGAGATTTCGGAGAAAACTACTAGTACATTGATATGCAACTAATAACTAAGCGCACGTTAATATTTCTCCTCACCGCTAGACACCGCCATCCTGATGAGCCATTGAGCTACTGTTTTGCGGCAAGTTGAAGTAGAGCGAGCACCGAGGCATATCTGTCTCCCGATGCCTCATAAGCCCTTACTTAGCCCGTACGGGCAGCACATATATATCAAATTTGTAATGAACAAGATGAGCAAATTTCATAGCTTATACAACTTTGCTTGTGCTTTTTCTAGTTTGGTGGTTGGTATATCTTTCGCTTGTGCTGTAACTAACCAGCTAGGTGGGACATATATACCGGTATGTCTTCTGCTTTTCTTTTTCCCCTGAAAACTGAGGGAAATTTGATGCTTCACTTAGATCAACTACCCATTCTGCTTCTGCTGGTAATATATATACTGCATCCGTCATGACTCCGTGGTAGGTTATTACAGAGAGCTAATTAAACATGGGCCCAGACACTAGCTAGCTGCCAGCCTGCCACAGCAACCATCGAGTTCTTGCAAATGGTACCTATTCAATTATAAAAAACGAAATCTTGGCAGGAGCTCTGCCTATTCAATTAGTAGAAGCAAAGACTAGTAAGATCATAATATAATGTCAGAGTATCACTCAACTCTTAGTACAACTCAAGAGTAGCTAGACAACACCAGGAGCTCCCAAATTTAATTTACACAGCATCGGTTGGTATTTGTAGTAAACACCTTTCAGTAAATTAGTACTTGTCAAGTATTACCATGCTATTCTGGAAAATTAATGCAATATGTTTCGTACTTATGATCAATGTTTTTTTTCTTCGGAAAAACATGTCGACAATACATCAATACATCCTCACGAAAACAAAGTACCACGCTCTCGCTGTATCTAGTTACTTATTCATGATCGTCTTATTGAATGACACTCGCAAACATGATGAGTAGTTGATTGTTGATAAGCTCTGATAAGCATTCACTTAAAGAATATCTGTAAAGAGAAGACACCTCTACTGTATCGACGCTTGACCATTTGATGTACGCATGGACATCACGCTGAAGAACTCTGCATATCTAAGCAACGTTTGGTTCCATCTGCTCGAGCAGGGTGTCGGCGAAGGCATAGGGGCGTTGCTTTTCTCATGAGAAAACAGTCCATATTGCACGATGAATTCCTGACGCCTTCCAAGCTTAATAACAAGTTTGTATAACATATTGAGGCTGAGCACTATGAATCCAAGGTTGCATGTGCTTGGCTAACTGGAGTGGCTTGCAATAGTGCATGCTGCACAACACACTACTACACAATTGAATTTTGCGGATGTGAAGCAACCCCCTCCAGCCTCCAGGTGGACAGTAACGTCAGCCGCCTGCGATAATGTAGATTCCAAAGAAAAACAAATCCACTTAAAAAAACTCATTTTTTGCAAGTGGGGACTCTTAACCGGCCCGCTTACCACCACTCCACCTGCCGCCCGCCCCACTGCCCTCACCCTTATAAAATCTACTAAATTATCCTCTCCCCGCCTATCCTATCCTCTCCTCTTTCTACTCCACCTCATCTCCTCCACATCGTGTACCAGCAAAGGCGGACGCTCTGGAGTGGCTAAGGCGGTAGCAGCGTCGACAACTCCATCGCATAGCACGGGAGCGATGTGCCAACTTTGGCACGGGCACAAGAACGGGGTGGGCGGATCCAGCGCTGCCAACCTTGTGGCACTCGGTTCCAGTCAACAACGATTATAGGATGAGCGGATCATCGTTGGCAACGCTAGACGGACAGATGCCCCCATCGACAGCCGTGGGGCAGGCGGATCTATCGCTGGCGTCTAGATTCATCGCCAGCGACTGCGGGATGGTTGGATCTGTCGCCCACGATCGTAGGATAGCCGGATTCACCACTAGTGACCACACAGTGTGTGGATCCATCACTGATGACCGTGTGGACGAGTGGATCCTTGATGACTACAACAACGACAATGACGGCAACAGTAGGGTGAATCTGGCAATGCCCGACTCAAGAGCAGTGGATTCTGCCACCCTCGGCTCAGGAAGGGGCAAATCCGTTGGTGTCGACCTCCGAAGCGGTGTTGACTGCTATGGCGACGACGACATTAGCTTGGGGAGCTAGGGTTACGGTCGGCAGTGGAACAGAGCTAAGATTTCAGTCGATTTAGTTTTTGGGAATAAAAATTTTGACAATTTTTTTTTTGCATATGGCCGGCATAGGTGCCCGTATGAGAAAAAGGGGTTTTCAAATGTGGTCGCTCTGCTCGTATGGAAAGATACATTTTCGTAGACATCTGGTGCGGGCGTGTGCTACACCCACCTGCAGAAAACGGGTTCTAGCCGTATGGGAAAATCTTTTCTTTAGTGACAGTAACATGTTTCCCAGCATTCTTTATCCAACTCGTACTCGTCACACGTTACTGATTCCTTGCTATATCACTCGTTTTTGTCAATTTTTTACAAGAACTATTTTGACATAAAAAATTAAACTTTGAACTTTTATTTCAAAGACATTTTAAAATTTAATTACAACTTGTAAAATCAACAAAGTTATTTTCCCATTCATGTGGGCCTAAATCCATTTGTCCATAGGTAGTCCATGCAAGGGCCCATATTTTGTCAATATTTTTATCTTCAATATTTTTTTAGTATAAATCTGCTATATTACACCGTTTTGTTGTTACTTGCTAGGCAACAGAGTATTCTTCGCTGAAGTTCTCACCAACGGGGACGAGGACACTAGTTTGAGTTAATGTGCTTCCACTTCTCACTCTCCTTAAGAACCATCTAGTCCTTGCTTCTTTGAAGTCTGAAGGACAAGCAGAGCAAGTGGAGAGAGAGAGCAAATGTGCGAAACGTGTTGCTTGTGGAACAAATGGACACTGTGTATCTGCACATCTAATTCCCGATGCCTCATAATCTCTTAACAATAAGATCATTGTCTCATACAACACCAAGATATTGCTTCTACCATACTATAATGACCATCACATCATCGGGAGCAAAGTTGATGACAGCAGGCATGCTTGCTTTATAGATGGCCTTTTGGCCCGCCCGGCACGGCCCGGCCCAGGCACGGCCCACCAGCCATCGGGCGGCACGGCCCGATCGGCACTTCGTGCCGGGCCGTGCCGGCCATGGGCTGCGCCTCCCGCCCAGGCACGGCCACCAGCCGTCGGGCCGTGCCGGGCCGGCCCGAAGGCGGGAGTGGCCATCGTGCCTTTTTTATATAAGTCTATTTTCCATCCCTTCTCTTTGGACTGACATATATATAGCGAAAATAAGTCTATTTTCCGTCCCTCTACTTTGGACTGTGGCATATATATAGTGAAAATAAGTCTATTTTCTGTCCTCCTCTTTGGGCTGACATATATATTATAGCTAAAATAAGTCTATTTTACGTCCCTATTCTTTCGACCATGGCAAATAATATGTCTATTTTAGTCCCTATTGTTTATGTGTCGGGCCTAGCCTGCGGCCCATCGTGCCGTGCCGGCCCGGCCGTGCCGGGCCGGCCCAACGTGCCGGTGGAGAGGCCAGGCACGGCCCGGTGGTCGGGCCGGGCCGGCACGGGCCCGATCCCTGAAGGCCGTGCCGTGCTTGGGCCGGGCCAAAACGCCGTGCCGTGGGCCGGGCCATCGGGCCTCGGGCCTTTTGGCCATCTAAGCAAGCGCATGCATGCTAGCATTGTGCTACTCTACCTACTTTATAAATAGGTCTCGGCTTGTATTACACTGCAGCTGGGATAATGCCGGCGTCTCTTCTACTACTCCCTCGGTATTTATGTATGACGCCGTTAATTTTTTAACAAACGTTTGACCTTTCGTTTTATTCAAAAAATTTATGTAATTATCATTTATTTTATTGTGATTTGATTTATCATCAAATGTTCTTTTATTTAAGCATGACATAAGTATTTTTGTATTTGCATAAAAAAATTAAATAAGACGAATGGCCAAACGTTGGTTAAAAAATCAACGGCGTCATACATTAAAATACGGAGGGAGTATTATTTTTACCTGAGAATGAAGGGAAATTTGATATTTCAGATACAGTAGTCGACGCGCCAGCATCTGCTGCTACACAGTATACGTAGCTATCTGCTGCAGCTGCAGCCAATGATGAGTAACTTGTACCGACAGTAGTGTAGTACATATTTACTCAGGATCTAATTGTTTAGCTTAATACATATCACCAATTCTAATTGCGGAATTGAGATTATTACTGACCGACTGAATTAATGAAGCCATAAGTTTTGCTGATTGCCTTAGCTTCTTTATCATCTTTACTTTTTTTTGTTTTCCCTCTTTCTATTTCTTCTTGGAGCGGGTTGCACTATGAATCTTACAGTGCATTGAGATTGACCGGGCTCTCTTTAGGATTTCAGATTTGGCGTAGGAATTAGTCTTCACTTCTTCTCAATGCTCTCTTTTTATTTGCACTGGAGGAGCTCGATGTAATCCGGATAGGACTCTAAGTTTGTTATCACCAATCATGGTAACGTTTATTCCTTATCTCTTATTATATTATTTGTTTCTTTCTTGTTATGGAAGAAAACATTGGAATTTATCTCTACATAATTATCTCGGCAATAACTAATATCAACAAACTAGTAGCTCTGTCTACTCAATTATATGATAGACACGACGAGAAATATAATATTTCGAATGTAAAAGAACTCAAAACATTAAGGATGCTCTTTAGTAGTGTCATGGGCATTGGGCTATAAATTAATTCGAGGCACCTTACCTCCCAAGCAGTGCAAATGCCAAATATAAGAGTAATAGGAGCTCACTGAAGACTACAAACAAAGCCAGGGTTTACAAATGAATTAGATCACATGGTTGTTGCTATCTCAGACGATCAAGCTAGCATTGAGCAGCATTCAAATGATTCACACACAGATTTAACCATCATGAAACTGCAACAGACTCACTAGTTCAACCGTTTAGCTATCCATTTTAAGATTTACAAAAGGTACATGGTCACAGACCAGAACTCCTAATTGTACATGACTAACCCACCTAAAAGGAATACTGATTAAAGCTTACATGTATAACTTATCTCCATTGTGAAATATTCCCTCCGTACACGTAAAGGAAGTCATTTAGGACAATATTTAAGTCAAACATTGGAAATATAAATCATGAATAACTCTCAAGCTATTGAGTTTTAAAATGTAAAAATTATATGAATAGATTTGTCTTGAAAAATAATTTCATAAAAGTATACATATATCACTTTTCAATAAATATTTTTATAGAAAGAAGAAGTCAAAGTTATATTTTGGAGACCGTGTCGCTGTCCAAAACGACTTCCTTTACGAGTACGGAGGGAGTATGTGTAACTTTTGTGGATGGAGGGAGTAGAAAATACCAATTTACCAAGGCCCATGTTTTGAGCAAGCATTTATATTATAGTGAGATTTTGGGAGAAATTATTATAGTACATTGATATGCAACTAACAACTAAGCGTGCGTACGTTAACATTTCTCCTGACCGTAGTGCATGCTTGTCTGAAGAACCATTGAACTACGATGAGCAGAGGAAGCAGCGCGAGCATCGAGGCGCAAATCTAGTAGCTTGTGGAACAAAAATCTTCCAACCATCCGCATATATGACTCCTGATGCCTCATAAGCCCTTACTTAGCACATGCGACAACAACAGATATATCAAATTTGTACTCCATCCGTTTCGAAATATTTGACACTGTTGACTTTTTAGCGTCTTATTCAAAAAATTTTGTGAAATATATAAAATTATATGCCTACATAAAAATATATTTAACAATGAATCAAATGATAGGAAAAGAATTAATAATTACTTAAATTTTTTGAATAAGACGAACGATCAAACATATGCTAAAAAGTCAACGGCGTCAAACATTTCAAAACGGAGGAAGTAATAAACAAGAAGAGCAAGTTTCATAGCTTATACGACTTTGCTTGTATGCTAGGATTGTGCTATTCCTATTTACTTGGTATCTTTGCTTGTGCTGTAATTAACCAGTGAGGGTGGATGTATATATATATATATATATATATATATATATATATATATATTTATATATATAATTATATATATATATATATATTATAATATATATATATATATTATATATATATATATATATAATATATATATATATATATATATATATATATATATATTATATATATACTAGCAAAAATGCCCGTGCGTTGCAACGGTGGAATAAATTCTAATAATAATATACGTTTTTCATGCATAATCATTCAATGATAATGTTTGTATTTTAATGACGGCTTTGTTTTTTATAAACGGTGTATTTTTTCTGTGTTGATTTTCTCAAACCATTTTTTAGAAATGGCGCATTTCTTTCTAACGTTTTTTCCTAGCATGTTTTTTTTTATTTTTTTACTGACACGAAAACCATATTTTTCTCCCTTTTTTGCTTTTCTTTTCTCAGCGTTTTTTTTCTTGTTTGTTTAATGTTCTTTTTTTTGCTTTTTTCCAATACAGAGAATATATAACGAAATAAAAGCCGTGTAAATAGATGGCAAAAAAATGAGGATCCTATCGACTCAAGCGTCCATCAATTTAGCTTTTTTTCTGAAATTTTCAGAGCGATTTGTTTTTTAATAGAGGTGTTTTTTCTTGCGCGGTTTTTTCATATCATTTTTTTAGAAATGGCGCATTTTTTCTTACAGTTTTTCCTTGTAGTTTTTTAAAAAAATTTACCGACGATGGAAATAATATTTCTCGCACGTTTTTTTATGGAAAATGGAAACCTTTTTAGCATCGTTTTGTGCTTTTTCTCCGCATTTTTTTGAACTGTTTTTATTTTCTCGTGATTTTCTCTTTTAAATAGTTAAGATTAGATTAGAGATAGAGAAGAGATATATCGATTAGAAATCGGAATTTTTTTCCCCTTTCTATTTTTTTCTCGCATGCATTTTTTATTTGTACGAACCAGCATTTTTTTTTACCGATTTTTTCGCCACTTTCTTGGGAATCGAACGAACTTTTAGATGTTTTTTAGATTTTTTTCGCCTGTATAGGAATCAGACTTTATTTTCCCTTTTTAAAGGAATCGGATCTAGCTTTATTTTTCACCACTTTTTTTTGCCTTTTATAGAATCGGATCTACGGTTTTTTTCCACTTAAGGGAAACAAATTTTTATTGTTGTTGTTTTTCTTTTTTCCCTTTTTTTCTTTTTTTTTGCAGTTTTTCTTTTCTTTTTATGCACCTTTATGCCCTTGTTTCTCTCCTTTTTATTATTTTTTCTAAAAAAAACGACCTCAAGTATCTTATTGAAGATTATAGGGACTCAAATGTAAATATAAAAATTACAGGACTCAAATAGAAAAGTAAAAACCCAAAAATTAAAATCATATAAAAATGGAATGCTTTCGACAGGTAGGTTCCGTTTTTGACCAGATCTTTAATCCGGCACATCAATTTTTTTCACCAAGATGTATGGATATCACGGTATAGATTAAACCGACAGGAGTGTCCCTGTAATCTCGGACTCAAACCGAGACGGAGAGGACTGGTGTGTTTTATTTTCCGTTTTTAAGGGGGAATCGGATCTAGAGTCGGACTTTTTTTCGTTTCTGAGAGGGAGTCGGACTTTTTTTTTTAATATTTTTCGCTATTTTTTTGTTTTGACGGGAGTGGACTTTTTTTCTTCCGGTTTTTGATCGGACAGATTTTGTTTTTTTTGCCCGGTGTTTTTTACGTTTGGTTTTTCTTTTCTTTTCCGGTTTTTTCACCCGTTTTTTTGCATCGGAGACAGATTTTTTTTCCTTTTTTTTTTCGTTTGGTTTTTTTTTCTTTTTCTTTTTTTCACCGGTTTTTTTATCGATAGATTTGGTTTTTTTCGCCCGGTTTTTTTGCGGTTTTTTTTGACGGATGAATGAAGCCCCTCTTATTTTTTTAAGTAGTAGAGATATATATACCGGCATCTCTTCTGCATACTTTTTCCCTTGAAAACTGAGGGAAATTTGATGCTTCAGTTGGACCTCTGTACTAAGTACCCACTCTGCTTCTGCTGGTAATTAATACTCCCTCCGTTTCAAAATTGACGCCGTTGACTTTTTCTCAACATGTTTGACCATTCGTCTTATTAAAAAAATTTATGAGATATGTAAAACTATATGTGTACATGAAAGTATATTTAACAATGAATCAAATGATATGAAAAGAATAAATAATTACTTAATTTTTTTAATAAGACGAATGGTCAAACATGTACTTAAAAAAGTGAACGGTGTCAAACATTTTGAAACGGAGGGAGTATATATACGTATCCGTTATGACTGCTATTACAGAGAACTAATTAGACATGGGCGCAAACACTAGCTAGCTGCCACAGCAACCATTGAGTTCTTGCAAATTGCACCTATTCAATTATAAAATCGAATTTATGGCAGGAGCTCTGCCTATCCAATTAGTAAAAGTGAAGACTATTAAGATCCTAATATAGAGAATATATTATATGCACACAACACTTCTCATGCACACGCCGTGCACCCAACTAGCAAATATGAAAATTCAAAAAATATTGGACACATACTTCCAATAGTATTACACATAGGTGTGAAATTTTATCTTCAAATGGATTATAATTTAGTAGTAACAAAAAAGAGTAAAATTCTGACAGATTTTTACTCTTAAAACTGTCAAAATTTTCATTTTTTTTGTTATGGCTAAAATACAATAAATTTGAATATGACTCTTTGTGAATATGTGTAATACTATTATTAGTAAATATTCAGATTTTTGAATATTTTTTCGTGATATTTGCTAGTTGGTGCATACGGGAAGATTGTGTGCGTAGGATATGTTCCCCATCATGTAATGTCAGAGCATCACTCAACTCTTGAAACAACTCAAGAGTCTGACTACACCAAAGGATCCTCCCAAATTTAATTTATAGTATCGGTTGGTATTTGTATTAAACACCTTGTAGTAAATTAGTTCTTGTCAAGAATTACCATGCTATTCTCCAAGAGAAAATTAATGCAATATGTTTCGTACATATGATCAAATGCTTTTTTTTTCCCGAAAAACATGTGGGCAATACCTCCTCTCCTCACAAAAGGAAATTCCACACTCTCTATCTTTATCTAGCTAATTATTCATGATCATCTTATTAAATGACACTCGCACACCTGTAGATATAAGTAGTGTTGACTGTTCATATGCTCTGGTAAGCATTCATTTAAAAAAAAAAAAATCTGTAAAGAGGAGACACCTCCACTGTATCCACGCTTGACAACACCAAATTTGATGTACGCATGGACGTCGCACGGATGAACTCTGCATATCTAAGCGACGTTTGGATGTTGTATGATGATCGAGCAGGGTGTCGGCGAAGGCATAGGGGCGTTGCTTTTCTCATGAGAAAACAGTCCATATTGCACGATGAATTCCTGACGCCTTCCATGAATAAATAACAAGTTTGTATAAATATTGAGGCTGAGCTCAATGAATCCAAGGTAGCAAGAGTGTGCTGGCTAACTGGAGTGGCTTCCAATAGTGCACCTTAAATTAGGTTCTGGGGTTGTTTATGTCCAACTATTTTATCAAGCACGATATGAGGGGATGGCCTAGGAAATCATACCATCTAACCTTGGCAAACAAAAGAAAATAGTGGCGGTACGTTATTTGCTCGAATTTCTTAACTACCAGCTCTTAAACACGTCACTCAAATTGGTGGTCTGTACTTTAAAAATAGCATGAAATTTTGATGCTTCAAACAACCAATGCAATTCAATTCGAAGAAGCCAAGCAGGTAAGAATCGAGTGTTTATTGCCTGTAGTGTGCAACATGCATGTGCTCCCTGTATGCTGCACAACACACTATTACAGAATCGATTCCCCTTCATCCTCCAGGGGGACCATAACATCAGCCGCCTACGATAATTTAGATTCCGAAGAAAAATAGATCCGCTAACAAAAAACAATTACCGCAACTGAGGCACGCTTACCACCAGTCACTAGAAGGGATACCCTCATCTCAATCGGGCGGTAAGCCCCATCTCAATCGGGCAAAGCGTCCGTCACAGGCTAGAAGTCACTAATATGAAGAGTTATCTCAATCGGACAAACGGCCGTCACGAATGAATATATGTCAATCGGGCCCTAAGTGAAGCCCGTCACCGATAACTTTGACCCAGACGACCAGTCAAACTATAGCCCGTCATAGATGACTTATCTCTATCGGGCCACAACTAGCGCCCGTAACAGATGACCCTTATCTGTGACTCTGTGATGGGTGTTAACTATAGCCCGTCATAGATGAGTCATCTGTGACGGGCACAATCGGGCACAGCGTCCGTCACAGGCTAGAAGTCACTAATGTGAAGAGTTATCTCAATCGGGCAAACGGCCGTCACGAATGAATATATCTCAATCGGGCCCTAAGTGAAGCCCGTCACCGATAGCTTTGACCCAGACGACCAGTCAAACTATAGCCCGTCATAGATGACCTATCTCTATCGGGCCACAACTAGCGCCCGTCACAGATGACCCTTATCTGTGACGGGTATCAACTATAGCCCGTCACAGATGAGTC
>CM020188.1:12003164-12030894 GCA_009805545.1 Oryza longistaminata | reverse complement strand
ATTAATAGTAAACCACTTTAATGGTATATCTACATGGGTATCTATAGCTCTCTAATCCATTGCCTCGTTTTTCTCTATAGACTATCTCCAGGTTAGTAGATAGCTTTGCTCTTTATTTTCATTTAATCTCTTCCAAGTAGAAAAATATGCTGATATAGATCTCTTGTAGAGAGCCTATAGATAACCATTGCGGGTGCCCTAACATATCCTTTCTGTTTGGTCTTCCCCGAGAACATCCGGTGAAACATATGCTAATGATGTTTGCATGCAGTGGTCAAATTAATGCTCTTGATACCTCACAAGTCCTATTGCATCCTCCAACATTTTAGAGATAGAAAGACAAGCAAACAGAGTTCCCACATCTTAAATTGTCTTTTTTTCTCAATAGTGAGTGATTGGGTATGGGGTATATTATTGAAGGTAGTGTGCAGCGTGTATGAGTTGTCCTCTCTGCTTTTCCATTATATTATAGATATAATTTTTTTTAACATGTGTTGTCTCCCTTGTCAGATACTGTATGAATTAATTCCATAGGGATAGGGGATGCTTATACCTTATTCAAAATAAGGGGATTACAATAGTTGAATGTAATATATGTTCAAACACTTGTTAGAATACTCTCTTTATTTGGAACTTGTGGCCGTCTGCACAATTTTGTGTCAATAATCCTAGACATAATAATTTTGCACGCGGGCACTCACAACACGCGTACACTCATTCATGACAATTGTATGATTTGAACCCGGGTGGGCTGGTTACATCACAAGGAACCTAACCAGTTGAGCTACGCTTACTTCGCGGTGCACAAGAATATTCGGAAAAGACATGATCCCATCTTCTGTGACTATCGAATGCTCCTGATGTCTTACAAACCTACTTGCATCTAACATGTAGAACTGGAACAAGTTGCAAATTTGCCATCTAATTGGTGATATTCTATTTTCTCCAAGAACATCTTGGAAACTTTTTGTTTATTCGTGGTTGTGATATGCAAATCTATTTTACCAACGTTTTCGTAGAGTGGGCAAGGGCCGTCCACCTGTGCATTTGGTATGACTTAACTCTCTGCTATGGTGTTCTCTTATAGGTAAGCTTTACAACCAGAAAAATATTCTGAGGACTGATTCTGGATATTACTAAAAGATGTGATGTGTGCTTGTAATACACGACAACAAGCCACCTATATATATATGGATGTATTGCATTCATTACAAGCGATGAAATATTGCACGATTTTCACAGGGCTTAGATAAGTGGCCACAACAATCAGGAAAAATTCCCAATGTTCTGTCCAACACCAAAGGCCAAAGTTTTAGGTGATTCAACACATCAAAGACTTGAGTGTCTCCACATGAGGATTGTTGACATATATGTAAGTGAATTGCCCACTCCACATCAGAGGCTTTAACCTTTTCGTTGAGTGCAAGCAACGCAATTACTACATTTTTATTAGCTTCTAAAGCAACTTTAACCACAAATTTACCTACGTTGCAATCCTATGCATGTATCAACAATTGGTAGGGAAATAAAACAGTAGAAACTACTTCATGCACTCAAATGGATTTATATATATATTAGTGGGTTTACATGTCAATGCAGTCATGCGCCAGTCCGTTCAATCCTAAACTGGAGATAGAAATTAAGGTCACTAGAAATAGTACTCCTGTTTGATGTGTGCCTAAGTTCTTCATTTAATCAAGTGCCATTCATTGACAATTCACTAGCTACCTCCGGCGCGCCTGAGTTGTGGCAAGTAAGCACAATCACGTTGATTAATCAACAATTCTGGCAGCGTCAATGTATGAACTCGTATATTTCTCTCTGTTTCATTTCTGACCCAATATGTGTTTGACATATTGCTAAATAATTTTATGGTGTTAGTATTGACTAGCAGTCACTGTGTGGCACATTAGGGTTCGCATTTCACTGCGTCCTCTATAGGAACGAACACAATAAACTAGACCAACCAGAGAAGGATGAATGGTTATAGTACCAAAAACCAAAATTTTTAGCGGAATTAACACTTACCCTCGTAGTTGATGGAAATCTAGACATAGCCGGTTAGATCGTCATGTGCATACCGGTCTGACCGTCCCTATGCCGCCAATCTGACTAGTATTGCCCGGCCGGTCGAACCACCGCCTCCTCGCATGCCGCTGCTCAGCGCTGCCTGTTTGACCGCCGCCTTCTCGCCGGTTAGACCACCCGTAGTATTTCGGTCAAACCGTCGGGATCTAGAAAAATGCGTATCAACAAAACTCTTGAAAGTAGATGAACTTTATTGCATCAATATGTATTTACAAAGTGTATCTAAAGCAGTCCTCTCTCAATTCTTAAACTTTGATTGAAATCTCGAAGCAAACCCTAACTATTCTCTCCCAATAAGTTGATATCTTCTCCCTAAGCATAGTCTCGTGCCTCACTATTGATCAAGACTAACCTTAAGTCACCTACACACAATCAGACGAAACAACTGTTTCTGAGCACTGATATCACAACCTGACCCATGTTAGTCACACGTACTCACACCAACATCCAAATATAATTCTAAACCAATATTCATCGAATAAATCATTAGCAAAGCTAATTGTTCATCACAAAATATTAATCACGACAATGATTGCACATCCTCAAGTGTAGTAGGATGTACATGCCATTTTTCTAGACCTTAGTGTTCACCCTTGGATCTCGATTCGCATGGCCAGCGACAGTGAGCACACCACATAATTATGCCATTGGTTCTTGAGCGAATAAATCCACATCAAAGTATTTCGATCAGCTTGTGAATTTGTAACTCCTAGCCCAGAACATTTGTAGAACACTGGTTACCGCAATCTTGTGATCGATACCGAACACTCCCGGATGTCTGTCATGCCTATGAGGGATCAAGTATGATGTGGAGAAACTATGTTCTTGGTGGAAACCAAGACCTCTCTCGCGTGCCTTTGAGATGGTTGTCGGTGAAAAACCAATATCTCTCGTTTTGTCAAACGGAGATGAATTTACTGAATCAGGGCAATGTCCAGGTTCTAAAAATAGTTTTTAGTCCTAACTGATCCTCTTATATAAAAATAGCTCTTATATAGCATGATCATACCTATGCAATATGACTCTTTAAGTATTAATCGGAATAACTACATCCGAATCGATGCAGTTCTTTTGTTTTTTTTTACTTATGATGTATTGAGACTTTGAGAGGTACACTACCAGAGACCTCGTTAGCTCTAACGGGAAAAACCGTCAGAAAAAAAGAAAACTCTTTAGGCCTTATTCAGTTAATCCTGTGAGAGAGGGATTGCAGGGGGATTTATTCCACACCAATTATGGTGTAGAATTATTCCCCCTCAATCCCTTCTAATCTTCTTTAATCCCCTCTAAACCAAACAGCCTTAGGAAAGTTGCTCTTGACATGACAATGTCAGGGTAATTCTATGAAAACTAGCTCGTCATAGAAAAAGTAATTTATTTTTTTGGGACACGTCAATATTAATTTGCCTGACGTGCACTCACCTAGTGAAGTATCATGTACTCCCTCTGTCTTAAATTAATTAATTAGTCTTCCAGCAATTGATCTTTTTCTATATAACTAGTGTATTTTTGGCTTATCGACGGCGATTACTTAGGGCATGTTTGGATCCAAGGATTAAATTTTAGTCCCTGTCACATCGAATATTTGTACACTAATTAGAAGTATTAAACGTATACTAATTAGAAGTATTAAATGAGATGTGTCTCATCCCATTCTAGATTGCTATATTTTAAGACGGAGGGAATAGCTAACTAGTTACCTGGTTGCTCCTACCTCTGTTCCAAAAAGAATGTAGTTCTGCATTATTTATGTACAATATTTAACCGTCCATTTTATTTTTATGATTAGTGTTTTTATTGTTATTAGGTGATAAAACAGGAATAGTACTTTATGTGTGACTATTTTTTTAATTTTTTATAAATTTTTGAAAATGAAATTATTGTTTTTTATGTTTTTTTCATATTTTTTTAAATGAACCAGACGATTAAACGTTGGACAAGGAAAACCCACAACTACACTTAAATTGGGACAGGGGTAGTATTTCAGTAGAATTTTACCCATATCCCTGCGAAATAAAAACAGAGAGTGCCTAGCTACACGACATCAGTAGAGCACACAAAGCCAAACGTGAATGTACCAGCAGAAGATATCGAATTTCTTGGTTTCTAGCTTGCTCACAACCGGCATAGAGAGAACAAATGTCGTTTCTCTTTACATATTACTTCTCTTTTCAGTACCATACGAATATATATAGGCTTATGAGGTGTCAGGAGTGCTTACAGTCCAACACGAGAGGTGTCCCGGGCTAAAGTTCTTGTGAATCTATAGACTGCCGATTTGAGTTCCATTGCTATGAAAAAATAGCTGCATAAGAAGCCAAATCAAGCTAGAATTTCTGTTCGTAAGAGTTCCATTTGCGTACCCACTAGGATTGCTGGTTCTTATATACTCCCTCCGTTTCGTTTTATTTGACACCGTTGACTTTTTAGCACATGTTTGACCGCTCGTCTTATTCAAAAAATTTAAATAATTATTAATTTTGTTCCTATCATTTGATTCATTGTTAAATATATTTTTATGCATACATATAGTTTTACATATTTCACAAAAGTTTTTGAATAAGACGAACGGTTAAACATGTGCTAAAAAGTCAACGGTGTCAAATAAAACGAAACGGAGGGAGTATATAAGAACCAGCAATCCTAGTGGGTACGCAAATGGAACTCTTACGAACAGAAATTCTAGCTTGATTTGGCTTCTTATGCAGCTATTTTTTCATAGCAATGGAACTCAAATCGGCAGTCTATAGATTCACAAGAACTTTAGCCCGGGACACCTCTCGTGTTGGACTGTAAGCACTCCTGACACCTCATAAGCCTATATATTCGTATGGTACTGAAAAGAGAAGTAATATGTAAAGAGAAACGACATTTGTTCTCTCTATGCCGGTTGTGAGCAAGCTAGAAACCAAGAAATTCGATATCTTCTGCTGGTACATTCACGTTTGGCTTTGTGTGCTCTACTGATGTCGTGTAGCTAGGCACTCTCTGTTTTTATTTCGCAGGGATATGGGGTAAAATTCTACTGAAATACCACCTCTGTCCCAATTTAAGTACAGTTGTGGGTTTTCCGTGTCCAATATTTGATCGTCTGGTTCATTTAAAAAAATATGAAAAAAACATAAAAAACAATAATTTCATTTTCAAAAATTTATAAAAAATTAAAAAAATAGTCACACATAAAGTACTATTCCTGTTTTATCACCTAATAACAATAAAAACACTAATCATAAAAATAAAATGGACGGTTAAATATTGTACATAAATAATGCAGAACTACATTCTTTTTGGAACAGAGGTAGGAGCAACCAGGTAACTAGTTAGCTATTCCCTCCGTCTTAAAATATAGCAATCTAGAATGGGATGAGACACATCTCATTTAATACTTCTAATTAGTATACGTTTAATACTTCTAATTAGTGTACAAATATTCGATGTGACAGGGACTAAAATTTAATCCTTGGATCCAAACATGCCCTAAGTAATCGCCGTCGATAAGCCAAAAATACACTAGTTATATAGAAAAAGATCAATTGCTGGAAGACTAATTAATTAATTTAAGACAGAGGGAGTACATGATACTTCACTAGGTGAGTGCACGTCAGGCAAATTAATATTGACGTGTCCCAAAAAAATAAATTACTTTTTCTATGACGAGCTAGTTTTCATAGAATTACCCTGACATTGTCATGTCAAGAGCAACTTTCCTAAGGCTGTTTGGTTTAGAGGGGATTAAAGAAGATTAGAAGGGATTGAGGGGGAATAATTCTACACCATAATTGGTGTGGAATAAATCCCCCTGCAATCCCTCTCTCACAGGATTAACTGAATAAGGCCTAAAGAGTTTTCTTTTTTTCTGACGGTTTTTCCCGTTAGAGCTAACGAGGTCTCTGGTAGTGTACCTCTCAAAGTCTCAATACATCATAAGTAAAAAAAAACAAAAGAACTGCATCGATTCGGATGTAGTTATTCCGATTAATACTTAAAGAGTCATATTGCATAGGTATGATCATGCTATATAAGAGCTATTTTTATATAAGAGGATCAGTTAGGACTAAAAACTATTTTTAGAACCTGGACATTGCCCTGATTCAGTAAATTCATCTCCGTTTGCATTGATGAACCGATACATGTGTCATCCTCCTCCATCCCTCGATCACATGGTCCTCACACCACAACATTGCATGGTATGATCGACCGCAGAGCTGAATGGTACTCCGTGGTTTCAAAGCGAACACACATGCTACACAGCATAACATACTTTAGATATGTTTCTCCACTACCAAGGTGCTGTTTGGTTCGGTAAAATTCAGCGCGCACCCGATTCCAGCACAAACAGATCCGGTGCCCGTTGTTTGTTTGAGACGCTCCGTAATTGGATACCATGGAATCCATTACGGGCCCAGTTCAGAGGCGATACCGCTCGATCAGGAGCGATAAGCGTTAATGATATGGAGAGGCAACACGAGAAAGAATCAAGCGTTGCCTCCGCCGCTCCCCTCACTCGTGGAGAAACCATCTTTAGTCGGTCCGGCAAAATCCACAATAGTTCCGGATCCAAATAGAACCGGGAGTAAAGATTGTTTTTAGTCCCGGTTATAAAAATTTTGATCTTTAGTCCCGGTTGGTAACACCAGATGTATGTCAGGGGGCCAAGGATCTTTAGTCCCGGTTGGTGTCAATAACCGGGACTAAAGATCACCACTTTAGTCACGGTTGGTACTATCAACCGGGACTAAAGATGAAGATGATCTAACCGGGACTAAAATTAAACACGTAGTATATAATCCCTATCCCTTATCCTCTCGTTACAACTTAACAGATCAAATCTCACCCCTCTCCTCAGATCTATCCTCTCTAACTCTCCAACTCCTCCCCTTCCTCCTCTCCTCTCCAACTCCTCCCCTTCCTCCTCTCTCCTCCCCCTTCTCAATTTTGGCAGAGTGTCAAAGAGTGCTCCAGAGAATCTGTCAAAATCCTGTGCTTAAGTGTTTAGAGAGTTGTTTGGTTCATCTAATGAGTTGATAAGCTAAATTAAAATCCACATTTAGTTTCTAAGGTCAGCAAGAAGTTACCACAAATTCTTCCCAGATTTTTGAGTTGTTCCAAGAATTTTTCTTTGATCCATTGGTTTTAGTTAAGTATGAATATGATCCTATAATGCATATGCATACACCACAAAATGCACAAACAAGCAAGCATATAAGTTTTAAACAAAAGTTTTATTTATTTTACTTCTTCCACCATTCCCATGCTTTCCATACACCCAAAGTCATGGTATGTGACACGTAGATCGTGGCGACCGGCGGCGCAGCGGCATTCTTTTTTTTTAATTTGTGATGATTCACTGAGATGTATTTGACTGAGAAGTTACAAATTTGTGATTCACTTTTTGGATCTGTGATGTATTTAGTAATTTCTTATGATATTGTGATGTATTTGATTTGTGATGTATTTATTTGTGTGTATAAGTAACTTTGATTTGTGATGTAGATTTGATATGTTAGTTCGATTTGTGAATTGGGGGTTAGATTTGGGATATGTATCCCACTTGATTTGGGACAAAATAAAAAAGAAAAAAAAAGAAAAAGGGGATCATTTCACTACCGCAACCCTCTCTTTAGTCCCGGTTGGTGTTACCAACCGGGACTAAAGATTGATTTTTAGTCCCGGTGATTTGAACCGGGACTAAAGATAACGATTTTTAGTCCCGGATACTAAAAAGCATTTCTCCACCAGTGCCTCGACCCACGTGTGAGAACCAAACAAAATCTAAGTTTGCCGTAATCTGATTACAATCACAGTGCTATCTGATGCCCTTACCGTTTACGTTTGGAATCCCCAACCAAACAGCACCTAGAGTGGCTGGCAATTCCTGCATCTTAGCAATGCGACGTGCTGCCCTGCATAGAGTACAAAGGGTATGCCATTTCTTTTTAGGCAATGTCTTTCTTCTCTGAGGGCAAAGAGCATTGTGGCTAGCACAACGCCATTAATTCTGTTGATGGGACTCTGAACATTCAGGGCGACAGGAAAAATATTCTGGTGTCTGTCAGCTAGAACACGTATTCTAGATGCCTTAAGGCTTGTGAGCTCTACTTCCTTTTATTATAGACGGATTTTTTTTTTGGATAGAAGATATAATTCAATTATCGTACCATGCATATATAGAGGATACGTTTCACTACCAGGGGATTGATCGATACAGTCAAGGATTCCGTACTTAAGTGGCATTCGTTCGGTACGACTTAATTAATTTCAAGTGCGAAGGTTAGAGGTTGTGTCGAATATGTGTACATAGTCAGTTACAGTTAAGAACTTTGACATAGGTATAGTAATAGATTAAGAGTAGTCGGTCTCAATCCTAGGCATTCACTTAAATAGAAGGGCAAATCTGTTCTAACCGTAAGGTGATGGTAGCATAAGTGTGGGCACGACTTGTTGGTGGCCTGGCTGGCGGAGGATAACAGATACTCCTCTTATATACTATAATTTGTTGGATCATGTAGAAGCACCCGTATTCAGTGGCCCAGAGGTGTAGCCTTCGGCTGAGAACTCCGTTATCAAATATCACGCGTCAGTGTCTTCACTCTTGGATCTTCTATGGCGTTTCTTCCGTGTTCAGTTATCGATGTGCTATCAGGGCTGGTTTAATAGCAAGTGGTGTCAGAACCTGCGGGAGATCCATAATAGAGGTATGAGGGTGTCTCCACACCTTGACGACTATGCAGGATTTCAAGGGACGGACATGGACGCAAGGTGGAGCACGGTGGCGATCAATGGAATCTGATCGATGGAATCAGACACATCAAGAGACGACCAGATGTGGTGCTCGGGTTGATGGTGGCGGAAGCAATTGGCGATCCAATCGGTGGGTTGAACACTTCGGACGGATGGCTTAACCTTTCCAGTGAGCTACTCTCAACAGGGAGACGTGTGGCCACACGCTCGGTTTGATTGAAGCTGGAGGCGATCGGTGAAATCAAACATTCTGGGAGAGGTGGCCCATGGATTTTAGTGAGCTGAGTTTGATACGGAAATAGCTAGACATGGTGGTCGGATCGTTCGGTGGTTGGGAATATGGCGCGGATTCACCGGCTTCGGCTCGCGGCTTGATTGACGGGTAGTCAATCAGAGGTTGGAGCGGGTGGACCCTTGGTGTCGATGGAGAGGTGGCACCTGATGGATTGCTACGGTGGTGACGTACGTATGACAAGCATTGCACATCACAGAGGCATGCATTGGTTTTTGATCAGAGGTGTTCGTCGTCGACGGAGTTGACCCGAAGTGTTTGGTGGTGATGCAGGAAGTCGTGGAGGCGTATGTGTGAAGCTTGGAGATGGTTAGGGCTGCGGGCGGTGTGCGGTCTTCATGTCATGTCCGAAGATGAGCAATGGTCATGCGATACCGATCGTTTCTGATGGGGGGTTCGCTACGCAGGAGAGGATGTGGACTCGAAGTCCAGCCATAGTGCATGGCATCATTACAGTAGAGACGAGTGTGAAACTAAGTCGGACACCAGGGCAATGCGGACTCTGATTTGGGAAGAAATGGGATGTAATTGGCCTTGTAGAATCAGCAAAGAGTATTTCCACGAGATTGTGAAGGCAATCGGTTCAAACCAAAGCCAAATTTAAGATTGAGGAGAATATTCCTTGGCGGTGGTTGTTTGGGCGATGAAGTCCGGGCGGTAGGAGCACGGCTTGATGTAGGCGTCGTGTAGGTGCCGATGGAGTTTGTCGGGCCGGCTCCGATGAGGAGGCGGCGTGTACCGACCACAGGGTGGCACTGTTCCTGCGCCGGGGAGACGGCTCTTGTGGGCGTTAGTAGCTCCATGGCCGGCAGGAAGGCAGCGGTGGCGCTTGCCTTGTTTGGTGTGGTATTCGGCTACTTCCTATAGCGGTGCATCGGGGAGGATCGATGCATGATGCATCCCCGAGGACGACCGTAAAGTTGAACACTAGCGACGACCGGGTGATCGTGGTCAATCGACTGGAAATGAAAGTTTATTGGGCTGGTCGTTGTTGGACCGAGTACTGTCCATGGTCACCGTTCACAATGGGCTGGATATTGTTCACAGATTGTTCATCGTGGTGTTCACGTGGACAGGGTGCTGTTTGGATTGGTTGATCTGATGAACAGGGAAAATCCAAAGGTTCCGGGCAATAGCACGCCGAAGACGCTGATGGATCAATGGGCCTGTTTGGCAGTATATGATATTAGGATTGTAGTCAGTATCATAGGAATATATGAAATCTGCGTCACTGAAGAGAAAGAGTAATTGTATGGTAGTAAATTCTTCAGGTGATTCAAGGCAACGGTGGCTTTTTCTCAAATTATCTGATATTCAGTCCATAGATGCGAGAAGTGTGCATGTTTGGTTTTGTTAGCTCGGTTCATAAGATCCAAGGAAGAAAATGTTATCTTCATGGCTCGTGAGTTTGATTTATATGTTTGGTGATGACGCGGGTTTTCTGACTATGAATTAGAATAAGTCAAATTTAAAACGGTAGATGAAGTTGAACATGGTCTACGAGGAGTATGTGATGTGACAGCTATGTAGATGACTGTGGTGATAGGTGAGAATGTGGAGCACTGTTGCAGGTGAAGTCAATGAAAGAAGTTACAGCGATAGCAGAGTCTTTTGCTTATGGTGAGCCCAGTGTGGCTTGTCGGAGCGGCTCGATGTGAGCGGCGGAAGAACCAACTCAAGTTTGGGTAAACAGAGATTCGCGCAAGGGACAAATTTATGCTGGCGTGGCATATTTGTCAATGTAGAGTTTGTTAGAGTTTGTGTCGAATATGTGTACGTGGTCCTAGGTGTAAAACTAGAGTAAGAGTCGGACTTTATCCTAACCTCTCTATTAAATAGAGGGGTGGACCTGTTGTAACCATAAGACGACAGTAGCACAGGTGTAATATGCTGGATCGTTCAGTAGTGCCCGTAATCAGTGCCATGTAGATGTAGCCTTCGGCTAAACTGTTACCAAATATCGTGTCTTGATATCGTCTTCAGTATTGAAACTTTTATAAGGTTTCTTCCGTTTTCAGTTATCGATGTGCTATCGGGATCGGTTTTATAACAACGACTTGATTTGAGTTAGCCTTCATACAGATACCATGAGTCTATGCAATAAGTTTAATCTTCATTTTTGCACTTGACTTAATTTGTTCAACGGATGGAGTACTAATTAAATGGTAGTACGATATAATTAATACTCCCTCCATCACGTTTCAAGTGCAACCATGAGTTTCTGTAATATTTTAAAAATTAAGTCAAGCGTAAAGTAGTATCCATATTTTATCATCTAATAACAATAAAAACAGAAATCATAAAAAAATTTCAAATAAGTCGTACTGTCAAACGGTAGACACTGAAACCCACAACCCTGCAATTATTATAGGATAGAGGAAGTATGATCTTTCCGCAATGCGAAGTTAGTGCATGCCATATCTCCCATGTAATCTGGTGTTCCCAAAATCACAATGTTCTAAGCAAGTCTGCTGCAACAGTCACTCTCAATAATCTAACTAAATTCATTTCAACAAAAAGACAATTATAGTTTTCGAGCCTCCGATGCAATTCATGTTTATGTCTCAAAAGCTTGTCCTGCTTCAGCAATTGGTATGTCAGCTATCTTTCTTGATCCGCTGCTATTGAGAGAGCAGCATGATGGTTTTGCTTACATATCTCTTATACCTATTTCAGGGTCTGGGATCTGGGTTTTCATTGGGCCACGTGGCGCACTATAATTCTGGTTAGACATCTCTAAAAATCTGTCACGCGTCCATCTGGAGAACCCTTCGTTTCTCGCCTCTCATCAGAGCATGGTTAATTGTTTCGCCGGCCGCTGGCGCAATAGGGTGGCCATGTCACTTTAAGCATTTGAGAAAGTCATTGCATATAGTGAACTGGCGTAGAGGTTGGCTATAAAAGTTAATGCTTGCATGTACTAGTAGCAAATGGGAGAGAAGGAGCTGCTGGCTCAGTCGCATGCAGCAGGCTGAGAAGAAGCTTCTTATCTCTGTTCTGTTGCTTCAAGCGAGCGTCTCACCAATCGCCCGTCCTATTCTCTATTAGGATTTCTCTCTCTTCCACCTCAGATTTGGGTGACGTGGTCAGTTATTTCGCCGGCTGACTGTGCTTCACTATACTTGCTCTAACGGAAATTGTCGCATTTGGAAGTTGGAGGTTAAATACCTGTCACACTTGTCTCTGTCTGAAATTCTGAAATGGAGTATCTTGACCCCCAATGACCGGTATAATCCGATTCCTAATTTCGCACTTGTATTTTCTGCAAGGAGAAAATCACGGAAATCTACAGTAGCGTTTAGCTGCCACAGAAAACAACAGCAAGCAGCAGAGGGATGAATGCGTGCAGTTATTTTTGTCAGCTGTAGTAGCTGTCTCTTCATCCTCGGGATCAGAAATGCAGTATTCCTATTTTGTCAGTATTCCTTTTCTGTGATTAATGACATATTGCCTGAAAGTCAGTGCATAAACAGGTTTGTTCCCTTGCTGTTTTTCTGTGACCGAATGAAAAAAGAACGAACTTTGGGGATCGGCTACTTCATAACCTGACTGAAAACTCAATCTGATTTGAGTTTATCTGAAAAACCACCTCAAACAAAACCTCCAAATTTCTCAGTTATATATGTCAGGAGTAGCGTTTTGTTTATGGTTATGCTTATTCGTACGGCTTATTAGTAATTAAAAAGTACTACCCCCGTCCCAAAAAAAGACAAACCCTGGTTTCCGTGCCCAATGTTTGACCGTCCGTCTTATTTGAAAAAATTATGAAAAAAATTAAAAAGACAAGTCACGCACAAAGTATTAATCATGTTTTATCATCTAACAACAATAAAAATACGAATTATAAAACAAATTCATATAAGACGGACAGTCAAAGTTGGACACGCAAACCCAGGGTTTGCCTTTTTTTAGTTATGCTGCGGAGGCAACTGAAAAACACTTGTCAATGGGTGGTAAATGTTCATTTGGTGGTCCTTTCAATGAAATTGTCCACGGCAAGAGAGTGTTGGCGAGTGATGGCATTAAAAGGGAAGTTCCTAGTCTTGCAATGGAAGATCATGGCAGCATTGCTCATGACCAAGAACTGGTGCAGGTTGAGTTAACTACAGGGGACCATATTCAGGAGGCTCAAGTTGCTACCACTGTTAACCCACATGAGTCTACAATTAGTAGACATGAGGCAGCTGTTTCAGCAAATATTGCTCCAGAAGTTTCTATTAGGCATTTTTCTAGTGTGAAGAACGGAAACACATCACAGCATGAGGAGACGATATATGCATCTGCAGTTGCTAACGTTGTTAAGGTGATGAATAAATGCAAAAGGACCAAATCCAAAGCTGCGGCTGAACCTTGGGCTGAAGGTCCTTCCAAAGAACACTTCAAGGATAATAGGGAGTGTGAAAAAGATGGGATGAAAAAATCATCCATGAATGTTCCAACAGAAGTATTTCGTGATGGTATCATGAGAACTAAGTTACTATTGACAGCTAGAAAAGCAGTCAAGCCACCACTGAACACTCTGCATATACCCTTCTCCAAGGGAAAAGAGGAGTCTGTTGTAACAAATAGTGCATCATTTGGTCCTAAGAAGAAGTTGAAGGTGAAAAGCCCGCATGAAAGTAAAGGTATTCCTATGAAGATTGTCTCTACATCTGGATTGGCAGGCAAGGACAACCTTATCGATGAAAAGGCTTTGAGCTTGGAAGATGATGATATTTTGAAGGCACTAGCTGTTCATAATGGAAAGCTAGAGTTGTATCTCAATGTTCCCTCATGCGTTGAGCGTCACAGGCAACATGGAAGTGAGAATGGTGATGATAGGAGCAAAATCAGAATGCTATGCAGGAGGTTTCAATTTATATGCAGCGCTCTTCTACATGCTGTTGAACAAGGCTCATTCATGGTTCGACGAATTGACCTTGAAGCTGATAAAATCATCAGGAAATTGCCGGGCTTTACTAAACTTGGACCTACTGTGGGAAATGTTCGTGGAGTCGAAGTCGGTGACGAATTTCTGTACAGAGTTGAGCTAGCCCTTGTTGGTCTTCATCGCCCATACCAGGGAGGAATTGATACCACCGATCATAATGGAGTGCTTGTTGCAATAAGCATCGTTGCTTCTGGAGGTTATCCCGATGAATTGTCAAGCTCAGGTGAACTAATATATACTGGTTCTGGAGGAAAGCCTGCTGGTAAGGAGAAACACGATGATCAAAAGCTAGGGAGGGGGAACCTTGCCTTGAAAAATTGCATCAAGACAAAGACACCTGTCCGAGTGATTCATGGATTCAAAGGTCAAAATAGAGAGGACGTCAGTCATTCAAGAGCTAAACAAATCTCAATATTTACTTATGATGGGCTGTATCTTGTGGTGGATTGCTGGAGAAGGTCTAAAAGGTTCAAGGGTCTTGAAATACAAATTACAAAAGATTCCTGGACAACCAAAACTTCCTCTGCACATAGCTAAATACCAGAACACTAGGCTGGGATCCCAAGGATGGTGAGAACCATCTTGATGTAGTGCTTAGATCATTGCTCTTGGTTGCCCTTGTCGACTATAAATGAGGGAGTTAGGCGGTTCCATATCTTCTTAAAAGACCGCAAAACTAACCTTCTTCCACCAGACACTAGAAAGGTTCAGATTTTTGCTTAACATACCGCTGCACTGTCACGTCTTTGGTATCTAGTGTACTAATATATGCATTGTTCTGCAGGCTTCATATCTTTCTATGATGCAGACTGTCACTACCTCCAGCAGAGGTGGTAATGGTGCTCTCCTGAAAATCTACAGAGAAACTGCTGAAGCACAGGAGAAGTCACACATTTTAAGTCTGTGCGTTCTGACTGTCTAGCTTAAGTGACAGAGCAGGGATTTTATGATGAGTTGTGTTGTCCTGAAAAGTAATATTTCTTCTATTGTAGGTACATTGTCTTCATGCCCAGCTAAGGATATTGTTCTTGAGGCACCAAACTTCATTGTCACTGATGAGTGATGAGGTTGAGCTCTAAATTTCTGAACAAATGATGATTCAAGACAGTAAATGGTAGAATGAGATTCTATTCTACACCATGGATACATAAGCCAGTCTAGTCTTTCTCTTGCTTGCCAGGTACCGAATCAAGATGCATTTTATGTCCATGGTGGTAGTAGACTAGAAGTTCGAGAAGTTGCATGGGCTGATTGAAGGTATGCTATAGTTTCAGGGTACCTAAAGTGGGTTATTTATGTTGCTATCTGATAAACAATGCACAGATTTCTGATATTTATGACCAAAAAAACTATAAGCACTGTTGTGATGCTCAATATTTTTACTGTTATGAGGGGTTCAAAGTTCAGTTCCACCAAATGCCAATACATGTTAGGTGTATATATCAATACGAGAATAAATTATTTAGATTTTACACAGAGCTATGCCAAATCAAATTTGTTAAAGTTTATGGTTTGAAACTAAAACAGTCAAAATAATTATGAAATAGGGAAGCTGGATTATCATAATTCCTTTCTACTGTTCACGCCAATATCCAAGTTAGTGCAATTGTGTGTATGTTACCCTCCCTGGTTGCATAATTAGGTCTCTTTACCCAAAACTGGTGCAATCATTTGTTTTGCTCAATACTACTATCATTCAGTCCTGCTCTTTTAGAAAACCAGAGAACAAATCCAAAAGGATTTCCCGAGTAACTCTGTGATAGTTCAGAACAAAAGAAACACAGCACTTCATAGAAAAAGTGGGAATCAGCGTATTAACAGATGAAGTGAAGCTGTTTATTCAGTTGCACCAAATAGGAGTATGCTAATGAGCTTTGTGTACCTACCGGTGCAGCAGCTGTGACTGTGACTGTGGAGATTATGGGTACCCCATACCCACACGGCATGGCTATCCGACTAGTTATAGGGGATAACTTATATCTATGGAATATGTAACAGATCATGACTTGGGTATTACGTTTCCTTGTATATTATAGAACGGCCTAAAGTCCTGGTTTGATAAGATTGTAAAGTAGATTTAGGAAACCGATACCGTGTTGGTTAAGGTTTCTATCTTGTAATCCTGCCCCCCATCCTATATAAGGTGGGCAGGAGGCCCTCTAGGGGGCATGAGACAACCTGATCGTCAGATCAATACACACCCGGCGGATTCAAATCCCCAAACAGGAGTAGGGTATTACCTCTCATTAAGAGGGCCTGAATCTGTCTAAATCCTTTGTCTCCGTATCCATCCACTTTTAGGTCTCGTGCGCTACCCCCTTTTATTATTGCCGAATTCATGTTTCGACAAATATCATGGTTTTTAGGAGAAAGGAGGAAGTCCTCCATGGCTTGCTGCTGCCGTTCCAGCGCATGTATGTGTGTCGGTGCTGTAATAACAAGTTATTACGGGCTCATTCGGATTGGAGGCTTTTTCCGGGAATTTCATAGGAATACTGTTCACATAGGATTTTTTTTCCTATCCTATCGTTCGGATCGTAAAAAGTGATTATGGGAAATCCGTAGGAAAAAATCCTTTGCTAGCTGCTGATTCCACAGGAAAAGCGGAGGAAAATTCCATCCACTCCAACCTCTTGTTTCATTCCCTTTGACAGAATCAAGCCAATCAAGCAATAAAACAGCCACTAGATAATAAGCAAGACAGACGGGATAAGCAAGATAGGGGTAGACAATAAATACAGTATACAGATTACTCCTCGATTACTTTTTATTTCCTTTCCTGTAAACCGAATGCTCTCAACTTCTATATTCATGCGTTTCTCAATCCTACGTTTTCAACGCGATTTCCTTTCATATTCCTACGTTTTTCATATGCTGTGTTTTTCATTTTCATGTGTTTCGAATAGGCCCTTATTGATTACTGCCTAGGCAAGCCATCAGAATATCAGCAAGAAAATTGGTCCTTAGCAGCCTGCAGCCCCATTCGCAGGTGTTCTTAAGTGTCATCATTTTTCCATTTCACTCCATCTAAAACGACCAAATCAAAGCAGTCACTGATCGATGACCCAAGTCCAGAATTTATTTTTCAAGTGTAACCCATCCAACGATCTTGCCTCCTTGCTTCAATTAAAAATTTGGCTGCTAGTTGCTATTTGTAAAATCCATCGCTGGCATATATTACCGAATTATTTGGTCCGTTCCTAAAAGCCCTTAAAATTCATAAACGCAGACTGGCCACGAATTTTTATATATTATTTTCCAACATACGTATAACATATACACGTGTATAAATTCAACATGTCTATATCCTATATGTATAGAAAATAAAACAGTAATAGGAATAGCGAAATTAGAAGCACCAAAGAAGTTGTAGCAAGAATCTCATTATTGAAAATCTTCAAATAATTAAATTCAACCTACTATAGGTTTAATTGAAAATTAAAATAAAATAAGAGATATTACAAGTACATAGCAAGTAACACCAAGAATTTTCATATGATTTTGAAAAATATATAGACAGATATTAATATACATGGTAATACACACATGGCTATAAATTTACAGGCGTGCTAATCGGCACGCTAATTTTCTAGTGGTACATTAATTCACTACATGTTTGCATCTAGCCGCAGAGCCGGTCCTGAGTTTTCAATAGATTTTTTTTTGCATAATATCGGTAGACAGATATAGGCGTGTAGGCGACACGCTGTACACGTGCAGAACTGCCTGCAACGGCAGAAAAGTACTACCTCTTCCCAAATTAGACGCCGTTTTGATTTTTTTTTTGCAAGTTTTGATTATTCATTTTTTTAAAAAAAATAGTGCAAATATAAAAAAATAAGTTATACTTTAAATACTTTTGATAATAAAACAAGTCACAAACAAAATAAATAATAATTCCATGATCTTTTGTGTAAGATGAATAGTTAAAGGTTACAAATAAAAACTCAAAAGAACGAGTATTTTAGGGCAGGGGAGAATGAAGTAATCGCTATGGAATTGAGAACGTCGGCATGAGCACATCGCTACTCGTTGGGGCTAGAAGGATCGACCGAGGCGTTGCTGCCGAGCATGCCTACTCTTCCACATCCGGGGAGGGGCCCCTAGGTTTGGGGGGGGCCAGAGCAGCCGCACTGCTAGACGCCCGTCAGGGACAGGCCTTTCTGGCCATTTCCTTAGGCTAGGGTTCTGATCTTCTTAATTTTGTGGCCCACACCCAAATCTTCAATCTTGATTCGCATACGACCATATATAGTGTGTTGCGTTTACCTATATACATTGGTCATAGGTTCTTGGCCAAACATGTCCACATTAAAGTGTTTCAGCTTGTCTGGTCATGTCTACTAGCTCAAAACACTTGGAGGACGCAGCTTATCACGAACTAGTGATGGCGGAGTTGTTGGTGGCCGGCAGTCGGACGACATCACCCAAGACGCGAGAGTCGGAGCTGGTCAGCCATTTCCTGGGTGGCGCCGAGCCGGCCCTGTCCCTGCAGCTCGGCGACCTCGGCCACCTCGCCTACTCCCATCCCATGCCAACCAAGCCCTCTACCGCCGAATGGCCCAAGGTACTGGAATCATGCTTTCACTCTGAACAAAGCTTCATTTTGTAGCTGAAATTGCACAAGCTGTGTTGTTCTTTACCGAGAGCAGAACAAAATTGGTAATTGCTATTGATTTTTTGTATTCTTCCTGAGACAGACTCATTTACTCTGCTTTTACTCTGTAGTTAGACATGAATTGTTTCGTCTTTTGAGGAAGAGCCTAAAAAATAAGTTCAAGGCAAGATTTGGGACTTACCATGAGGAAGGACAAAAAATAGCTCAAGGCAAGATTTGAGATAAGGTAACTCAGATTCATCTTGTAGTTTCCTTTTAATTTATCAGAGGAAACTAACCAATGTTACATATGTTCTACATTCCTCGGCAGCCTGTAGTGAAGTTGCTTAGTCCTGTTCTATCACTACCAACGCCTAAATGCAGCCCCTGTTTCCTCTTTTTTTTCTTTGATCGGATGCTTAATAAACTTACAGTAGGAAGTAGTGAGTTGGCATTGAATTTTGATACATGCAGGAAGTTCTTATGTTGGAAATATCCCTCCTCCCCTAGGTTATAGTGAGTTGGCAGATTGGGTGGCTAATTTCGGTTGAGGCGTAGTGAATAGCATAAATTTTGTGCTGAATGGTTTTGTCAAAAATAGTGAGTAATTGATTTGCAGCCTTGGCTTCCGAAAGTTGGTACTGAGGAGTGGATGATTTACAAGGAGCTTTGCTAATTTTCGAGTAGAACCGTACAAATAAGAAGTTCCATTATGTTGTTCTTAACAGATGGAAAACATATATTTCAGCTTGTGCTACGTACATACAATCTTCAATCACAGGACACAAGTATGAAAGCTCCGATTTGTTGATATGTTAGTAACGGCACATACAACTTAAGTCTTCAGTTCAAAACTCATTTGTTTTATCAATATTTTGAGTTTTGTTGATTGCTTTGTGAGCTGTAAAATTGTACAACGAGTTCTACAGGAGATCAATATATTTGTAATGGCTAGATGAAATTCTCCTGATACCTGAGAAGTTAGATAATTTTCCCACAATATACAAGCGTGCACCTTGTAAAATGCAGTTGACACACTGCAACATTCTAGAATTTGGAGTGCCAATAGCTCAATGGCGATTCTCTCTTTTGTAGTTATCTGATGAATATGATCACTAGGATAGTCTATTTTCAGCTAATTGGGCTACTTAGATTTTTTTCAATGTCTGATATATAAATCACCAAATAAGTAACATCTTGTATGTCTAGACAGAAGAAAAAGCAGAGCTCACAGATTTTCCTCACTTTCCATTGAAGTTTGCTGTCTTGTAGAGTTAAGTATGCTAGACTCACAAATTTGAGTCAACTTGATAAAGACTACAGAGTCAAAAGTTTTGTGACATTTTTATGGTGCTTTATTTTTTCCTTATTCATATCTTTTTCTTATCACAAGAATATTCAGCGGTATCATATCCACTTAATTCTAGAATAATGTCATTGCGTTGTATTGAAGTTCATTTCAAAAATTAGACATATCCACATATTTGAGTCTAACACTGTATTTTTCTTCAGTTTGTACAACCAATGTATGTCCAAAGAGAATTTGGGTTGGCTACATAGTCAGTCAATGGAGGAGAAACACAGCAGCCGGTTAAGTTACCCTGCAGGAATATTATAATTTTCAATTTAGTCAATGCTCAAATCAATGTAAAGCGAAATTTGTACTAATTAACACCACACAAATATTGTACATGAGCTCTCCGCCGTCGGACAGCACGCTGGTGATGCTGCTGCTGCCCTCCTTCCTCTCCGAAGAAAGCTCCAGCAAGCCGATGTGGATGCTGTGTTGCTGCCCTCCTCTGCCCCTTTTCATTATGAAGATAGCTGATAGCTGCAGGACTAAATAGAGTAAATTTTCAGTTCAATTTTGGATTCATTTTACTGACCAAAGGTAGTACGAATAATGAGGAAAAGCTCAGATCTACAGGAGCTCAACTGCACAGGCAATGATGACATTCTGATTCGTATGTATATAGTGGAAATAGTTTGTACTAATGATGATCTGATCTCCTAATAGGTCCAAAACCTGTCAAATGTTGTGTATATAATGTATAAAGGATGCGGAATAAAACATGATTTGTGGTCCTTTGGGAAAAGTTTTTTTGTGTTGGTTATATAATTCCTTGTTTGATCAGCTTGTAAATGCTGAAAATCAAATAGTGGATTGCATAATCTATGGTAATTTGATCATATTGTTACATGCTGAAAAAAAATTCATGATATTTTCATAAGTAATTCACTAACCAATACATGGTTGTAAGGAGTGAGCGTGCCAAGGGCACGCCAATTTTCTAGTCTCTTTCAGCCCGATTGCATGGTTCGGTCCCTCGCTCGCAGCCGTCGGATCGCGTATCCAAAATCACTGCCGTGGAGCTAATTGTAACATTACTAGCTCGCTAAGTGCGCATAAACTTGTCAGTAATCTGGCTACATTATTTTCAAATAGCACTATTTGTTGTTGTCAGCGTATCGATTTGCTGACTTGTTGTTGCTGGATCAAACGAAAACTTTAACTGAGCCGGAGGCCCCAACATTGTCTTTCACGCCTGCACTGACTTCAGCTCATCAGGAGCCGCTCGTCGTTGCTACGGAGAACTCAATTCCGTGGATTGCACATATGCCAATGGTGCCAACGAGGAGGCTGTGCAGAGCATTCCGTCACAGATAAGTGTCATCCGTGACGGGCTCTAGTTTTATACCGATCTATCATGGCTGTGCGACCATATCTTAGTCGGGCGAAACTTCGGCCCGATTGAGATTACTTCCTTGTGACGGCCCACAAATTCCAGTTTTGTTAGGGGCCATCACAGATGGAAGGATCTGTGCTAGTGACTTCTGAAGGAGTTCATCAGCTTAGTCGCTATGGCTTGGCAGACTGGTTCAGAAATGAGCTTGGGAATGGGATTTGGGGGAGCTGGATATTGCTGTTCTTAGTTTTGTCATTCCTGGGCTGAACCACGGGATTTGGAGGCAGCCGCAGATACTCAATCGATCTGGATGTTTATTTGAAGAGGATCGAGCTTGTGCGTGAGCAAGTCACCGCCACGCTAGAATAGCTCAGGCTCTTCAGAAGGTTGATTTGTTCTCTCGTTTCATAATCCAAGTACAAGACAGTCTATATGTATGTCTTCGATAATCTACAACAATATGTCTAAGTGCGTACTACTAGACTTAAGTATTACAAAGTTACGGTTACCTATTGTCTATCTACATATATATTCCAATGATTTTGTGATAATACAGTTTGTTTCTAGATCTTGAATTCCTAACTCAGATTGGGCACTATGTCATGCACTGCTAGGGCTGTCTTCTAAATAGTTTTTCCCATTCGCAAATTATTACTTCATTCTGTAATACCACTGAACTGACACTTCCATCCGATTAAAATGGCCATTAAACGAAAATGAATAATTTCTATAGATCAGCTCATCAGCATGATGGTAAAACATGCAATTGAGGGGTTTTGGACCTCTGCCTGCAGTACGAACAATTGCCTTCTCTGTACTCTGTTCCACTCCATTCCAAATTTCCAATATTGTGGAGATTATGGGTACCCCATACCACACGGCACGGTTATCCGACTAGTTATAGGGGATAACTTATATCTATGGAATATGTAACAGATCATAACTTAGGTATTACGTTTCCTTGTATATTATAGAACGGCTTAAAGTCCTGATTTGATAAGATTGTAAAGTAGATTTAGGAAACCGATACCGTGTTGGTTAAGGTTTCTATCTTGTAATCCTGCCCCCCATCCTATATAAGGTGAGCAGGAGGCCTTCTAGGGGGCATGAGACAACCTGATCGTCAGATCAATACACACCCGGCGGATTCAAATCCCCAAACAGGAGTAGGGTATTACTTCTCATCGAGAGGGCCTGAACCTGTCTAAATCCTTTGTCTCCGCATCCATCCACTTTTAGGTCTCGTGCGCTACCCCCTTTTATTATTGCCGAATTCATGTTTCGACAGTTGGCGCGCCAGGTAGGGGTGGCGCCGAGTTTTCCGTCGACAAGTGCGATGGAACCCATCTGCAATATCGTCGGCTTCATGTTTGCTCTAGGGCAGGCTTTTCAATTTTGAGCTTCGACTTATTCGCCGGCAACTTCGACAAACTTCACCTCTTGAATCTGGTTCAATCTAGCTTGGGAGGACAGCAATCACTTCACGGTTCATCTCGACGCGAGCCTGGGCATCGTCGTTGCCGCCAAAAATTCTGATGTGATCAAATCGATCAGCCAATGGGCACACACCGATCAATCTGTTAAGATATCGGGTTAGTTGTTCCAATTTACAGATTATTATATTAATCTTTGATTTGATTTTTACTCACAGATTGATTATGGTTTTCTCATATATTATTGCCTACTGGACCGAGTCTTTTAATCTGGCGGCCATCAACTTGTTTAGCGATTTAATTATTTGATGATTGACCGACTAAGTTGATGGCTATGCAAGTCCCGTACAGGCACAACTGCTGGACAGATTTGTTCAGCAAATGCTCTGATGAGCCATCGCCGTCTTCTTCAACGACGAGCAATAAATTCCTAAAACTAGAAAGCAGATAACATGCATATAGTTACATGCATCGATTAATCTATAATCATCTGCACCTTTTATTTTTTTTCTAGTACTAATCTCAGTTTGATGTGTGCTCTGTTAATTTGCATGCACCACGATGGCCTGAGTCTGATTCCCATCACTTGAAGCCTCCAAGTGACAAATTGTAGCGAAAACTATATATATGTGAGTGTTTCTCGATCCAAAACTCCAATTAATGGGTCTCCCTCACATCCACTATGGAATGTATGAAATTAAGCAAGGTTCCCTAATGGCATTATAATTAGCTATATCGCAGATAGAATTGCAAGCAACAACATTTATGTTGAGCAGAGATCAGCCAAACACCAAAGCACTATGGTGTGCGGATTTCAATGGTTGAAAGATGACGGGCATGTTTGGCTGGCATCACATTTTGCCACGAAAAATTAGGCAGACTGTGGCATGCTACACATCTTGTGGGCTACACTTGTGACAAATTGTAGCGAAAACTATATATATGTGAGTGTTTCTCGATCCAAAACTCCAATTAATGGGTCTCCCTCACATCCACTATGGAATGTATGAAATTAAGCAAGGTTCCCTAATGGCATTATAATTAGCTATATCGCAGATAGAATTGCAAGCAACAACATTTATGTTGAGCAGAGATCAGCCAAACACCAAAGCACTATGGTGTGCGGATTTCAATGGTTGAAAGATGACGGGCATGTTTGGCTGGCATCACATTTTGCCACGAAAAATTAGGCAGACTGTGGCATGCTACACATCTTGTGGGCTACACTTGTGACAAATTGTAGCGAAAACTATATATATGTGAGTGTTTCTCGATCCAAAACTCCAATTAATGGGTCTCCCTCACATCCACTATGGAATGTATGAAATTAAGCAAGGTTCCCTAATGGCATTATAATTAGCTATATCGCAGATAGAATTGCAAGCAACAACATTTATGTTGAGCAGAGATCAGCCAAACACCAAAGCACTATGGTGTGCGGATTTCAATGGTTGAAAGATGACGGGCATGTTTGGCTGGCATCACATTTTGCCACGAAAAATTAGGCAGACTGTGGCATGCTACACATCTTGTGGGCTACACTTGTGACAAATTGTAGCGAAAACTATATATATGTGAGTGTTTCTCGATCCAAAACTCCAATTAATGGGTCTCCCTCACATCCACTATGGAATGTATGAAATTAAGCAAGGTTCCCTAATGGCATTATAATTAGCTATATCGCAGATAGAATTGCAAGCAACAACATTTATGTTGAGCAGAGATCAGCCAAACACCAAAGCACTATGGTGTGCGGATTTCAATGGTTGAAAGATGACGGGCATGTTTGGCTGGCATCACATTTTGCCACGAAAAATTAGGCAGACTGTGGCATGCTACACATCTTGTGGGCTACACTTGTGACAAATTGTAGCGAAAACTATATATATGTGAGTGTTTCTCGATCCAAAACTCCAATTAATGGGTCTCCCTCACATCCACTATGGAATGTATGAAATTAAGCAAGGTTCCCTAATGGCATTATAATTAGCTATATCGCAGATAGAATTGCAAGCAACAACATTTATGTTGAGCAGAGATCAGCCAAACACCAAAGCACTATGGTGTGCGGATTTCAATGGTTGAAAGATGACGGGCATGTTTGGCTGGCATCACATTTTGCCACGAAAAATTAGGCAGACTGTGGCATGCTACACATCTTGTGGGCTACACTTGTGACAAATTGTAGCGAAAACTATATATATGTGAGTGTTTCTCGATCCAAAACTCCAATTAATGGGTCTCCCTCACATCCACTATGGAATGTATGAAATTAAGCAAGGTTCCCTAATGGCATTATAATTAGCTATATCGCAGATAGAATTGCAAGCAACAACATTTATGTTGAGCAGAGATCAGCCAAACACCAAAGCACTATGGTGTGCGGATTTCAATGGTTGAAAGATGACGGGCATGTTTGGCTGGCATCACATTTTGCCACGAAAAATTAGGCAGACTGTGGCATGCTACACATCTTGTGGGCTACACTTGTGACAAATTGTAGCGAAAACTATATATATGTGAGTGTTTCTCGATCCAAAACTCCAATTAATGGGTCTCCCTCACATCCACTATGGAATGTATGAAATTAAGCAAGGTTCCCTAATGGCATTATAATTAGCTATATCGCAGATAGAATTGCAAGCAACAACATTTATGTTGAGCAGAGATCAGCCAAACACCAAAGCACTATGGTGTGCGGATTTCAATTTTATCAACTCGCGGTGCTCCTCGCTGTTTGATGAAAACAAAACAACGAACACACGAAAAATAGGGAAACCCTGTATTTTATTAATCATGATTCATTAACATGAATGTTTACAAATACATGAGGGCTCCCGCAGGAGTTCGCCTTTTGCCTTCGCGAGGAATGCTTAATGGAAAGGTATGCTGACTGGGGATTGCGTACAGTCCGCTGATTCCCGACACCTAGCAATGAGGCTACCGGTTAATTACATCCACAGGACGAGCCTATGGAATACCTCCGATTAAGCTGCGCTTTATGATCGTCGTCTTCAAAATTATTTGCTCGCCGAAGGTTGAGGTTAGTGCAGATTTAATGGTGAATATAGTGAATGTGTAACGGGTGGCTTCGTTTTGCCAAAACCCAGTCACAATACACTACCATCACGTTGGTGTGTGTGGAGGGAATTTGGAGAAGTGGGTGACTTTTGCCTCGTCGGTGCCCAGTCATGTATCCCGGCCTTCATCAAACATGGATTTTGTGGTTGCTTTTGCCTCATCGGTGCCCAGCAACGGTATATCCGGCTCCGTCCATTTTAGACGTGTTAATAGCATAGTGACCTGGCCTCGTCGGCACTCGGCCATGATTTCGTCTAGCCTCGTCGGTCATAGACAAATGAAATGAGTGAATGGCTATAGCTTTGTTAGCGTTTAGCCAATATGTTCTCCGACCTCGTCGGTCTCGGACATAGCACAAATATTGATAAATTAGCCATTTCATCTCGTCGACACTCGGCCATGATGTAGATGTGTGTTTTAAATCTGCATGCCTCGCTGTCACACCCTGAAGTTCTCCTCCTAAGCCTAAAATCGAATTAATAAGAGACCCTAAGAAAAATACCGGTGCAAATCAACAGAAAACCCTAAGAAAGTAATACAAATAATAATCGAATCTGGCATGTGGAATTTTTCTTGAGTTCTACATGTCGAAATTCACTAACAAGATTTTTAGTGGAATTTTCAGAGCCCTAGAAATAATTTTAACCAATTAAAATGGAGCATGCAATATTTTAAATCCCAGGGGCCCTGACATCTCTGCCGTTGCTAATGGATGACTATGTCTTCGCCTCCGGTTGCTTCCGTCATTGCCGGCTTGTTATTTTGCCTTCACGGTTGACCTACTATGCAAACGCTGATGAGCGTCTTCGTCATTATCATTGGTTGCTACACTGCTATTGACTAGATCACCGACATCGTATCTTCATCATGTTGGTTGCGTTTGTCGTCGCCGACTATTTCCTTCATCTTCATGATTGGTGGATTTCGTCATTGCCTTTGATGCGTGTCTACATCTTCACCGTTGGCTTGCTTTCGTCACCACCGACTGGTATCCTCGCCTTCACGGATGGCTTATTATGCCTCTACTAATGGGCATCTTTGTCTTCTTCACCGAGCGCCATCTATTGCCAATGGACAATTTTGACTATGACAGAAAGAGAAGCTATATATGCTCAGGGGCTTATCAACTCCAACACAAGGATCATACCTTCAAGTTGGATTTTGTCTGAGATTATTTTCTATGCTCAAAGACTGGACCAATTATTATTCCCCGTAAGGGCTATCAACCGAATACTTGCGCCAGTCGGGATTCAATTTTTATATCTATTCTGGAGTATCCCACAAGGGATAATCACTCAGATCAGAAGCTATTCATATGAGCTACACTTGGTTTATATCACCCGGAAGATTTATTACTCGGGAGCATGTTACATGCGTCATCCTTTAAAGGGTGTCGAAGGCATATTTTTTGGCCTAGGCCTAATATGTCTGCGGCCCATATTTTCAGGTATGGCCTGTCACGTTCTTTTAGGGACTTAGGCACTTTTTGCTTAGGCCAAAGTGCACGTGATCAAGTGCCCAATACCTTAAAATCCTTTTATACCGCAGTTACTCAACTTTTAGGAGTTGGTACAATGCATCTTAAAAGATGTCAAACAGTAAAGCTTTATCTAGCTGTCCCGCTGACTTTTTTATATAAGTAAAGGTGCTGTTTGGGTTTTTAAGCAATTGATTGGATACAATATCATTGCTTTTTGCCACGTAAGTGTGCATTTTTATTGACCAATATTATGGCTTAGGCTGATTATATATCGTGGTCATTTTCCAGGCGGTTGGTAAATCCTTTATGAGTTTATTTACTCGGATTTTACACCACATATGCCATATATTTCCAGGTGTGGTGAAACCATGTGTCTTTTAGGGACTTAAGCACATCTGTTA
>CM020188.1:11970280-11989620 GCA_009805545.1 Oryza longistaminata | reverse complement strand
TCCCAATCTAAATTAAATTGTGACCATTTAACTCACCATGTTTATGTTGAATTGCTAGCTATAAAATAGACCAATAGGGTGTTGAGAGAAAAGGAGATATATGTGGGCTGCACGTACGTATCTGAAGATTTTAGATTTTTTTTTGACATGGTACGTGACAGAGTATGTACAAAGGGGGAGAGAGGGTTACGTGTGGGAGGAGGGAGGTGGATGTGGAAAGATTTTTTTTTTTAAACTAATCTGACGGCTTGAAATAATGGGTCCACCAATTTAAGTGAAAACGGATGGACAGATGTTTTGCTTTTTTCTTAGAATTTCTAGGAATTTCTCTAATTTATTAGAACGCCATATGGCGACTTAGGAGCGTTTATAGGAGACCACGTGGCGGCTTGAGAGCGTTTATAGGAAGTTTAATGGACTTTTAGTATATAATAGATAGATAGATAATAGATAGATAGATAGATAGATAGATAGATAGATGACTGCATGCTCACGTACGAAAGCAAGTTACGATAGCACTTGCTTATTTCTTTTCTTTCCAATAGCTCAAATCTTTTGAATCGTACATCGGATTTAAAATCTGTTTGAACCATTATTTTCTATTTAAATTATACAACAAACTGAGTCCAATATTAAATATATTTGAACGCCGCCTTGTATTTGATTTTCTTGGGCCCATGTGTCAAAGACACCCTTCACATATATTTTGGAAAATTGGGCGGCAAATTATATTCGAATATGAAATTAATGACCAATGACTTATCATTTTTTTCTATAAATTTTGGTAAAAAATCCATCAAACACTCGCAAAAACCGTACTACCCGGTTCTAGAAACCGTTAATTAGTAGCATGTTTCTGCACAGATACAGCGGGATGGAAGGCGGAAGGGGTGGCACCCTCCACTCCTGTCATACCCGGCAGAAGGGGAGGCGGTGGCGTCCTCCCCGGGACCCCGGCGGCCTGTTTTTGTGTTCTTAGTGTTCGTAGTCTTGGATGTTTTTATTGTACGGCATGTTCCTTTGTTCTTGGATGTTCTTGTGTTCATAGAGTTCATGGATGTTCACGGAAGCCGATTAAAATGTTCGAATTAAATGCTCTATGGAATCTTGTCAAGGGGAAGGGGAGCTACTCAATGCATTGAGACAATTTTTTTTCCATTCCTGGAACATCGAAGGTGTCGGTTTCTAAACCAGCACCTTTGAGTTCTCTTCAAAGGTGCCACCTTCTTAGGAAATTAGGCACCTATGGCCGGTCCCAACCAACACCTATACATCCCCTTTTCTGTAGTAGTGTGTGTGTGACGCTGAATTATTACACCGCCGCACTTCTTGCATCGTATTACAAATTTAGAGTTGTTGTGGCAGAAGTTGATGGCCTCTTAGCACTCCCGATACCTCGTAAACCTATCTGGGTAACTGATAAAGTTGTTCAATAAGAACTCATTTGACTTCTAGATTCTAGATGAAAATATTGCTTAAACTGAAGCTTAGAGGATTTATGTTTTCATGCATAAATTATAGTGGAACATGATGTTATAAAAGTCGATCTCGTGCATAAACTATTTGTTATAAAAGTTAGTTAATATAGTGGAACAATAACTAACATTTTTGATCGTTTTAGTCATTCATCACCTAAGACACGCCAGATGACGACACAATAACTTTCCTGTAGAAAACATTTGTGAAAAAATGCACAGTTTAGCAGTTTGAAAAGTTTACGCGGGGAAAACGAAAGAGGTGAGTTAGGAAAGAATGGGCAAGAACACACCCATAAGACTTGTCGGCGAATGCATAATCGATTTGGAATCACAAAATTAAATATATTGACCACGGACAAGATTTTCTAAAAGCTCAACATCGCCAGAGGCTCCTGAACTCGAAAGCATTGCTGCCATCTCCGATGCGGTGCCGCATGCAATATACTTCCTCCGTGTTTTAGTATACGACACCGTTAAAATTTTTTATGTTTGACCATTAATCTTGTTAAAAAAATTATTTATTATTAAATGTTTTAAACATGGTTTAAATCACTTATATTTGCAAAAGAAAGTAAATAATAATATAAATCAACATCCTGTATTAAAAACTGTATTATAAAACAGAGATAGTATATAAAATTGTCCTGCGCTGCCCTCACTCCAGCTTGGACCTGATTTTCGTGCCTACAGAACTGGACCTGCGCACCTCCCATTTCGACAACACAACATGATGATCTGTAATCGCTTTGTTACCGACAATACCAAGCTTTGGAAGCCGCGCCGATGAAATGGAGGAATACTGCTTCCACAGTTCCCATCTGTGCACACTGAATTCCCCATGCCTCCTAAGCCTAAGCATAAAAGCCAAGTGATCAGTGACCAATCCATGCATATGCTTCATGCTTGAACAACCGTTGTTGTTCTAATGTCTGTTGAGATCCTTGCTCATCTTCCCCTAGAGGCCAAACAGGTAGAGGCTTGCCCATTCATGTATTTGACAAAATTTTTCTTTTAGTACTACAGTATCTTGATGCTTCCTTCGGCTACTGTTACTCTAATGGCGTACATTTTATTGATTCTACACCACTAGACCAAGGTATAGAACATGATATCAGCCTGGCACCCATAATAGTAGTACCAAGCGTTGGAAGCCGTGATCAAGCATAGGCACATCACTGCAAGTACTTGGAAAGATGTTCTCTGTCCAAAATTCGTTATTCCTAAGCCCTAATCAAGCGAAAGACACCCAAACAAATGGCAAAGTTACTAAGCATGGTTGAACAAACTGAGCAGAGTACTACTAGAATACAAAAGACTCGAGCTCTCCTTAGTTTGTTCAATCATGCTTGAGTAACCTTCGATTTGTCTACAAGCTGAGCTCAAGTACGTCTTTTGTCTTTTGTAGTTTTTAGCCTGCAGTGAAATTCTGAAATCGATGAATAGTGGTGGTAGGTACACCCTCCGTCTAAAAAGACAATGTGATTTGATATTATCCTAGGTGGTGTTGCTTTATTTTTAGGACAATGCAGTACTCCTATACCGCTCACAAATCGATGTACAATTAATATCCGTATCTCTTGGGCCCTACTAAAGGATTTGTAGTTTTGTCATCATATCTCATTTTAGTATTATTATCCATGCACGAATGTTCAAGGTACATGTATTTGGATTTGCTATAAATGTGTCGTCATACTTTTCATGGAAAAATAGTTAGCATGTATTTATATTTGTCAGTCCCTAAATTACATATGTAATTTTAGTGTTTTATATATGTAAGTTCCAAAATTACATCCCAAAATTATATATGTAAATCCCTAAAAACCATATGTAATTTGTCACGCCATGATAAATCCATCCCAAATGAAAAATTACTTTATAAATCGAATAATAGAAATTATTAAAAGTCTAAAAGAAATCTCAAACACCAAAATACGGCTAAGAAAAACTCGAATGCGGCTTGGAATATTTTTCTTAAATTCTCCATGCTCTAAAATGTCTCCTCAATTTTTATTTGAATTTTCAAAGCACAAGAAATAATTTTAATGCAACAACAACGAATTTTAGAGTTTATTAAAATGAAAAACCTAAAAATAATCCACCCCCTCTCTCTCTGGGCCTTTTTCTGGCCCAAATCTATCTCTTTCTCATTCGACCCATCAATGGACTTCTCTTCTCCTCCCACCCTCTCCCTCTCCCTCCTCCACTCAGCCCTCTATCTCCCTCTTGGGCCGCAGGCCGCAGTTGCCTCAGCCCAACTCCCATCCCTCCCCATCAGTCCGTTTCAGGTCCTCCTGCCAGCCCAGCCATGGGTTGTTGTCTTCCTCCAGCCGCCGCCTGTTCATCTCTCCCGGCTGAACCATAGCACCGTCGCCTCGCCGATCTCCCTCCCCGCTCATTCCCTCCTCAAATTTAATCAGTTCCTCTCCTCTTCCTCTTGATTTCCCTCTTGATTCGGCCTTTACTTGTCGAATTTAATCTCCGATGAACCGCTGCCATTGGTCGATGCTCCACTGTCTCCAACGTCATTCTCCTTGCCCGGCGTCGTTCCTCCTCCCCAAGCTGCTATAAAAGGACCCCTGGACCCTCCTCATCCTCCATGCTTCCTCGGGTCATGGTCTCTCGCTCGCACGTTGCCTCCTCGTGCCTCCTCTCTCCTCTATGCCGGCAAGCTCCAGCCACCCCTCCCTGTCAAATGGAGTAGCGCCGAACCACGCCACCACCTCCCTCGGCATCGCAGACACCTCTTCTCCAACCTCATCTCCCTTTCGCCCAAAGGCCAACGGAAGTGCATCCTCATCGGCAACCAGAGGCGCCGCTGCCGTCGTCCTCCTCCAGTCGACCTTCATCGTCAAATCGAGCGTCGTCAGAACACGCCTCTACCTCCTTCGTCATTGTAGCCACCTTCTCTCCCTTGGCCACACCTCCATTTCTCCTGGAGACCGCCAGACACCCGTCCTCTCCGGCGAATAGTGAGGACACCGCGTTCTCCTAATCTAGTAGCACCTCTAGCCCTGCTAGAGCATCGGCTCCTGCACCATCGTCGGCTTCGGTCTCACCTCGTTGTCATCATCCTGGGCCACATCTCCTCGCTGCCCCCAAAGACCCCTGGAACACGACCCCGATGCCGTCGTCTTCCTTCAAACGTCGTTCCCATCAAGACAAAGTGCTATCCGTCGTTGTCGTCAGCTCCGCAGCGCCAAGCCCATCGTCCTCTGCCTCTTCACCAAGCCTAAAGATCACCGGAGCCGTCCACTCAGTCGACCCGTTCGTCTCCCTCGTCATCCTACGTTCGCCATCGTCGAGCCAAGCTCGTCATCGGTTGCCGCCGCTATTCCCTCACCGCATCGTGCCCGTGGTGAGAACCCCTCCCATCGCTGCCCCATCCTTGTCCTCCCTGTGTGGTCGCAGCGTGGATTGCCCACGTGTGCAGCCAGCGTGGTAGACACGCGAGGTCTTCCTGTCAGCCATTTGTTTCGATTGACATGCAGGGTCTCACTCCGTTCTCTCCGTGGATCGTCTATGTGAACATGGTACACGGTGATCTAACCGTTTGACTCGTGGGTCCTAGCTGCCAGTTGCTCGATCCTTTCTCTCCTCGAGCAATGTTGCACTACAATAATTTAATGGAACAATGATAATTAAACAACTCGAAAATATCCACTTTAATTGCACCTAAAAATGGGATGGTCATTTTTCGGCCATACAAGCTCCTAATTTACCAGTTTAAATTGTTTATTTTTTCTTATAACTTAAAGAATCCATGTTTGTTGTTTTTATGTATTGTTATTGTTTCTTTCTTAATGTTGTAGCCCTGTTTTGTTGTTCGTGTAGTTGCCGTTGTTTCGGAAGTTCCCGAAGTGTAGATCAAAGTCGTGAGAAGACCTTCTCTTCGAGCAAGTCAAGTCATACCATATCCTTTCACATATTGAATCACATTATTGCAAAAACTATATTGTTTCACATCTATATGCATTGCTTTTATAAATTATATGACGCTCACTTTTGTTTATTTAATAGTTAATATTCCTATGATCCTTATTATATAGCCATGTGGTTGAATTGCTAGTCATGCTCATGTTAACCTTAGTAAAATGATAGAAAGACTAGCATGGCTTCCTATATGATAGACTTACTAGGTGCTTTAGGTTGGGCTTATTTATGCTTAGATCCAACATAGAACCCCTTTTTACAAATTAGATTGTGGGTAACAGCTAAAATATATAAGAATGATGATTAGGTGGTTGGTTGAGTCAGGACATGATGGAATCTCATTCAAAACTCTCTAAACCTGTTTTTAGTGGGGCATGAGGTGCATGGTTTTCTTAGAAGCACCTCGACCACTATAAGGACCGGTCTTGGGTCCTCTGTTGCAAAACATAACAGTCCAACCACAAGTCTAATAGGTAAGGCTTGACTAGAAGTCTAGAACATGTCAAAACAAAGGCCATCTGTATGATAGGTCTGGGGCCAGGGGAGGCCGACTTTGACCTGGCACACGGGGAGGCCTGTCTCGTCCTGGGGGATCCGGCAACCTTTACATTGTCAAGGACCGGCGGGCGATGAAACCTTAGCGGGTCCCTCTGTTTTGGGTTGAGCTACGTACGTGCATAGTCTTGTAACAATCTTGACTTTTCGGGTACCTTTTCGATATCGCGATGCCTGGCTGACATGAAGTCAAGTGTTGTGTCTTATGGTTAAATATGTGCACCTTTGATTAGAGTAAAACTATTCAATTAGCCACTCCCTCGGTTATGGGCAAGCCTAGTAATGTACCCAAGTTAGTGTTTTTCTTCTAAGTAATGGATGGAATTTATGGTACTTTCGGCAGGTGGTTATCCTAGCTTTAAGGCCGCGTGGGTTCACAACCGTGATAATATTGCTTAGAAATAGGACCGAGTTTAAACTATACTTTAAAAACATTGAAATATTGCAACTTTGGCGTTACGCGAAAGTAATTAAACCCTATTATGCTAACTCTTTGTTCCCTCTTTGCATTATAATTCATTTCCCGACATTGCTTGCTCAATCTTTTCCCCTCCAGTAAGAGAAGTTGTTTGAAGAAGAAGTCTTATGTGGAGTCCTGGCTTATATCCCAGTTGAGCGCTTGTAAAGATGGAGCTGTAGACCCACTAGTCCGCTGCTATTTTTCTTTTCTTATCAGATCTAATGTGCCTTTGTAATAATGTATATATTATCGTGATTATTAATAAAGATGTGTCTTTTGTATCAAGTTTATTGTGGTGTACACTAGCTTTTTGTGGGACGGGGATTAATATACTAGCATTTGGGAAAATGAATTTTCCTGGCGTAGCTCAAGGTACCGGTACATCGCCGTACTAAATCATTCCTGGTCGTTGGATCTAACATGGATCTAACTCGGCAGGATGAGCATTGTTAGATCCAACGACCGGAAATAATTTGGTGCCGTGAGGTACTTACCTCGAGATACTTTTTATTGGATCGGAGCAAATCTCTTGTTTTAGGCCGTTCACGGCATGTTGATCTGAAGGCCAGTATTTGCCTTACCTCATTGGTGGTAATAGATCGCAAAGAAGGAAACAAACATGCTTTTCAACTTGGTAGAAACAGTACTATTGCATATAAAGTAAGTAATTAACGTAACAATTGCCATAAACTTAGTTTGCATATTTTTAAATTGGAATGATAATGGACAAGACCCTGTTTAGATGGGAATAAACCTTTTAAAACTTTTAAATCCCTACCACATCGGATGTTTGGACACTAATTATAAATATTAAACATATATAGACTATTAATAAAAACCCATCCATAATCTTGGACTAATTCGCGAGACGAATCTATTGAGCCTAATTAATCCATGATTAGTCTATGTGATGCTACAGTAAGAATTCTCTAATTCTGGATTAATTAGGCTTAACAAATTTATCTCGCGATTTAGCTTTTATTTATCTAATTAGTTTTGTAAGTGGTCTATATTTAATACTCTAAATTAGTGTCTACATACAGAGACTAAAGTTAAGTCCCTGATCCAAACACCACCTTCAAAGGTACCTAATTTTGAAATTTTAAACATCATGTGTACATCTATCTACATCCCAAATTTGAATTTTGAATTCTATGATCAAATCAGTAGAGATCTCAAAGCTGATAGTGCGATATCGATATTTTAGAACATAAAGCCTTTATGTTAAGATGAGACATTTCAACATTTTTAAAATCTGAACTATATTTGATTTCATTTCACGCTGCCAGATTTGATATTTTAAAATAACCGTTATATATTTTGAAAAATTATAGATTTGTTGTGATGCAATTCAGTTTCATACTGCATGCATCCATTTGTTAATGGGTAATATACGGCGGCGAGACTGTCACGAACCAACAAGTCGGATCGGAATCAGGGGCGGGCCCACTATTGATTCAAGGGTATTCAGACGTATACCCAAGATTTTTAGACAAAAAAATAAGTATATGTACTCTATACCTCGTATATGTAGTCAAGAAATTAAAGAAAAAGGCTAAAACTACTCATTTTGGGCTCTGTTTCATCGTTTCTTCTCTATTGGGCCTAAATTTCCCACTTCCCTCCCCTTTCATCTCAGCCCACAATCAGTTTGGGCCACAACTAGTTCATTTCCCTTCCTCGCCTAGGCACAGCAAACCAAAGCCCTAATTCCCAAATCGGCCAAACCCTAACCAGAGGACCGAGGACGTGCGCGGTGTGGCGGCGAGGACGTGCGGCAGTGCGGCGGCGGCGACTTCCGGCTGCGTCGGCGGAAGGCGGCGCCAAGGCGGGTAGGAGCCTAGTGTCACGATGACCGCGCCGGGCTGAAGCCATTTTGGAAATCTCTGACTGGGACCATCTGCCATCTTGTGGCGGCTCCGAAAATTTCACCAACGTGCCATCGAAACCTAAAATGGTGCACAAAAATGACAAAACGTGAAGTCATTGAGCACGAATCAGGAAGTGTGCAGCAAATACAGCGAAGATGAAGTAAACCATGAAATGTTTGTACCTTCTTCTATTGGGCGCTGAAATGGTTGATGGTGGAACTCACTGATATTGCAAGACTGTTTTAACGTGACATTGAGACCCAGCTGTACAAAGAGAGTATTCCTGAAGTTTCAGCAGGTTTGTCAGTGACTCGCAAGTGCCTTTGTTTATTCGAGATTGCAACAGCAAAACAACCATCTAAGTTTCAGCTACTTGGACCTAATGAAGCGAAAGGAAAAGTAGTCGATGGAACAGACGAGTTTTCACAGATTTTTTAGGAATTTTATCGGTCTACTTCCTGATGAGCAAACACATTGGCCCGAGACACATGGTGAAACAAGCATTTTTGTGTCCATTGGTGTTAGAGGTTCCGTGAGAAATTAACGCTTGTCCGAACGACTGCATATTGTACCACACCAATATGCCCAACTTAGATGCTTGCCCTGTCTGATGGCCTTCTTGATACAAGCGAACAATAATGCTGCGAAGGGAAAGAAGTTAAAGCGGTGGTCTGGCCAAAGGTTGTGTGGTAACTCCATATCAATTGAATCGTTTTCAATACAGAATCCTTTGCAACCCTAAGGAAGCGAAGTTCGTACATTGGCATGGCCACAGACAGAAGAACGACGATCATGTTAGACACATTAGCAGATATCGATTCAATAGAGGAATACTCGATCGAAAAGACAGTATTGACTTTGCTGCGACCCCAAGAAACATGAGGATACTGGTCTCTGTACGGATGCAATGAATCCTTTTGGAGACATGATAGTACTCAATAGACTTGGCCAGTTCTTTATTAGCAAAATTTAACCTATTCACCATGGTTGTGTTCATAAGGAAAGGCCGATCTATCTTCGTCACAAAGGAAGTTGTCACGGTGTTGGCACATATACGCAGGAAGAATTGTGCCCTGATTCAAAGCCTCCTATGCGCAGCTCATTTTCCTGGCTCCGAACATACGGCGCTCTCATCCGGCGTCTCTTCGTACGTGACGATCGATCATTCGATTTCTCGTTAAGTTTTCTCAGAGAAACCACAATGAATAAGAGAACGTGAGGCTGGCTAACAATAGGGCCTGTGTTGCTAGCTAGCGCCTCCACGCTGCAATCGAACGGGGGACCACAACAACGTGCGCGAGAAACACGCATGCATGCATGCATCCACGGTTTTGACGAATTCCACTGATTGACTCCACGTATGCCTACTGACTGCGACGATCGATCATTTTGATGAATACCTAGGCAGCTACATACATGCAAAACTAAACGTAACAAACAAATAACCGCATCTGAGGAGTCCGGATATTCGAAAGAAATATATATCGATCGGTAGCCGGCCGCCGCGCACTCAACAGCGAATTGCGGTTCATCACTTCATTCATCACAATCATATGGTAAAATATGACCTATTTGGCCATCTTTATTGGGCCGCCTCAACAGCCGAGGGAAGCCGTGAGTGAGTTGTTACTTAATTATTCTGAGTCTATAGATGGTCAAATTGGTCGCCCGGATGGTCCAGCCAGGCACGACCAGGGCACGGCCTTAGATTGGTCGGGTGGCATAGCATAATCGACATGCAGAGTCGTGGCCTGTGTTGCTAGCTAAGGCCATCGATGTTCGTCGAATGGGGGATCACAACAACGCACGCGAGAAACACGGCATGCATGCATGCATCCATGATTTTGATGAACTCCACCGGACTGACTCCACGTATGCCTACTAACGCGTCGATTCGATGGTTTTGACGAATACCTAGGGAGCTATATTATATGCAACTAAACATAACCAACAAATTAACGCGCATATGAGGAGTCTGGATATACGGAGAAATATATCGATCGGTAGCCGACCGCCAGGAACCCAACAGCGTCTTTGGCATTTTATCACTTCATTCATCCATCATACGATAAAATAGGACCCATTTGTCCATCTTCTATTGGGCGCCTCAACAGCCCAGGGAACCGTGGTGTGAGCTGTTACTTAATTTTGCTGAGACTATAGATGGCCAAAGGGATCGCCCGCATGGCCCGGCCAAGGCCACGAGCAAGGCACAACCTGAGATTTGTCGGGGCGGCACAGCCGATTCAACATGCCACGTCGGCGCGTTGCTAGTTAGGGCCATCCACGCCGCGTCGAACGGGGATAACAACAACGCACATGAGAACACGCATGTGTCACTCCTGATAATTCATCCCTAAGAATAAAAATTCATTTTTCTAAAAGAGATATAGAATTAATCTAAAATTCCGAAAAACAAGTGAAATTGGCAAACACTAAAATACGTACAAGAAAAATTTCGAATGTGGCCGGAGAATTTTGTTAATTTCTCCTTGTCTAAATGAAGCCCTACACAATTTTACTTTTGAATTTTCAGAGCACCGGAAATAATTATTAAGCAACAAAAACAATGATCAAAGTTTAATTAAAAAGAAAAACTATAAAATAATCCTCCTTTTTCCTTTGGGCCAAGTCTGGCCCGCAAAGCCTCCCTCTTCTCTCCCCCGGCTCGCGGCCGAGTCCTCCTTCCTCCTCTCTCCTTTTCTTCCCTCTCCTCTCCCCTCCTCCTCTTTGGGCCTCTCTCCTCCCGGCCCACTCCCTCCTCCTCCCTCTCTCCCCGGGCCGCCCCCCTCCCCTTCCTCCTCCTCCTGGGCCGGCCCGCCCGCCAAGCCGCGCCACCCTTAGCCGAGCCGGCCATGTCCTGCTGCGCGCCCGCGCGTTGCACGCGCCTGACCGCGTGGGGCCCACGCGCCGGTCGTCTCCTTCCTCCCGCCGGCCTCCCTCCCTCTCCCAGGAAACCTAGCGCATTGCTCCCCCAATCCCGCCTCATTCACACCGAGAATTCCAAAATTGATTAGGGGGGATTAAATCCCCTTTCCCCTCTCTCTTTCCCTCCTTAATTCCCCTTGAATGGCGGCCCCAATCGCCGGGAAGGACCGCCAACTCCGGCCACCTTCCATGGCCGCCGGCCAAAATTCCGCCGCCGTTCCCCCGCCTCTCCCGTGGGCCGCTCCCTCTCCTCCCCTATAAAATGGACCCCTCCGTGCGTTCTCTCGTTTTAGCCCCTTTTCTTCCGAGCTCCCCCGTGGCCGCACCACCTCTCCCCGCTCCCTCCTTCTCTTTCCTCGGCGCCGGGCCACCTCCAGCCGCCTGTGCCGCCTCGCCTGTGCGGCGGCCTGATGTCGCCACACTCCCCTCGGCCTCGCAGGTGTCCCCCTCTACGCGGCCTGCCCTCCGTTTCGCACGGGCACCATCGAGACGCGTTCCTCGCTGGTGGTACAGTGGCGGTTGCCGGGCCATGTACCACTCCGCGCCTGTGCCGCTTTGCCGGGAGCGTCGGCTTTCGTCGTCCGCTGCCTCTCCCGGCAACGGCAGCGCCATCCTCTTCCCCGACCAGGGACAGGCGTCGCTTGAATTTGACGGCATACGCCGCACGCGGCGCGCCCGGCCTCTCCTTCCTCCTCATCGACGTCACCTCCTCCGGCAAGTCCCTTCCGCCGTGCCGGCGCCGTCTAACGTCGCCATCTCACTCCTTCGGCTCGCAACCCGATGCGGCAAGGTCGTCCTAGGCCTCCAGCCTCCCCTTCGCCGACCCCCGCGGTGTTTGTCGTCGTCGTATCGTTTCCTCTCAGCCGGCATTCGTCAGATCTACGCAGCGCCAGCCTTCCGTCGTGGCATCGCTGCGGCGTGTTCCACGCTGTCCTTGGCCTCGTGAGCCGCTGCCCAGATGCCTCGTCGCCTTCCTCGCCGTTCCGAGATACGATCGTCCTCATAATCGTCGTTCCCGGTCGTCGTAGGCGTTTGTCCCTCGTCAGACCGTTCCGTCAGTCGTCCGGTCCGTCGTGTGCCGCTGCCAGCCCCGTCGCGTCTTCGACTCACTCGTCCCGGCGTCCGTCAGCCTTGTGCCGGCGCGTCTCGCCTTCCGTCCCAGGTCGCGCCGCAGTCGTTCTCGTCGCTCGTCCGTCTCGCCGCGCCGTTTGTCGTTGTCGTTCCCAGACGCCTCGTCGCGTGGTGGTAGGCATCCCTCTCCCTCGCTGCCCCCGTCCTCGTCCTTTCGGTGTCGCCTGTGCCTGTTGTGCGGTTTGTCGGCCTCCGGTCCCGGTCTCGGTGTCGGCAGTCGTTCGCAGTTTGTGCGTGTGGTTGGCACCGTGTTAGTGTGTCCGCCCGGTCAGCCGCGTGTTTCCCCGTGTGCCGCCCGTGTGGTGTCTCGTGGATCCGTTATCCGGTCCACTCGCCTCGGTTGCCCCCGGGGTCGCGCTTCTCCGTCGACCCGTGGACCGTCTCTGTGTCCGTGTCTCATCGCGGTCCTTTCGGTTTGCCATGTGGGTCGGCTGTCCGGCGCCAGGCCTTCCTGTCTTTTCCGGCTCAGCGCTTCCTGTTTATCTTTGCCCAACCTATTTCATCTTCCGTACCAATCTCCTAGTCACAGCAATTCATACTTCGGATGCTCCTTCTTCAGTCTCCACGACACTCTGCATCGCCCGTTCGTCTCCTACTGTTTGTTATCCACCTCAAGCACCGCGTGTGCTTTCTTTTCTGTTTGTTCATTGCTTATTTCTATAGCTTGTCAGCTTTGCTTGTGTGGCTTTCGCGTCGCTTCTGTCGTTCCGCGAGGTTCCCGAGCGTGGGTTCCGCGGTCGTCGCGCGAGTTCTGCGGGCCGTTCTCTCTGGCCAGGCCCAGTCGCATCCTCCATTTGCAGCTTTGCATCCCAGTTTTCCCTTATTTTGTTTGCCATTATTGCATTACTGCTTCTATTACTTCCCCGCGGCTCATCCACTGTTTTTGATTCTATCCCGTTTCAATCCCTCTACCTATAACCCTTGGTTTATTCCCTTTCATTCCGCCTCTGTTTCCCGCTCCCGACAAACCCTCCTCAGTGGCCACTCCCTTCCGGTTCCACGTATGATTTCGGTCAGTGCCTTCGCTGCATTCATTAGGGCACACATTGAGGTGGTTTCTACCTTTCAGCTTTGGGGTTCTCCCTATCTTGCGACACTGTGGAATGGTTGGCTTGTGCTGGCTGCCACACACCCTCCCCCCTCTTGTCCTCTCTTGCATTCCATCATCCCTCTCCCAGTGGGCCTTGCTGTACGGTGGTTGTCAACTCCATTCTTGCTCCCATCTTTCCCCCTCAGTCCGCAGCAGCTTTGGAGCAGAGTCTTAGTGGAGGCTCCTGGCTTCATCCCCAAGTTGCAGCGCCTGTGCCAAGTGGAGCCGTCAGGCCCGCTGTTCCGCTGCTGTTTTGTTTTGTTGTCCGGCCTGCCAAGCGCCTTTTGTCAATCCATGTAATATTATCGGTCTATCCTAAGCTGTGCTTTTGTATCCATGTTTTTTGGTGTCCGCTTTCTGGGCCACGGGGTTAATACACTCCGTTCGGCACCAAGGCAATTCTTCTCGCGCGAACAAGCCATGCTGCATGTATCCCAGTTTTGCATGGTCCTCGATCGCTCCATGTATGCCTCCTTGACCGACGCACGCTCGATTGGTTTTTTGACGACATACCTCAGGCAAGCTCTATAACATGAAAAACTAACGTAACAAACAATTAACCGCATCTGAGGAGTCCGGATATACGGAAGAAATATATCGATCAGTAGACGGCCGCCGCCGCACGACAGCATCTTGCGTTTTATCACTTCTTTCATCCAATCAAACAATAAATAGGACCCATTTGGCCATTCTATATTGGGCCGCCTCAACAGTCGAGGGTAGCCGGTGTGAGCTGTTTACTTAATTTTGCTGACACTATAGATGGCCAATATGGGTCACCCGGTATGGCCCAGCCCAGGCAAGACCAAGGCATGTCCTGAGATTTGGTCGGGTGGCATAGCCGAACGACATGTTTGTGCCGTGCCTGCGTGCTAGCTAGGGACATCCACGCCGCGTCGAATAGGGGATCACAACAACGCGCTTGAAAACACGCATGCATGGCTCCACGGTTTTGACGAATTCCATCGAGATCGACTCCACGTACGCCTATCCGACACGACGATCGATGGTTTTGACGAATACCTAGGCAGCTACTATGTATGCAAAACTAAGCGTAACAAACAAATTAACCGCATCAGAGGAGTCCGGATATAGGAAGAAATATATCCGGATCGGTAGCCGACCGCCGGGAACCAACATCGTCTGCGTTTTATCACATAATTCTCCAATCTTACGATCAAATTGGACCCCATTTGGCCATACTCTATTGGGCCGCCTCAACAGCCGAGAGAGCCGCGGTATGAGCTTTACTTAATTTTGCTGAGACATAGATGGCAACTGGGTCGACGGAGCATGGCCCAGCCCAGGCACGACCAAGGCACGGCCGGAGATTGGTGGGCGGCACAGCCGATCGTAAGGCCGTACCGTGCCTGCGTTGCTAGCTAGGGCCATCCACGCCGCGCCGAACGGGGATCACAACAATGCCCGGAGAAACACGCATGCATGCATGCATCATCCACGATCTTGACGAATTCCACCGGATCGCTCCACGTACTCCTATCGACGCACTATCGATTGTTTTGACGAACACCTAGGTAGCTACTATATATGCAAAACTAATGTACCAATAACAAATTAACGCATTGAGGAGTCCGATATCGGAAGATATATTGATCGGTAGCCGACGCGCGGAACCCACAGCGTCTTGCGTTTTATCACATCATTCATGCAATCTTATGATAAAATTGGACCCATTTGACCATCTTCGTTGGGCCGCCTCACAGCCGATAGAAGCCGCGGTGTGAGCTGTTACTTAATTTTGCTGAGACTATAGATGGCCAAATAGGTCGCCTGGCATGGCCCAGCCCAGGCACGACCAAGGATGGCCTGAGATTTGTCGGGGCGGCACAGCGAATCGACAGCCGTGCCTTGCCTACGTTGCTAGGTAGGGCCATCCGGCCCGCCGAACGGGGGATCACAACAATGCGCGCAAGAAACAGCATGCATGCATGCATGCATCCCACGGTTTTGACGAATTCCACCGGATCACTCCACGTACGCCTATCGACGCACGATCGATGGTTTTGATAATACCTAGTAGCTAGTATATATGCAAAACTAAACGTACCAAACAAATTACGCATATGAGGAGTCCAGATATACGTAAAGAAATATATTGATCGTAGCCGACCGCCGGGAACCCAACAACGTCTTGCATTTTATCACTTCTTTCATCCAATCTTTGTAAAATAGGACCCATTTTGTCATCTTTTATGGGCCCCCTCAACAGCCGATGGAAGCACGGTGTGAGCTGTTACTTAATTTTGTTAAGACTATAGATGGCCAAATGGGTCGCCTGGTATGGCCCACCCTGGCAGGACCAAGGCATGGCCTGTGATTGGTTGGGTTGGCACACGCGAATGACATGCCGTCCCGTGTCTGCGTTGCTGGCTAGGGCCATCCACTTTGCATCAACGGGGGATCACAACAACTCGCTTGAGAAACCCGCATGCATGCATCCACGGTTTTGACGAATTTCACCGGATCGACTCCACATACGCCTACCGATGCACGATTGATGGTTTTGATGAATGCCTAGGCAGCTACTATATATGCAAAACTAAGTGTAACAACAAATTAACAGCATCTGAGGAGTCCGGATATACGAAAGAAATATATCGATCGGTAGCTGACCGCCGGGATCCCAATAGCGTCTTGCGTTTTATCACATCATTCATCCAAATCTTACGATACAATAGGACCCATTCGCATCTTATTGGGCCGGCTCAACAGCGAGAGAAGCCGCGGTGTGAGCTGTTACTTAATTTTGCGACAGTATAGATTGCCAAATGGGTCGTCCGGCATGGTCCATCCCTGGCACGACCGGAGGCACGTCCTGAGATTGGTCGGGCAGCCAGCCGAATCGACAGGCCATGCCGTGCTTGCGTTGCTAGGTAGGGCCATCCACGCCGCGCGAACGAGGGATCACAACAATGCTCGCGAGAAACACGCATGCATGCATGCATCCACGGTTTTGACGAATTCCACCGGATCGACTCCACGTACGCCTATCGACGCGACGATCGATGGTTTTGACGAATACCTAGGTAGCTACTAATATGCAAACTAAACGTACCAAACAAATTAACGGCATATGAGGAGTCCAGTATATACGGAAGAAATATATTGATCGTAGCCGACCGCCAGGAACCAACAGCGTCTTGCATTTTATCACGTCATTCATCCAATCTTACGATAAATTGGACCCATTTGGCCATCTTTATTGGCCGTCTCAACAGCGAGAGAAGCCGCGGTGTGAGCTGTTACTTAATTTTTTAGACTATAGATGGCCAAATGGGTCGCCTGGCATGGCCCAGCCCTGGCAGGACCAAGGCATGGCCTGTGATTGGTCGGGTTGGCACAGCCGAATTGACATGCCGTCCCGTGTCTGCGTTGCTAGCTAGGGCCATCCACTTTGCGTCGAACGGGGGACACAAAACGCGCTTGAGAACACGCATGCATGCATCCACGGTTTTGACGAATTCACCGGATCGACTCCACGTACGCCTACCGACGTGACGATTGATGGTTTTGATGAATGCCTAGGCAGCTACTATATATGCAAAACTAAGTGTATCAAACAAATTAACCGCACCTGAGGAGTCCGGATATTCGGAAGAAATATATCGATCGGTAGCTGACCGCCGGGAACCCAACAGCGTCTTGCGTTTTATCACATCATTCATCCAATCTTACGATAAAATAGGACCCATTTGGCCATCTTTATTGGGCCGCCTCAATAGCCGATAGAAGCCGCGGTGTGAGCTGTTACTTAATTTTCTTAGACTATAGATGGCCAAATGGGTCGCCCGGCATGGCCCAGCCCAGGCACGACCAAGGCACAGCCTGAGATTGGTCGGGGCGGCATACCGAATCGATAGGCCTGCCATGCCTGCGTTGCTAGGTAGGGCCATCCACGCCGCGCGAAATGGGGGATCACAACAACGCGCGCGAGAAACACGCATTATGCATGCATGCATCCGGTTTTGATGAATTCCACCACATATGACAAGGATGAATAAAGTTCTACATGGAAACGACAAGGACTACTCGGATTGTATCCATATTGGTTTCCCTAGTTCTACTTGGATAAGGGACACCTATGGTATAAATACAAGGCCCCCTAGGAGGAGAGAGGACACGGAACAATAGATCAAGACACAAGATCAACATACAAGCCAACATACGCCAAGACAAGACGCCGAATATCGACTTCAGAGATAAGCATGGCTAGTCCCCTACGGTGTCTACGGATACTGTCAGGAGAGACATAGCGCTGTCTTTAATCTCGCCGGATGCGGATTTGAGGAGGAAGGCTACCCTGTTGTCGACTACGAGTCAGCACTTCAGACCGCCAAGTCGACAACAGTTAGATAGGCTACCCCAAATATTGTACTGGTGTGTTATGGTGAATAAGAGTAACGACCGGCTTCGGCCAACAAGAGTAGGGTTATTACCTGACAATTCAGGGGCCCGAACCTGTATAAAAATCATGTCCCCATCTCTTTATTTACAATCTCGCATATATCCTAGTACCAACGATCCCCATACTATGCAAATACTAGAATCACGACATCAAACGACGACATGGTGGATAGTGCCTGAAGAAAAATTTATTCCCTGGTCTTAAAGAATGTTTTCTAAGTAGTGTTCATGCTAACTATACAGAGCTGGATTGGATATATATATACACACACACACACATAACGATCAGCGTATTAATTAGAACTTGTAGATAGTAATTTGCTGATGTATTGTCACTACTACAAAACATCAATAGGTGTCAGCACTATAGGTGCCGGAAGTGTTAAAACCGGCACATATAGGCATTTTCCCACCTCCGTGATCCGGAATACAAAAAACCGGTACCTTTAGGTGGTAATAGGTGTCTGTTCTGTAAAAAAAAACCGACCCCCATACTATAGGTGTCGGTTTTAGAGTAAAAATCGACACCTTTAATTAATTATAGGTGTTGGCATTTTAACCGACATATATAATGAATTAAAGGTGTTAGTTTTTTAAAATCCGACACCTTTTACAAACCGAGCCGAGCCGAGCCGAGGAGATATTTCTTCTTCCAGCGGGCCCACCCTCGGAGGAGATAAGCCCGGCGAGGCGCACTGAGACTGAGGATAAGGCCACCACTCGATTTTTTCTCCTCTCTCTCGTTCACTCTGCAAGTACACCTCCTCCTCCTCTCACGGCCCCTCCCTTCCCCACCTCCGCCGCCGAGAGCGGCAGGCGGTGCTCGGCGGTGTTGACGGTGGTTATCGATCAGTTTCGACCGTCAATATTACCAAAATAGAGGAGAACTGGTAGAATAATAATATTCCACTGGTATTGGTCTACTAACCTTTTACAGAGTGACAATAAAGTGGAGGAGAATCGACATCAACATAGACGATAAATCAATCAGACGATGTCGAATGTTAGACTTATGCATGAATGGGCCAAGAACTCAGAATTGACACGAACACATTGGGCCAAAATTCACAAGTCTACGGAGAAGAACAACAAAGGAGGCCACCTGCCGAATATGGGGCCAGGTTGGGTCGGCCTTCTGGTTCGGCCGAACCTCCCCTGGCGCTGTTGGATCCAGGTTTTTGGTGGACGGCGTGGATCACTCCCCAATGACGGTTGGAGGGCAATTCCGACCATTCCAACTGCCACAACCGTCATTGGCAGCCTATTTAAGGAGCTCCTCTTCTCACTTCACTCACACACCTCAAGCAATAGCTCTCTCATTTCTCTCAAGTTTAGCTTAGTAGTATCTAGCTGGTGGAATAGGAATATAGTAGAAATCAGGAGTCCGGAAGCCTTCGAAGAGTTCGGTATGGCTCTAGTAGCTTTTCTCTCTCTTTTGTAAGCTTTGTACTTTTATTAGAATACTCTTCTAA
>CM020188.1:11956694-11970255 GCA_009805545.1 Oryza longistaminata | reverse complement strand
AGCCTAGCGGCGCGTCGGGCGGCGGCAAGCTGCAGTCTAGTCTGCAGCGTGCTCGTCGGCGGCTGCGGCGGAGGCTTCCGCGCGGCGGGTGCGCGGCTGCGTCGGGCGCAGGAGGCGCCGAGGCGTGCAGGCGGCGCGTCGACGGCTGCGGCCGACGTCGGCGTTGATACATTTATGGTATTGAAATACTTTCCGAGTATATGAGTACCTACTTTACATTATATTCATGTTATACTGAATATACGGCTATTAGCTTATCTGGGAGATGCTTTGGTGCGGGTATAATGTTGGCTTATGCAATTACTCTATGTCATGACGATGATATTAGAGTAGTATCTGGTAGTTTAGGCGTGGTGTCTAGATTACGGGATATCATTATTTGGGGTTATATATTGCGGATGAGAGGTGGGCCGCTGATGGTGACAGCTCAGTACGGGTATTCCTCTGCGCCGGTATATAATCCTAAGTTAATTCCCTGGGGAGTGTATTCCTCCGTATTTAGCCTCGGTTGTATGGTCATGACGGGCTGTCGTAAGGAACTCGGCAGTCAGGAGTGGCTTCTCGAAGTACCAGGAGGGCATCAGATAGAGGGTATTAGCTAGTATATCGGTTAACTAAAATGTATATATACCATGTATATTAGAAGTATAGGAATAGATTTTCTTTCTCTTTTCTTTCCACTTAGCTTAGATAATATATTATAAGAATGAGTAGTTAATGCTTGTGTGTCACTCTACCCTTGGATTATCTTAACCCCTGCTTAGAATATGATTATCACAAATAATATATAAATTATTAGTTAAGCTCTCTCTACATGATCTTCCCACGGGATAAAATAAATACGATACTCTTGGAATACTCTCGGGTGAAATGCTACAATGGTATATCCGTGCGCTTGCGGATAAGCTCTGTAACCATAATATACCAGAAGTATTTCTGCGTCATTGCTGGGAATTATATTTCTAGTAATGTCGTTAAGAAATACCAACAGGCGGCGGGCGACGGGTGGCGGTGGCGGCGGCGCGTGGAGACACACCGGCCCAGCGGCGGTAGCGGTGGGAGGTGGCATGCGGCGGTAGAAGGGACGGAAGGGAGGGGGATGCGGAGGCGGCGGAAAGGAGGGGGGATCTGGCGGCTCCCCTCCGCCAGATCTGCCTAGGACGGGAGGCGGCGACCTGGCACGAGGTGCCGCGGCGGAAGCGGTGGCGCTCTGTGCCAGATCCGGCCGGGAGTGGTGGCCCGGCATGGAGGATGAGGCGGCAAGTTATTGATTTGTGCGTTGTGTTATTGATTTGTGCGATGTATTTATGCGATGTGTTCGACTTGTGCGATGTATTTGTGCGATGTGTTTGGTGCGATGTCTTTTGTGCGATGTGCCAGAGGATGTGTTCTTACTGTGGATGTGGGTTTAGGCTTTTTTTTTTATTCGTGAAACCTCAAAGGTGTCGGTTCTAAACAACCGGCACCTATTTGATTTTCAAATCAGTGCCGTCTCCGTGGTCCCCGTTGTGAAAACCGGCACCTAAGGGGGTTTTCAACCGGCACCGATTTGTGTGTCTGTAGTGGTGTGTGACAATTACATCATGGATGAGCTCGCTTGTTCCCGTGAAATCGTCACCGAGTTCGCGCAGCACGTACGCGGACTCTGCCCAGAAATCTACTACCCACGAGAACTCGTTGCAAGTTCGCTTTCTGCGCACGCAAGTCATTTACTAATTGTTATATTTTGGGACGGAGGGTATTTTGGGACGGAGGGAGTAGTAGATATACGATTTTTATTAAAACTGTGTTCAGTACAGACTGACAGGTACACACATTCACTAATTAGGAATTAACTATATGCTTTGAAAGAATAAGGGACATCTGCAGGAACCCAAGCCCACTTTCATCGTCGTGCTCCGCAAACTCCCACTGAACTCGTGCATCGCCGTTTCCTGCTACCTTCCAATCCTAAGCTCCAACATCGACCAGAAAAAAGTGAAGTGATTAGCTTCAAAAAACACAAAGTTTCTACCCATAGCCGGCCATCAGTCTCACCATTAGCTGGGGATGCATGATATCTCTAAAGAACTTTCTGATGATCCGCCTCTGTAAATTCAAAGCCTTCTATAAAACTGTTAGATGTGAGTTGTCTGTGAATTTAGTTTTTCTGAAGCAAGTCGCTAGTGAGAGATGGTACTGTGGATAAATTCTTCCCATGTGTCCACCTATTTATTAGGGTATGCTAAGACAGCTCTACCGATGTTGATGACTAGCCCATTGGTACGTTACTCCCTACATTTGTCTGTCCAAAATTTCCACATATGCCTGCTTATGTGTTATGTACTAGTCGTTTTATTGATTTTTTTTTGCTGGTTGTATTTTAATTGAGATAGTTAAGTATTAAAGTTTATTTCACATACATACTTTTTAAATTTAAGGTTTATCTTCCTAATCTTGTGAGGACCTAAGTCTTGTCCACTTGTCTAGACAAGTAGAAAATACCAACTTACCAAGGCCCCTCTTTTGAGCAAGCATTTATATGTATATAGCGAGATTTTGGGAGAAACTAATACAGTACAATGATATGCAACTAACAACTAACCGCCCGTTAACATTTCTCCTCACCGCAGTACTTGCTTTCCTGACGAACCATTGAACTATGATGAGCAGAGGAAACAGAACGAGCACCTAGGCGCAAATCGAGCAGCCCGTGGAACAACATTCTCCAGTCTTTCGTCGTATCTGACTCCCGATGCCTCATAAGCCCTTACTTTGGTTAGCACGTGCAACAGCAACATATCTATCAAATTAGTAACGAACAAGAAGAGCAAGTTTCATAGCTTATACAACTTAATTTGCTTGTATGATATGATTGTGCAATTCTTAGTTACTTGGTATATCTTTGCTTGTGCTGTAACTAACTGGTTAGGGTGGATATATATACCGGCATCTCTTCTGTATAGTTTTTTCCCACTTGAAACTGGGGGAAATTTAATGCTTCAGTTAGCATCCAGTACTCAACTACCCACTCCTTCTGCTGGTAATATGTATACTGTATCTGTTAGAGCAGGTACAAGGTACAGTAGCAGGCTACAAGCTAACTGTAAACATATATTTTAAGTAGATAAATGAGAAGAAAGAAGAGCAGCGGGCTACAGATTTATAGGCCGCTGTAGCACGGACTCCAAGATGCAGTGTGTGTATGACAGATGAGACCAGGTATTAATAGTGTAGTATGTATGTATGTATGTATGTATCTATCTATCTATCTATCTATCTATTATATACTAAAAGTTCATTAATCTTCCTACAAACGCTCTCAAGCAACCACGTGGCTTCCTAAAAACGCTCTCAAGCCGCCACGTGCCACTCTAATAAATTAGAGAAAATCCTACAAATTCTGAGAAAAAAGCAAAACATCTAGCCCTTGATTTTCATTTAAATTGGTGGACCCGATATTTCAAGCCTTTAGATTAAATCTATTAAAATCATTCCTTCTAATATGGATCTGATCCATATGATATGGAGAGGAAGGTACGATGTACTATTCGTAAACAGAAAAAAAACAAAAAATATCTTTCCTATCCGATGCATATGGATGGAGAGGAATGTACATATGTACTACCAAAAAAAACAAAAAAAAATACATGTAACGTAACGTATGATCGTATGATCGGAAATTAAAAAGGATAAAGTCGAAAAAACTAGATTATACATAAAAATCCACTGCACTTTCTAGAAACACTCTTAAGCCGCCACGTGACTCCTACAAACACTACTTAAGCCGTCACGTGGCGCTCTAATAAATTAGAGAGATCTAAAAAATTCCGAGAAAAAAAGGAAAACATCATATCATTGATTTTCACTTAATATGATTGACCCATCATATTATCTCACCTGCTCACTTTTTTATCCAAATTTTCTAGCTAGCATAAGCCATTAACGTATGATTAATTGAGTATTAACTATTTTAAACTTCAAAAATCGATTAATATGATTTTTTAAAAGCAACTTTCTATATAAACTTTTTACAAAACGTATACCGTTTAGCGATTCGGAAAGCGTGCACGAAGAAAATAAGAGAGGTGGGTTGGGAGGAACACAGCCTAAGGAAGGAGTAGTATATGTACTTCATAGATTCAAATTTATGAGGACGTACGAGGGATGAAACAAATACTGTTGCTGATTATTGACTTGGTTATAAGGATTAATTAGCAGTTGAGTAGTTAACGGATTGTGCATACAACATAAAATAAGTGGTCTACTACAACAAATATTTTTTAAAAGAATTTTTCTATCTATATTATTTCACATGCATAAGTAATTGCACATATGTGAGAAGTAATTAAAGAGAGAGCTAGCAGGATGGTAAAAAACCAATGAAAGTTTGTCGAGATTTCTTCACGAAAGAGAGATATAAAGACACTTAATTCAAAATAGAAAATACGTTGCTTTTATTATAATTTAATTTTAATTTGTGTTGTTAGAACTATTTTCGAAACAAACTAATGCGCATGCCCGCGCAAATGCGCGGGCTATTTTCCTAGTTATTATATACTAAAAGTCCATTAAACTTCCTTAAAATGCTCTAACGCTGCCATGTGGCAATCCTCAGAACGCTCTCAAACTGACACGTGGCGTTAATAAAATCTATCCCTTAATTTTTATTTAACTCGGTGGGTCCTATATTCTAAGCCGTTGATTTGGTTGAGATTAAAACAAACCAGATGAGTTGTGCGTGAGCTTCCCACCCACCAAGCACCTCTGGAACCGCTGAGACCGAGGCTCCCGTGCTGGCGGGGTGGTCGATCAACATATTGATCTCTGATCGATCGATCGATCAACCATACAGTGGACACCCTTCTCCTGCTCGTCCTGGCCTCCTTCCAAGACATGTGGAAGCCCTGATGATTAATTTACTTTTCACTTTTGATATTCACACTCCTATGTATACGTACATGTGATCTCTGCGTGTATAATATACGCAGATTAATTTGCTTGCCGAACAATAATAATTCCAACCCATCTCTTACCTCTGCTTCACTCCTCTTTTCTCCCTTCTTTGTACGTATAGCAGTTTGAGATAAAATTTTATGATAATAAATTTCAAACAGCCATAACTTCAAAATTATATGTTTGATTTTTCTCTATTCATCATCTATCTATCTTCTATTATATACTAAAAATCCATTAAACTTCCTACAAACATTCTTAAACCGCCACGTGGACTCCTTCAAATTAACACTCCTAGATGCCACGTGACGCTCTAATAATTTAAAGAAAATTCTGAGAAAAAAGAAAAATATCTAACCGTCAATTTTCATTTAAAGCGGTGAACCCAATACGATCATTGGATCAAAACTAAATCCCACGTCAACCTTCTATCCCGGACCCACATGCATGTACATGGACAATTACATCTGGTAGCTGCAATGTTTACTTATTTGATTGCTTGATTTATCATTGACATTAGGCAGGACAATTATATATGGCCTCCAGGTGCTTGATTTGTTTTTCTAAATACAAGATATACATTTACAACATAATTTATCATCATAAATTATTAGATCTATTTCTCACAGAGACTGATTTAGGTGTGAACGTGCATGCGATAGGGATTTACAATAGGAGTGATATTAGTGCTGTAAATAAACAATTATTTTTAGACGATCTACACGTTTAATTTAAGATACACTTTAACAGCTGTAGTTTTTTTTAATCAAATCAACAATTCAAGACCATGTTGGCTATTTGCTTTACTATTATATCATATTATATCTTATGGGTCCTCCTCCTCCATATAATACACAACCATATATTTAAGATACATCGCATTCCAAAAATAATTATTACACAATTATATTTAACCATCCAATCGTATTCATAATAGGCTATGTGGAGCCTCACACACACTCTAAATAAAATGTTCACAGATGGCTTGTCTCTCAAACTATGCAATCATAATACAAACCATGAATTTAACTATGCCTCATGTGCTACCCAATACATCTGTCAATAAACAATGGGCGATCTAGCTAACATCAGTAATCCAATTGCAGTAATATATAATGCAATAATCTATGTTGTCAGTTTTGTTTTACTAACTATAATACTTTGGATGAGAATAATATGAAAAAGGATACAATTTGGATATATGTGACATTTTTTTAATCAAAATACAGGTAATACATTTGTAAAATTTCTACAGGAAAGATGAGTGGTCAAGGTATATAGTGCCTGTTAGGAATTACATAAAAAGCTAACAAAAGGATTATAAGAATATTTGGATCAGGACGATGTAAAGGAATAATATGATTCCATGCGATATTTTAACTAAAATATAGTTAATGTGGGACGATGTACTCGTAATATTTTAATCTTGTGTAATAGATTTAATTTAGATATTCTGTTTTTGTTACTATTTTTGGTTTTTTTTCTTTGGAAGAATAGGGTATTATACAACAACGTTTTTTTTCTGTTTGTGGTAGCAACGAACTGTAAAAGCACTATGTGGGCTTTGAACTAATAAGATCAAACATGATTAACACACTAAAGGATGAAATTACTCTTTTTAAATAATGTGTAGGATGTTAGGTGCCTTCAAATCTAGGCCATTCATCTTCTTTAAAATCCATACAGTTTTTATTAGCAGGTATCGAAGCACATCTCACATAGTAGAAATATTTTTATTCAGCGAATAGTGGGAGTACGTATGTACACATGATATATTATTTTGGCTTTTTACGGTGAACAGTACTATGTATTTATACATATACGGGATATTTTCTTCGGTTTGGTAAGGATTATTTTTCTAATAGATCAGATCTAATGGTATAAAATAATTGGTACACGGATTTAAATGAAAATCGAGTGTCCAATTTTTTTCTCGGAATTTATAGGATTTCCAATTATAATTACTTAATTTTTATACTAACACGAATTATCAAATATATGCTCAAATGTCAATAGCATAAACAAACATAGCTGATATTATCGTAGAGTATTCTAGATAAAACTAAATAATAAAAGGTTTAAAAGAGGAGTAAAAAAAAGTGGGGCATGCACGCACGTTGCATGCATACGAATGGGGCGAGAGAGGCGTGCGGGTGAGATGAGAGGGAGGGACTTCTTTTTTTTTTTAATCTGATCTAATGGTTTAAAATAATGGACCCATCGATGTAAGCAAAAATTAAGGGCTAGATGTTTCTAATATATTTGAACACCATGTGACGACATAGGAGCACTTTTAGGTGTCCCATGTAATGGTTTGAGAGCATTTGTAGGAAGTTTAATGGTTTCTCAAACATAATGTTGTTTCGTTTTCAGGCACATAGATTTCAGTTAGTTTTATATATTTGTCAAGTGATATTTAACACCATAAAATATGATGTGAAAGTATTTCAACGATTATAATGAAATTAATTATTATATGTCACCTAATTTTTTAAAATTATTATGGTATTAATTATCATGAAAGAATCCATTATATGCCACTATGTTTGCCATATAGCCGTCTGGTTAGTCTCCGTTAGCACTATTCATTTTTTTTTCTAAAAGACCAAAATACCGCTGGGATAAAAACTTCCATAATTTGGAAAAAAATTGAAATATCAGATTTTATGTTTTGGGGCAAATTTTGGATGTTTACAAATATTATGTTAATAATATGATATTTCGGAATTTTTGTCTAAATTTTGAAAGTGATAAGGTTAGTGGCAAAATCGTAGACCTGTGGCATATAATGGATTATCTTATTATTATACGCCAGCTCCATATGTTGTAATGCATTTAACATCATAATATAACTATCATAAGTCATCAACATTTGAATACAACAGATTATAATTAAAGCATTAATTCAAAAATAGGTGTTTAAATATCTTTGATTTGATATTTATATCGATCTAGTTTAACTTGCATATTTCTATAGTAATAATTTTTCTATTGTATAGAAAATCCTATTTTGAGGACTGCCTATATTTTTTCTGATACTTGTAACAACGTACATATGTGTATTTTTGGGCTTTATAGATTTTTTTTGATGGTATATACGTATGTTTCTTTTGTTTTTTAATCAAACATCCGGTAAACAGTTTCTCTCGTATGCAGTGGCGAAGCCACCGGGGGTGCCGGAATGGGCCTGGCACCCCCCATCCCCATGCGCTGCAAACCCCACCCCGGGTGATTAGCCATCTAATCCATAAAATTAGCTCATTAATTTGTTGCAAGTTGAGCTTATACCTACCTAGCTGTCCAATAGGTTTTAGCTTTACTTGATTACCTGAGTTAATTAACGTAACTAAGCGATGTGGTTGCAGGTCTCCAAAACTAAAAAGGATGAATAGAGATGATGTCGTGTGTCATTCTGTATTGAGTAAAGTTGGTGCTATTTAGTGACTTTAAAAATGGTTTTTTCATGCTATATTAACATACATTCGGACATACATCCTCCATTCTAAAATAAGTTCAATTTTATACACCAAGATCCATACTATATTATCTACCGAGGCGTTGGTGCTCCTGGCCAGCACCCCTATACCTAAATCCTGGCTTCGCAATTGCTCGTATGCATAGGACATTAAGAGGGAGCGGGCTAATGTAATGGAATAATGGGTACATTAATTTAAATGAAAATCGAAGGTCAAATTACACAGTGTTACGTGACGGTTTAAAAACACTGGTAGCCAAATGACCATATTTATAGAGTAATAGATTTTATTTTTATAATATAGGAGATCCTATTTTAAAAAGACCTTGATGGTTATAACATCGTGCATATATTTTTCTTTATGGCTTTCTAGCCTCTTTTTTTTCAATCGTGCGTACAACGTACGTATCCTTTGTTTTTTTCCAAGTGAACAGTATACTGTTTTTTTATTTTTATATTTTTTCTTATCATACTTTTTTTTCTTTCAAATAAACAGTAATAATAACTAAAGTTAATTATATCTTTTTCCATCGTACGTACGTATAATTATTTCCATCTTACGTACATAAATATTTCCCCTAAACAGATTATCTCGGATATAGAAAGCATAAACTTTATAAATAGATCTAATCTGATGGTGTAAAATAATGGGTCCACCAATTCAAATGAAAATCGATGGTGGGATCGTAGAATGCCACATGGCGGCAATGAAGTGCCTCGTGGTGGCTTAGAAGCGTTTGTAGAAATTTTAATGGACTTTTAGTATATAATAGATTTATTTTGCTAGGCATGTTTTCTAAACAAAATAAGTCTACCTTCTATTTTGATGATGAAGAAGATTATAAATAATTGCTTATAGAAATTATTTGAATATGATATGGTATAAAGGTAACTAATATGTTAAAATTATATAAGCAATACTAACGAAAATAATTGTGAATATATCGTACTTTTAAAGTGTGGCAGATTTTCTCCGGTAATATTATATCCTTATAAGCTTCTCAAACCCAACCTACGATGCATGCCCGTGCATTCGCGTGGACTTGTATAAAACAAAACAGAAAATAGAAAAAAATACCAATATGAACTACATTATTGAACTAATTGGTGAAAATCTTATAACTTATTTTGCTCCATTCTTTTATCTTAGATATTAATGATTTTTCTTGCATCGCATCAATTTTTTAATTAAGTGCTTAGAGTAATGATTTTTTCTCTATCGTACGCTACAGTATTATAAATTTCTCCGCATATTATTACAAATATAAGCAACATACTAAGGTTACAATACACAGTCGGTTTAGAAGTTATATTTCTTACTATTAAATTTAATTTTTAAGGGTCAAGTTGATTAGGTTTTTCATTTCAAAAAGTATAATAGATCACAGATATCATAGGGAAACGAGATCTAGGATAGGATTCATGTATATTATCTCTATCTTAATCATATTTAAGTGATAATTAAATTGCATCAATATAAAACCAAATAAAAGAAGCGCTAGCTAGATAGTACAAATAAAACACTTTTGATAGCAATTAAAGTATTTTTAAGATTTGATAGAAAAAAGATAGCCCCTATAGAAACACCTACCTTTTAAATTACATTTAATTTGTAGATATATTTTCTAAATATACTAAATTTGTTTTATTGTAGATGATGAAGAAGATTATAGAAAATTGCTTAAAGGACGATTAAATATTATATGACATAAAGCTAACAAATAGGTTAAAAAATTATCTAAGCAACACATCCTATATATGATGCATGTCCGCGCATTCGCGCGGGCTACCTTTTTAGTTGTATGAATGAGTTTAGATTGGCTATAAATGGATTGGAGCTAGTAGTTGACTATACTATTAAACTTGCTCTTATGACTGCCTGGTGAGTTATTACAGATAGCTAATTAAAAACGGGCGTAGACACAAGCTAGCCGCCACATCAACCATTGAGTTCTTGCAAATGGTACCTGTCCAATTAGTAAAGGGGAACACTAGGAAGCATAATATCATGTCAGAGCATCACTCAACTCTTAAAACAACTTAGGAGTCTAGACTACGCCAAGGAGCCTCCCAAATTTAATTTACAGTATCGGTTGGCACTAGTTGTAAACATCTCGAAGGACCCATTTTTAATTTTTTAAGATAAGATTTAGACTTTCTCTTGTAGATATCAGTTTTTTTTTACCTTTTATTTTCAGTTTAGAAAATCAAAAATAAACTTTTTGAGAAAGATTATACATAATCTATTGATAATAATGCTCTAATAACAATTACATCATTGATGAGCTTGCTTGTTCCCGTGAAATCGTCACCGAGGCCATGTTTAGTTCCCCCCGTAAACTTTTCAAAAAAACGTCACATCGAATATTTGGATACATTTATAAATCATTAAATATAGATAAAAAGAAAAACTAATTGCACAGTTTGCATGTAAATCGCGAGATGAATCTTTTGAGCTTAATTAGTCCATGATTAGCCATAAGTGCTACAGTAACCCACATGTGCTAATGATAGGTAATTAGGCTCAAAAGATTCGTCTCGCGGTTTGCACGCGAGTTATGAAATTAGGTTTTTTATTCGTGTCTGAAAACCTCTTCCGACATCCGGTCAAACGTCCGATGTGACACATAAAATTTTCATTTCACCAACTAAACACTTACGCGAAATCTGCCCAGAAATCTACTACCCACGCGAACTCGTTGCAAGTTCGCTTTATGCGCACGCGAACTTGTAGTAGCCACTTCGCGTTGTCAGCGCGCGATGCTGTTGACAGCGCAAATTCGCACAATTCCACCACGAACAAGCTACGATCGAGTTCGAATGGCCACCAAGTGACGATGTTTATTCTCGTAAAATATTTTATCACCGGTATATTTTCAAGAAAAATAATGGATGACAGTATTTTTTTTTTTACTTTTTCTCTCTATGCGACGGCAGAATGGACCATGCATGCTGACATTGTAATGCCCCGAGTTTTAAATTAATATATTTTGGGGAATATTAGAGCAAACGCGCAAAAGTTTAACTTTTAAACCATTGTCCGTATAGGCGATCGGGAACCGTGGATACGTAGAGCTCACCGAGTAGGGCAAAATAGACTATAAGTTTATTGTAATCGGAGTCCGAACGAAATCCAAGTGATCAAATTAATATGGTACGTTCGATATTGATTAGGCTCTCGGCTCTCTATTTAACCAACTGAAAAAAAAGAAGAAAAGGACACAGCAGCTAGCCCTAGCCCGTCGTCCTTGCACACAACTGAAATTTAGTTTTAGACTATATTTTTTTGCTCAGCATACGTTTTGCATAGAACTTGTAAAGGTCATTTAAGGTTCTGATTCTTATTTTTTCACGTGGGGTTTGTGGAGCTAGGATTGTGGATTATATCGGTATTGACTTTTCTTATAACTGCCTGTCGTGGATGTCCGTATTTTTAGGGGAGACTCTGCCGAAATTTCTAATAATTTTGGGACTTAGTTTTTGAGTGTATTTTGGTGTGGCATTATAGGTACGTGGTTACAGACATGCATTAAATCTACAAGGTACTGGATTCCTAATGCCTTTCAAGCCTAAATCCATACGGACCATAAAATATATGCATATAGTTTACAAGGTCATCGTTGGAAGGAATCGAATTTATACACATATATCAGGAGGGAAAATTGTTTTAAACTGTTGGGGGAATATCGCCTCATTTATTCAAATATGATCGAAACGGTTGTTAAAATTCTTTGAAAATTTTGAATGAATGTAAGTCATCTGGGTACGGTGACTGGCAGTGGTTCGAGATCAAGCAGCTTAGCTAGATTTCCTATATCTGTATATACCACCCCTAGTATGGGAGTAGAGTTTGATCCCTCAAGGTATCTCCCCTCATTATTTACATGTCACTCAAAAAAATTAAAAATAATTGAGAATATGTATTAACATGTGATATATTACTTCACAAACATATAAGTACAAATTCAACTTAATTTGTACTTGCATGTTTGTAGAGTGATATATCACATATTAAGACAACTTTTGAATCTTTTTTCAAATTTTTTCATAGCTGTTTAAGTGACGTACAAACAACAATGGGACATTTCCTCGAGGGACGAGGGGTAAGATATTTTCCCTTTGAACTACCAGTTGAGAGCAATTAATTAAAAATCAAATGAAGATATCGCTCTTTTTTAACATCCTTCAAAGCGAAAGAAACTGCACTATCTCGTAGGTATTTGGGAAAAAAATTAGTACATATACGATTTTTTTTAACTGTGTGCAGTACACACTGTCTGATACACACATTCACTAATTAGGATTTAGGAATTAACTACATGCTTTGAAAGAATATGGGACATCTTCAGGAACCCAAGCCCACTTTCGTCGTCGTGCTCCGCAAGCTTCCACTGAACTTTTGCTGAAGAATCTCTTATTAATACCGTATTTAGTCTAGTCTGGATAAAGAACAATGCGTTGATCATTGCTCTTTCCAACATTAGGTGACCATGCTTCGTACGGTGCATCGCCGTTTCCTGCTACCTTCCAATCCTAAGCTCCAACATCGAGCAGAAAAAGGTGAGGTGATTAATTAGCTTCAATGGAGACAAAGTCTCTACCCATGGCTGGCCATCAGTCTCAACTCTCACCATTAGCAGGGGATGCATAATATCACTAAAGAACTTTCTGATGATCCGCCACTGTAAATTTAAAGTCTTCCATACAACTCTTAATTACTTAGGAGTTGTGTGCGAATTTAGTTTTTTTGAAGCAAGTCACCCATGAGAGATTGTACCGTGGATAAATTCTTCCTATGTGTCCACCTATTTATTAGGGCATGCTCTGCTCCGAGGAGCCTATTGCGATGTTGTGCCAGAAATGCATACCATTGAGGCCTTGTCCGGTTTGGTGGAAATTAAAGGGGTTTGGAGAAAATTGAGTGGGAATAATTCCATACCACTGTATGTGTGGAAATAATCACCTTCGATCTTTGCCACTTGGGGATTAACTGAATATGGCCTCACTACTACAACAACCATTTTTCCATGCGGGTGTTTGGATTATTCCGTGCGGGGGTTCGGCCCGTCTGCAGCCGGTCGTCTGGAAAAATCGCAATTTTCACGTGCGGGCGGGCCGACCACACGGGATAATCGATTAACCCGTGCGGTC
>CM020188.1:11933860-11948796 GCA_009805545.1 Oryza longistaminata | reverse complement strand
GGAAAAAGGCAGATGGGCCCATCTGCTGCTAGCACAGCGAGAGGAAGTGCGGAGCCAGCCCGGCGGAAGACGGCCACGCCAAGCTGCGCCGCCGTTCTCCTCAGCCACCCGGATGACCACACCGCGGAACCCTAGCTGATAGATGAGACGCAGAAGGAGATGCAAGTGAGAAGGGTGCGGCGGCCTGGAGCACATGTGGCAGCCACCGGCCGAGCGAGTGCCGCCTCCAGCCATCGCTATCAAACCACAACAGAGCGGCGCCGCCGTTCCCAGTCACCGGCCACACGACATGTTTCTAGCGATTTTTTTTTTCCATTTCTTTGGATGAGCGTTGTTCTGTGGGAGGAGTGGATAGGGTTTGGCATAGCTGGGCCAATTGGAAAAAGGTGTAACGTAACACAGGCCCATGAGTAGCATGGGCTGGCCCAATACTGTTCAATGTCGATCTAACGTCCATCTGGAGACCTGCAGACAATCCAACGGCTCAGGAAAAAAGATGACGTGGCGCAATGGGTGTAAGCTTTATAGCAATAATTCCTCTATTGGGCTCAACTATATAGGAAGAAGGGATTCGCAGGATTAGTTTGCATCCATCTGTTGTCAAGGTTTGGCGGTGCAAATGTAATCCATGTATTATGAAGTACGTGATGTTCATTTTCAGTTTCTGTTATCTCCATATATAATTCCTCATGCTTTAGAGCTTCAACGATAAGAAAAATTAGCACTAGATCTTTGTACTAAGAAATATACTAGGCTCTTTCTCATTTTTGTCAATGATCAAGCCAAGACACATATAGCCCGTAAGTCTTGACTAGACAAGATGAGACAAACAAAAGCATGGATAGAGAATGCTTAAGTCACTTATTCCTGAAGATGACCATACACAATATCAATATAGACTCGATGTTGTTGTGCAAGTTTCTAGTACCGATGTTCATGTACCTAATGCAAAACATTGCATATTAATGAAAAACGGTCCTCAGCTTAAATTATGGCAGTGCAGAGGTGATTCTGAATAATTCTGATCCTCCATATACATTTTACCAATGCAGTATCTTCTTGGCGACAACAGATAAATTTTCAGCAACTGTAGACAAAACAGAAAATGTCTGCACAAATCAATATTCAGCAATCTTCAGAAGCACATGCAGTCTTTTAAAATTGGAAAGCATATCTGCACTAAACCAATTTACATCAGCCCGGAACTGCCATTGGTTACAATTACAAAGAATCTGAAGCACAAAAAAATTGAGCCCCAAAATCTGATCTTTACACCCATGTTCTGCTCTCCTCTTGATAAGCTTCCAACTTCGTCATCCTCGTTGTCACAAGAAAATTCCAAGAAATACTGTGAAGATAAACGGGTCCAAATTTAGGATACAAACAAAAGCTTTTTTGTCAGAAATCATATATACAAAAACCAATGACTCCTCATTCCTTGTCAATTGCAGTTATATCTATCGCATCCACAAGCACATAAATACATAGGATTCTTGCATACGGAAGCAAGAGGCAAGTAATTTGAGTATTAATTCGAAGATTGGTTGGATAGCATGTACAGAAGGCAAAAATGAATTTTGTTCATCTGTTGCCGCAAGAACACCACCATTCATGAAGCAATCGCTAAGAGTTGAAGACACTGCTGAAGATCTGCTCGGCGACATTCATGAAGCTCCGTTATGCTACAAAATTGAAGTTGAGGGAGGGCACAGTTTAGGAAAATGCTTAATCCCATCAGTCCTAATCCCATTCACAGCCTTAACAAGGATACTATTAGTTAAAGATTTGGACTTTTTTGCTTTTACAAAGCTCTGAATTGTACTGCAAAAAAAGGAAAAAAAGGCTGAACCACAAGAACAGAGCGTACAACCGTGTAAACAAATAATTAACAATCAAGAATGATGTCGATCAACATAACACACTTAAATTTCTGTGAATAGATATCATACATAGGTAAACTGTTGCATCCGTACATTGAATTGTTCTTACAATACAAATAATAAGATTAGAGAAACTGTGATGATGGGTTGACATTCGATTCAGACGAAAGTCCTCCTAATTGCCCTAATGAAAAGCTTCCAGTCTTCCTCATCATCGTCGGTGTCGGAAGGATGATCCCAATGTCCATCACCTCCTCCCGTGCTTCGTTCGTACAGCCTGGACACCTCCGCCCTCTCGCCGAAGTAGTCGTATAGTCCACCTCCACGAACCCTTTCCGAGCGTACTCGTCGCGGACCCAAGCCTGAAACTTGGCGAACTTGGCATCATCCCTCGAGGCGTTGCGGGCGCAGGTGTAGAGGAGCATGGTGGACTCGTCCTTCTCCTCCTCCGGCGAGGGCACCAGCGACGGGTTTGGCGCCCTTCAGCTCCCGGTACACGGTGCAGACGGTCTCGTTTGGACTCGGCGAGGGATCGGTCCACCTCCTCCTGCGGCAGCAGCCACATCTTCTTCTTCTTTGCTGGGAGGAGCAAGAGCATCCTCCTCTCCTCCGTCCAGGGCGGAGAAACTCACCCTTTCTCTTCTTGGACACCTCGGACGCCGACGCCGGCCATCTCGCCGAGTGAGCGATGTGATCGGAGAGATGGGCGATTGTGATGTGCCGCAACAAAGTTGCTTTGCGAAGAGAGATCGATTTGCGACGACAGATGGAAATCAACAGATTTGGGAGGAGATAATGGATTCTACAAGAATAATTATATAGGCTGCCTGGGTCCTGGGAGGAGGGACTGACTTGGAGTCGGAGTTGGAACGGCGAGCGACCGACGCCGTGTCGGACTTACTCGCGTATCGTGGCCAGCAGTCTCTCACTACACCAAAAACACAAAGTCTAAACATTCATCCTCACGTGAAAAAGACCATCAACCGGCCCATTACCCTTCTTTACTTTAAGAACCGGGCCATATACTTCCCCTCATCTTCCCTGACTGCCCTTTGGAACCATCGGCCATCTGGAGCAAAGAAAACTCGCCAAGAATATTCCTTTTTCCAATTTAAATTAGCTTTTTTTTCTATTTTCATAAATTATTTAAACTTCGAAATTTCATGCTTTATCGTGACTCCGATCCACGGCCACCCCATTCAAGTCTTCTTTTTTTGCCTAAAATTGCAGGTTATCGAAATATTATGTTCCTTTTAGGGCTTTTCTTGGTTTTCCCTTTCTGTGCGTAGTCCACATCGACGGAAATCATTCCTGACATTGCGGATTTCAATTACATCGAAGACAAAGATAGAGCCAAGTCACCTCTTCGATCATACCTACCTATAGTTTATCAAATGGTTTACTCATTTATAATTCATTCATCATGTGACACATCTAACGTTCCAAATTCATCTGATGACGTAAATCCGACGGCTCCCATACTCAGCAGAAAACAACGCCGATCCTCCCCGCGAATCCGCGATCCCCTCCCCGCTCCTATCCCCTCTATCGCAGAAAAACCGCTCCCATCCCAAAAACAATGGCGCCCGCCATCACCGCCCATCGCTCATCTGCCGCGCCGCCGCCTCCGCCTCCGCTCTCCCCTCTCTTCAGGTCACCGTACCTACACTAGGTCACCGCCCGCGCGGCTGATTTGCTCCATTCCCTCCGCTATTCCCAAACCCTAACCTCATGTGGTACAATGTTGGGCCTATATGGGCTTTTCGCTATCCAACCAATCTTCGAATTAAATCTCAAATTACTTGCCTCTTGCTTCCGTATAGCAAGAATCTATGTATTTGAGTGCTTGTTGATGCGATAGATTATAACGCATTGATAACGCGAGAATAAGGAGTCATGGTAAGCTTCCAAACTTCGTCATCCTCGCTGTCAGAAAGAAAATTTCAAGAAATACTTGTGAACTTACATGGATTACATTTGCACCGCCCAAACCTTGGCAACAATTGGCAAATTAATCCTGCGAATTATATCTATATTCTGCTTGACACTGCTGCTGCGAATCTGAAAACCTCTGAATATCATGTCCGAATCCACTAAAGATGGGGGATCCATTTTTGACCTCAGGGCAAAAGATGGTGTGTCTAATTTCAACAGCCTTGTGGTCATTAAGCTTTGCTGCAGGTAACTTGGTTGGAAGAGTTACTTTTCTTGGGAAAATTTTGATACTTTTTGGCTTCCATTCCATGCTTCTTAACAAAAGAAAAATTTAGTTACGAATGGGAATATAAACCCTTTCATATCTTATTCTCCATCCAGAGATGTACAAAGTTAGGAAACGGTAGTTACTTGACCTTGGAAAAGGCATTCTGCTCCGGGCTATATAAGAGCAAGTTCATGCATTTTAAGTTTACTTGAACTCTTAAAGACTACATCCTGTTCTTGTAAACTGTGAGTACACCATTGCTCTGTGTTTTTCTTTTCCAGCCGGTTCTATGTTTCCATTCATGTTGTTTTACCTTTTAGTCATGTTCACATTATGACACATCCATTTTTACAAATTCATCAGCCACAGATGGCAGATTTGCCTCACAAAACCTCTGGCCTACTATAAAAACAAGCTCACAAGGATACCATCCCAGAGACTTCCAGTGGATGAATATAATTATCTCTGATAAATGGTAGCCCTAAATTATGTACCCCCTTTGAGAATATTTGCTTCTTACTGGGAGCGACTGTAAAGTATTCTTTTTTCCTGTTCTCATTGTGTACGAATCAATAAATCAGACATCAGGGGTTTCATAATTTCATTAGACGAAACTGAATACCCAGCTTTTGCTCATATACATCTAACCACAAATTTAATTAGACCCTAAATGTTAGACTCCTATGGATTGGTTGGACAAACATAAAAACAAAGTTTCTCGTGGAGCAATGTAGATCTTTTGGGTGTTGATAGTTTTGTCTGTGAGATGTAATTTCCAGAGTTCCTTCCTAGATTTATGCTGTTGTAAAATATTGGTCGATTCTACTGAATATTATGATTGTCCAAAGTGTGAATTAATTTGGGATAAGTCCATTTTACACCCTCCAACCACTTAGTCCATCCCCTCGCTCCAATAGGTCCCTAGAGACCTCCTGTAGACATTCAACTCACCCCACGCCATCCACTAGAACCCCTCGTCGTGTTCTCACCGTACAGCCTAGCCAACCGCGTTCCCGCCGATTGCCAATGCCCTTCCACCCCATCCAGCCGCAATAGTTAGGGGATTACAGTTCTCCGCAATGCACACACAACGGTTCCACTACCCCATGGGGCTCTTACCATTTCCTATCCGAGGATCGGCGGCGCACACGAGCCGCTACCGCTCCGATGCCCTCGGGTTTGCCAGAAATCTGGCGGGCGTTGGAACGCGAATCATGTCCGCCACCGCCAGATTCGCTGGGGGTTCTTCCCCAGCCGCAGGAGCCGATGGGGGCAGCGGAGGCGGTCCAGGACCCGCCTTGCGCTAGCGCCACGTCGCTATGGAGCTGTGGGTCGAAATCCTCATCATCTGACCTGAAGTCCGGTGGTTGTCCTCCCGCCATGCAGAAAGATCTCGCAAAAGGATTCGCACAAAATCACCAGAAAAACCCCTACCTGACGCGCTAGCTGCCGAGGGGGCAGTCCCTCAAATAGCGGGTAGTGGAGACCACTCCCCGGGAGTGAAATTGATCAGGGGGGGTTAGTCACTGTGCGGTTGCGAGGTATCTTTGATCATGGTGGTTTTTGCGGGCCCCAACCACCCCTCGAGGAGAAAGAGGAGGAGGTTATAAAAGTTCAGCCACTCGGAGACCGCATGCGAGAGTGTAATACCTCTACTCATGCTGTTGGTGTTCGTTTTCAGAGCGATTTGTTTTTTAATAGACGGTGTTTTTTTCCTGCGCGGTTTTTTCATATCATTTTTTTTAGAAATGGCACATTTTTTCTTACAGTTTTTTCCTTGTATGTTTTCTTTAAAAAATTTACCGACGATGGAAATAATATTTCTCGCACGTTTTTTAATGGAAGATGGAAAACCTTTTTAGCATCGTTTTGCGCTTTTTTCTCACGCATTTTTTTGAACTGTTTTTATTTTTCTCGTGCATTTTCTCTTTTTAAATAGTTAGATTAGATTAGAGATAGAGAAGAGATATATACTGATTAGAAATCGGAATTTGTTTCGCCCTTTCCATTTTTTTCTCGCATGCATTTTTTATTTTGTACGAACCATCATTTTATTTTTTACGAACCATTTTTTCGCCACTTTCTTAGGGAATCGAACGAACTTTTTAGATGTTTTTTTAGATTTTTTTCGCCTGTATAGGAATCAGACTTTATTTTTCCTTTTTAAAGGAATCGGATCTAGCCTTTATTTTTCACCACTTTTTTTGCCTTTTATAAGAATCGGATCTACGGTTTTTTTCCACTTAAGGGAAACAAAATTTTATTGTTGTTGTTTTTCTTTTTTTCCCTTTTTTTTCTTTTTTTTCAGTTTTTCTTTTTCTTTTTATGCACCTTTATGCCCTTGTTCTCTCCCTTTTATTATTTTTTCTAAAAAAACGATCTCAAGTATATTATTGCAAGATTATAGGGACTCAAATGTAAATATAAAAATTATAGGGACTCAAATAGAAAAGTACAAACCCAAAAATTAAAATCATATAAAATGGAATGCTTTCGACAGGTAGGTTCCGTTTTTGCAACCAGATCTTTAATCCAGCACATCAATTTTTTTTCACCAAGATGTATGGAATATCACGGTATAGATTAAAACCGACAGGAGTGTCCCTGTAATCTCGGACTCAAACCGAGACGGAGAGGACTGGTGTGTTTTATTTTCCGTTTTTAAGGGGGAATCGGGTCTAGAATCGGACTTTTTTTCGTTTCTGAGAGGGAGTCGGACTTTTTTTTTAATATTTTTCGCTATTTATTTTGTTTTGACGGGAGTTGGACTTTTTTTTTCTTCCGTTTTTTTGATCAGACAGATTTTGTTTTTTTTGCCCGGTGTTTTTTACGTTTGGTTTTTCTTTTCTTTTCCGGTTTTTTCACCCGTTTTTTTGCATCGGAGACAGATTTTGTTTTTTTTCTTTTTTTTGCCTGGTTTTTTTAGTTTGGTTTTTCTTTTCTTTTCCGGTTTTTTCATCGGTTTTTTTATCGGATAGATTTGGTTTTTTTCGCCCGGTTTTTTTTCTCGGTTTTTTTTACGGACGATAGAAGCCCCTCTTATTTTTTAAGTAATAGAGATATATATACCGGCATCTCTTCTGCATACTTTTTCCCTTGAAAACTGAGGGAAATTTGATGCTTCAGTTGGACTCCTGTACTCAAGTACCCACTCTGCTTCTGCTGGTAATTAATACTCCCTCCGTTTCAAAATGTTTGATGCCGTTAACTTTTTCTCACATGTTTAACCATTTGTCTTATTAAAAAAATTTATGAAATATGTAAAACTATATGTGTACATGAAAGTATATTTAACAATGAATCAAATGATATGAAAAGAATAAATAATTACTTAATTTTTTTAATAAGACGAAATGATAGGAAAAGAATTAATAATTACTTAAATTTTTTGAATAAGACGAACGGTCAAACATATGCTAAAAAGTCAACGGCGTCGAACATTTCAAGACGGAGGGAGTAATAAACAAGAAGAGCAAGTTTCATAGCTTATACAACTTTGCTTGTATGCTAGGATTGTGCTATTCCTATTTACTTGGTATCTTTGCTTGTGCTGTAACTAACCAGTGAGGGTGGATGTATATATATATATATACACTAGCAAAAATGCCCGTGCGTTGCAACGGGTGAATAAATTCTAATAATAATATACGTTTTTCATGCATAATCATGTCAATGATAATGTTTGTATTTTAATGAGCGGCTTGTTTTTTTATAAACGGTGTATTTTTTCTTGTGTGATTTTCTCAAACCATTTTTCAGAAATGGCGCATTTCTTTCTAACAGTTTTTTCCTAGCATGTTTTTTAATTTTATTTTACTGACAACGAAAACCATATTTTTCTCCCTTTTTTGCTATTCTTTTCTCACGCGTTTTTTGCTTATTTGTTTTAATGTTCTTTTTTTTGCTTTTTTTCCAATACAGGAGAATATATGACGAAATAAAAGCTGTGTAATAGATGGCAAAAAATTGATGGATCCTATCCGACTCAAGCATCCATCAATTTAGCTTTTTTTCTGACAATTTTTCAGAGCGATTTGTTTTTTAATAGACGGTGTTTTTTTCTTGCGCGGTTTTTTCATATCATTTTTTTAGAAATGGCGTATTTTTTCTTACAGTTCTTTCCTTGTACGTTTTTTTAAAAAATTTACCGACGATGGAAATAATATTTCTCGCACGTTTTTTTATGGAAGATGGAAAACCTTTTTAGCATCGTTTTGTGCTTTTTTCTCGTGCATTTTTTTGAACTGTTTTTATTTTTCTCGTGCATTTTCTCTTTTTAAATAGTTAGATTAGATTAGAGATAGAGAAGAGATATATACTGATTAGAAATCGGAATTTTTTTCACCCTTTCCATTTTTTTCTCGCATGCATTTTTTATTTTGTACGAACCAACATTTTTTTTTACGAACCATTTTTTCGCCACTTTCTTAGGGATTCGAACGAACTTTTAAGATGTTTTTTCAGATTTTTTTCGCCTGTATAGGAATCAGACTTTATTTTCCCTTTTTAAAGGAATCGGATCTAGCCTTTATCTTTCACCACTTTTTTTGCCTTTTATAGGAATCGGATCTACGGTTTTTTTTTCCACTTAGGGGAAACAAAATTTTATTGTTGTTGTTTTTCTTTTTTTTCCCTTTTTTTCTTTTTTTTTTTGCAGTTTTTCTTTTTCCTTTTATGCACCTTTATGCCCTTGTTCTCTCCCTTTTTATTATTTTTTCTAAAAAAACGATCTCAAGTACCTTATTGCAATATTATAGGGACTCAAATGTAAATATAAAAATTACATGGACTCAAATAGAAAAGTATAAACCCAAAAATTAAAATCATATAAAAATGGAATGCTTTCGACAGGTAGGTTCCGTTTTTGCAACCAGATCTTTAATCCGGCACATCAATTTTTTTTCACCAAGATGTATGGATTGAAACTGACAGGAGTGTCCCTGTAATCTCGGACTCAAACCGAGACGAAGAGGACTGGTGTGTTTTATTTTCTATTTTTAAGGGGGAATCGGATCTAGAGTCGGACTTTTTTTCGTTTCTGAGAGGGAGTCGGACTTTTTTTTTAATATTTTTCGCTATTTATTTTGTTTTGACGGGAGTCGGACTTTTTTTTCTTCCGGTTTTTTGATCGGACAGATTTTGTTTTTTTGCCCGGTTTTTTTACGTTTGGTTTTTCTTTTCTTTTCCGGTTTTTTCACCCGGTTTTTTGGATCAGAGACAGATTTTTTTTTGCCTGTTTTTTTTTACGTTTGGTTTTTCTTTTCTTTTTCCGGTTTTTTCACCAGTTTTTTTATCGGATAGATTTGGTTTTTTTCGCCCGGTTTTTTTCTCGGTTTTTTTGACGGACGATGGAAGCCCCTCTTATTTTTTAAGTAGTAGAGATATATATACCTTGACCACATGAATTAATGAAGCCATAAGTTTTGCTGATTTCCTTTGCTTCTTCTTCTCCTGATTAAGATAATTCCCTCACACAAAGCTCCTGGTCCATATGGGTTTAATGGTTTGCTCCTAAAGATATGTTGGCCTATCTATCATTGCACAAGATTTTTATTGGTTGCTAGCTCATTCTCATGCTGGTTGCACAGATCTGCAGTCTCTCAACAGCTCCTATATAACTTTAGTGCCGAAGAAAATCTCCCCTGAAATCATCTTTACTTTTTTTCATTTTCCTTCTTTCTATTCCTTCTTGGAGCGGGTTGCACTATGAACCCCTTACAGTGCATTGAGATTGACCAGGCTCTCTTTAGGGTTTGGGATTTGGCGTAAGAATTAGTCGTCACTTCTTCTCAACGCTCTCTCCTTTTATTTGCATTGGTGGAGCTCGGGGTAATCTGGATAGGACTCTAAGTTTGTTATCACCAATCATGGTAATGTTTATTTCTATCTCTTATTATATTATTTGTTTCTTTGTTGTTGTTGTTATGGAAGAAAACAATGGAATTTATCTCTTCCTAATTATCTCGGCAATAACTAATATCAACCAACAAGTAGCTCTGTCTACCCAATTATATTATAGACACGAGACTAGAAATATTAAGGATGCTCATTAGTAGTGTTATGGACATTGGGCTATAAGGTGGAGACCCTATATATAGGCAGCCCATACCATGCAAGTTAGATATAAGATTAGCTTGAGTCCTTAATCACTAGCTTACGGGTCAACTTATACTACTATAAAAAAAAACCTCTACAACCTCATGTAGAGACACTTTTGTAGAGGCAATTTTTAAAATGCCTTTAAAGTCAGAAGTTATAAAGTGTAGAGACACTTTTTAGAGGCACTTTAAATATTGCCTAAAACACTTTTAATCTAGAGACACTAATAAGGCAATTTGTTAAATATATCTTGTAGAGTCACTTTTTCGGCACTTTAAAATTTGCCAGATATGTAAAGGCATTTTCTTGAGACATTTCAATCTATATAGAGGCACTAATAGGAATCTATTATATACTAAAAGTCCATTAAACTTCCTATAAACGCTCTCAAGCCGCCACGTGGTCTCCTATAAACGCTCCTAAGTCGCCATATGGCATAAATTAGAAAAATTCCTAGAAATTCTAAGAAAAAAGCAAAACATCTGTCCATCCGTTTTCACTTAAATTGGTGGACCCATTATTTCAAGCCGTCAGATTAGTTTAAAAAACAATCTTTCCACATCCACCTCCCTCCTCCCACACATAACCCTCTCTCCCCCTTTGTAGTAAATTAGTTCTTGTCAAGAATTACCATGCTATTCTCCAAGAGAAAATTAATGCAATATGTTTCGTACATATGATCAAATGCTTTTTTTTTTCCGAAAAACATGTGGGCAATACCTCCTCTCCTCACAAAAGGAAATTCCACACTCTCTATCTGTATCTAGCTAATTATTCATGATCATCTTATTAAATGACACTCGCACATCTGTTGATATAAGTAGTGTTGACTGTTCATATGCTCTGGTAAGCATTCATTTAAAAAAAAAGATCTGTAAAGAGGAGACACCTCCACTGTATCCACGCTTGACAACACCAAATTTGATGTACGCATGGACGTTGGACGGAAGAACTCTGCATATCTAAGCGACGTTTGGATGTTGTATGATGATCGAGCAGGGTGTAGGCGAAGGCAAAGGGGCATTACTTTTCTCATGAGTATAGAGAGTCCATATTGCACGATGAATTCCTGACGCCTTCCATGAATAAATAGCAAGTTTGTATAAATATTGAGGCTGAGCTCTATGAATCCAAGGTAGCAAGTGTGCTGGCTAACTGGAGTGGCTTTCAATTCTGGGGTCGTTTATGTCCAACTATTTTATCAAGCACGATATGAGGGGATGGCCTAGGAAATCATACCATCTAACCTTTGCAAACAAAAGAAAATAATGGCGGTATGTTATTTGCTCGAATTTTACTTAATTTACACATCACTCAAATTGGTGGTCTGTACTTTAAAAATAGCATGAAATTTTGATGCTTCAAACAACTAATTCAATTTGAAGAAGCCAAGCAGGTAAGAATCGAGTGTTTTATTGCGTGTAGTGTGCAACATGCATGTGCTCCCTATATGCTGCACAATACACTACCACAGAATCGATTTTCGCGGATGAGCCCCCCTTCATCCTCCGGGGTGGGCCATAACATCAGCCGCCTGCGATAAAGAGATCCGCTAAAAAAAAAAAACAATTACCGCAAGCGAGGCACGCTTACCACCAGTCCACCTGTCGGCCACCCCACTCCTCTGATCTTCAAAAAATCTACTGACTTATGCTCTCCTCCCTTATCCTCTCATCTCCTCTTCATACTCCATCTCCTCTCCTCCACTTCATCGACCGGAGAAGGCAGACGCTTTGTGAAGTGGCAAAGGCAGCGACGACGTTGATGGCTCCCTTCCGAGGACACTGGAGCGGCGGCGGCACCTTCGGCACGCACACGAATGGCTGGTGGATCGACCACCAGTGACCGCACTCGGCACCGACGACTACGCGGTGTCTGGATCCGTTGCTGACAATTGCAGGACGGGTGCATCCGTCGCCGGCGACCGCGTATCACTCTCCTTTAAGAACCATCTAGCTCTTTCTTTGAAATGAGCACAACAAGCAGAGGAAGTGGAGAAAGAGCAAATGTGCAAAACTTGTTGCTTGTGGACCAAATGGACCCTATGTATCTGCACATCTGATTCCCTATGCCTCGTAATCCCTTAACAACAAGATCATAGTGTCATATATACGACACCAATCGATACTGCTTCTACCAAACTATAATGAGCATCATATTATCGGGAGCAAATTAAGTTGATGACGGATAGGCATGTTTTCTTGCATGCTAGCTGTTGGCAACTTTTTGTGACAAGTCGACAAGCACGATCGCAACACCTAAACGTCTTGCGGTGACATGGAGTCGCCAACCACCTCAATCTAGCCAAAGGGCCAAATCAAGATGGGTTTTGCAAAAAGAAAAGCTAAACCGGTTAGCGGAGCCGATTTAGAGATCAAAATCAGCCTCTAGGCCGATTTAGATCGATATGAAGATAACTACCCGTCTTGTGGGCAACACGGAAGGTTTTCAGGACAAACCTACAAAGAGGTGTCGCACTCTCGCAGCGGCGGCGGACGGTTTACGGCGCAAACCGAAAAAGATGGACTAAACTAGGGTAAAATAGAAAACATGGTAAAAGAACGATTCAAATAGATTGTATTCGGGGAGAGATGTTTGCCTGCTGCTAGTAGTAAAACTCTGTCACTCTGAGATTCATGGCGTCAAACAGCTGCGGGCATGCAATCTGATCTCCGCCATTGTGAAGCTTGTTTCACTAGCCAGAGAAATTTCCTACCCAGAAGGTAGATCGTGCACCAGGCCTTAAAATTAGAAGCACTTGAGACGGCATGCACGCATTTGTGGGATTACGAGCGGCAATGACCATCATTTGCTCATTAACCATCATGCGTTGAACTTTCCTTTCTTGTTTTTGGTGTTGCCAAGAGCATTTGATTGAATATAGGCTCATGCCTTCTGTAGGGTCAAATACTCCTGATATCTCACAACCTATTTGCACGTCGAAAATGGCAAGCAGCAACTTTCCCATATCACTGTTACTTTTCCTGTCAAGAGCTATCTATGCATGTCACAATGGAAATATTTGCTTGTGTTTTATGACATATGCATGTCACATTGGTCACAATGAAAATGGCAGCTAGCAAGCTTAAGCTAGTGGGCTGTTCGATGACTGGCACTTTTTGCAAGTGACTATGCATGCTTTAGTATGGAGTTCCTTTATGATGCACCAATACTATGGCTGTTCTTTCCTGGGTGATCTGGGTGATTTGTGAGTGAGTTTTTGCTTCGTTTTCCTGGCGCACGCTTCCCGAACTACTAAACGGTACGTTTTTTTGTAAAAAAAATTTTATAGGAAAGTTTGCTTTAAAAAATCATATTTAATCTATTTTTTGAAGTTTAAAATACTTAATAATCAATTAATCATGTGCTAATGGCTCACCTCGTTTTGCGTATCTTTTCCAATCTCCTCTATCTCCTCTCCTCAAACAACAGCCTATGTACACTAGTGGATCATACTAGTGATGCAACGGCTCAGATCCATTCTATACAATAAAATCTGTATCTCAGTATGGATTAGTAGGGAAAATATGTTGGTAGAAACCGCGTACTCCTCCGTCCCAAAAAACCAACCTAGTATTGGATGGGACGTTTTCTATGTCAGATTTATTGTACTAGAAAACATCCAATACTAGTTGGGTTGTCCAGATTTATTATACAGAAAACATCCATCCAGTATAGGCTGGGTTTTTTGGGATGGAGGGGAGTGTGGAACTTTGAAACTGTGCTGGATCGAAAAAGGAATATCGAAAAGGCTTAAAAAAAAAAAGAAGATTTTAGATGATAATTAATAAAGAAAGACGTAAAATCACTAAGAGCTTGGAGTTAGTAAGAAACATATAGTATATGAATACTAGGAAAAACAAATCCATCAATACTAGGGCTGTTTTAATATAGAGTATGGAGAGAAATAAAATATCAAAAGTGAAAAATGTAAACGGATTAAAGCGAGATAAAGCCATTATAGAAAATCCAATAGTGTTCAGCATACGTGCATATTTACGAAAAAAATTAGACAAAAAGAACGATTGCGATCATGACCATGGACGAATCTTGGAACGTCTTTTTTTCGATCCAACGGCAGTTTCAAAGTTTCCACCACACATGTGGTTTCTACCACATTATTTTCCTTGGATAGTACATATATCACTGTGTATGCTAGTATATGTATGGGTATTATTGGAAAAATAAAACATTCACTACTAGAAAAATAATTTTCATGTGTTTGGGAAAAAATTTTGCTGGCGGCTACGAGATTAAAACTGCCATCGAGAAAATAGGAGGGTGGGGTGGTCATGGGTCGCTAGCGAAAAACCTATCTTCGCTAGCGCTGCCTTAAGCTGGCTACCCAGCGAAGATATGGTATTTTCGCTGGCGGCCTCTTAACTTGACGCCAGTGAAAAATCAATCTTCACTGGCGGATTGATGACGTTTGGCGCCAGCAAAAATAAACCTATTTCGCTGGCGGTAGGAACAGTATTTTACGCGGTGTTAAACATCGAGTCTCATTAAAACCTACCACCTGGCCTCATTTTCTCCGCCTCTCTCCCTCTTTCTCTCCTTCTCCTCCTTCGTCTCCTCCTCCCACAAGGCCGGCGGCGGCGCTCGGCGGGAGGAGCTCGCGCGCGCGGCGCTCGGCGGGAGGGCTCGGGCGCGTGGAGCTCGCCCGGAGGGCTCGGGCACGGGCGGGGGGCTCGGGCGCGGGCGGCACTTGGGCGGGAGGGGCTCGGGCACGGCGGCGCTCAGTCGGAGGGGCT
>CM020188.1:11886429-11933835 GCA_009805545.1 Oryza longistaminata | reverse complement strand
GGGGTTTTACAATGAACCGGCCTTGTTTCTTAAATAGGGTTGTCTTGCCCTCTACAGGCTCTCTCCGACATCCAACTCGGATAGAAACCAAAGGAAACACGAAACCTGACTTCCCGAGTAGGAAACCCGTTACTTTCCAAATTTTGGCAATCTTTCCCATTTTAATCCTAGGTGAAAATTTGGGTGTAAACACATGCCCCCTGCCTTTTGATGAACAAAGTGAATCTAAAAGCATAGAACATGTTTTTGGTCTTAGGACAATACCCAATTACCGGCCATAGTACCTCCTAAGCGTCTTGCCGAACGCTCGGGAAGTATTTCTTCAAGTATTTCCCATTAATTCATCTCTGAAAACACCGTCTTGAAGTGTCTTCATCTCCCTCAAAGTCTTCAAACGCTCGTCGATGACATCTTCAATATTACTTCCCATCAAGGTCTTGTAATCTTCAACCGACAAGTCGCCTTGCTTGAAATACCGAAGAGAGCCAAGATTTACCTCAACTGGCAAACGGCAATTTCAACAATGTTTTATTACTCGACTCGGCTTAGCCATTAGCCTGAGCGTAGTAAAGAGAAGAACTCAACAACTTAATATCATAAGATTCGGCAAAAACTTCTCACTTCTTTGGACATAAAAGAAGCTCTTTAACGTTTGAGGAATACCGAATCTATGAACAATATGCTTCAAAATAAAGTCAATTACCTCCGTACAAGTAATATTCTCGAGCGGCACGGCTTCGACTCACTTAGTGAAGTAATCCATTGCAACTAGCACGAACCAATGCCCTTTTGATGACGAATGATAAATTTGACCAATGAAATCCAAGCCCAACCTTGGAACGGCCATGGTTTGATGATAATATTCAATTATAGCGATAGCGCTAATTTGAAATTGCCGATCCGTTAACAATCTTCACTCTCTCTGTAGCACTTGAAAAATATTCATCAATTACTTTCCCGCAATCAAACCCCACTCTCTTAAACAACAATTTATCTTACGGGCCGATTGATGAATTTCACGAATCCCCTCATGTACTACTCTCCTAGCAACTTTAGATTGATCATTATCTAAGTACTTCAACAATACTCCATCTATTTTTTGGCGATATAATATTTGAACGTTTGCCGCCGATTCTTCCGATTAACCTTAAGACTAGGATCTTTCAAAATATTCTATTCAAAGAATTCCTCCAAGTTATTTCTAACTCATGGGCACAAATGTCCGAATTCACAATTAATTTGGCCTTTTAATCAATTGTAACGTGCCCCCCAGCCCCTGTCCGGGATCGGTCAGACTGGCCCACACAATACCGGTCAGACCGCCCTATCTACCGGTCAGACGGTCATGCAGAGCCGGTCAGACCGCCGGTACCACCGGTCAACCGGCCGTGCAATGCCGGTCAGACCGCCCCTAGTCTATGACTTTGCCAATTTCGTTCAAACTTTTGAAATCAAAGCATCGGCCTTTAGTTACAATTTTTTTTCGCATAATAGCCAGATGCTTGCTGTATCAAAGTTATTGGACCAAATTCCTTCTCTCTAGACATATGAAAAATTATAACATTCAACTAATATGTCCTAAGATGAATACTAATTTAATTGGCTTTTGAAACAATAATCATCGTGACATCAAAAACACTTAACCAATTGAAGCATGATCAATAATGAATCACCAAAGTCATATGTGTCACATGCATTAGATCCATAAACTAAAAATGTAAGTAATCGGCTTGAGCATGTATGCAAAATATTAACAATGGCAAGTTCCTAAAGAAAACCACTCTAGAGCAAATCATCACATTGACCATTGATATTAGCCGAATTACTAAGTAAGCAAAACTTCATGGTGCAATAAATATAAAATCTATATCTTATATGGTTGATCCATAAAAACACATATGATTTGCCTTTAAATATATCAAGAGTCATGAGCCAAATCATACTTCAAACAAATTATATGCCAATCTACCCAATTCTACTACCTAGAACTGGCATTTGCAACATGTATGTATAATATCAATTTGATAGGCAAAAACACACATGTGCTAGATAGCAAGCAATGTTCTAATAACATGGCATAGGCAATATAATATAATAGTAAAACTCAATAAACTCATACCTTGCCTTAGCATCCAACAAACGGCGACTGAAAGATGTGATGTTGTATCCATCGCCGTTCATCTTCTCTGGTTCCCTCATGAGCATATTAATGTCTTTGTCCCCAAGCAAAATCGGCTTTCTAGGTTGCGCGATTTCGAAGGCAAGACGGATACCGCACTAACACCCATAGCATCAATGTGAAGGAGACTTATCTCTAATGACGATGATTCTTCTCTCATCAAATTGGATTTATCTCTACTATGGGAATCACCGGTCTCTTAACATTTAACTCTTTAGATCTCCACACTTGCCTAGGTGCTTTTCGAGGCTCTAAATTATTAATGTTTTGTTCTCCACATCTTCGGCTCCTTTTCCTTTTGACCTATGGCCCGAAGACGTTGTAGCCTCCTCTTTTGAGAGCGAGATAAGCCGGAAGGTACCACTTCGGCTGTGGTTGTTTTCCAGGAGCTAACAATGATTCTTCATATTTTGGTCGGAAGTATAAGCAACTATGTTGCCTCTCAATTTTCCCACTCTTCTGCAATACCCCTCGATCAGAACCGGGCCTCTAGCCCGTCAGACCGGCTGTAAGCCGTCGGTCAAACCGGCCAGGAGGTCGGTCAGACCGGCCGTGTCTGGCGATCAGACCGGCCAGCTGTCTCGGTCAGACCGCCAATGTCGACAGCAACGGCGTCGCTTTAGTCCTTCTCCGCTTGTATAGTTTTCGGCCGCATCTTTAGTAGGTACATGAACACCTTGATATTTCTCCTTGATAGCAACGACCTCCGGAGCTTTGGCTTCTTTTCTCACCCACACCTTCTTCACCTTTTTCCACCTTTGATCCACCGACCGATTCTTTTGTGAGAAAACGGTTTTGTCTTGAATTAGATGATGATTCGGTAGCTGACCTAGATGATTCCTTCCACTCTGATAATACGGCATAGGTGGTTGAGGCATCCATGGCATATAATACATAAAAGGATAATCAATATAATGACATTAAATATGGATAACCATAGGCATCACAACCGAAGGTTTATATGGAGTTGGTATGGTGATGGCTCCGATTGCTTTGAATGTTTGACCAAATATCTTCCTACGAGATGATCTTGGTCTTTTCGAATCACTAGTTTGGTTATCAAATCGTTGACGCGCTTCCTTTCTTGTATTTTGCCATAAGCATCTCAAAAGTGAGCTTTCCGGCTTTTTTGGTCTTTGGGAATAGATGACCCATCCTTTACAACTTTATGATCTTCGGCCTTCGTATTTTTATCCTATTATTGGCCGAAGATCCCCAATAATAACACTTTTCTCTTTCTTTTCATCAACATCAATAGACTAATTAGGGAGAGGATCCACTGAGGGCTCGGCGGATCCGGCCGCCGCAGGGCCGCGGGTGGCGGATCCAGCTGTGGGAGGGGCGTGTGCGGCGGATCGGGCTGTGTGACCCTGCCCTCCCTCCCCTCGCTCTCTCAGATCTGACGGTGACCTTGCCTTCCGTCCCCTTCAGGCGACGCCGGCTTCCTCCAGCCTCGAGGCGCATGGCGGTTGTGGCGGCGACGACGATGGTGACGTGGGGCGGATCCGGTGGTGCGATGGTTGGAGACCGGCGACGCCCTCCCTCCCCTCTTCTCCGATCCGGCGATGGTTTGAGACGGTGGCGGCAGCAACCTCCAAGGTCGCCGGCAATGATGTTTGCATGTTGAAAATGCTATGTGACAAATCGATGTAGATATTTGGATGCTGTGAGAAATTGGTGTTTGCATGTTGATATCTGGATGTTGATGTGAATGTGGACTGGATTTGAATATTGTCTTGATGTGGATTTGAAATTGAAAATACAGCGGATTTCTGAATGTTTTTGCTGGCGGTTAGAGGGTATCTGGCATTTGGTTTATTTTATTTTATTTTCCTCGAAATCGATTATCGCTAGCGGCTGGCATAGCACAACCGCCTGCAAAATTTGATTATTGCTGGCGGTCCTCATAAGGCTGCAGCCAGCGAAGATATTTTTCGCTGGCGGCTGTCTTAAGCAGGACGCCAGTGAAAATACATTTTTGCTGGCAGCCGCTAGCGAATACATATCTTTGCTGGCGGTCGATAACCGTCGGTGAAGATCTTGATTTTCACTGGCCTTTGGTTTGTGGCGGCTCTAAATTCCGCCAGCAAAAATCTAAAATGGCCGCCACGAAAGATAGTTTTCGTAGTAGTGAATGGCATATCTGTAGTTTGTTAGGTACAACTATGAAATATCAAGGATTTCCCTTTAAGTTGATTGATCTCAATCAACAGTGGCTACTCCGACGAAAGCCTTTCTCTTGTGGAATACTTGACATAACTTTACATCGACAGCTGAGATTTGATCATAAATTGATGCAAGCACTCAACTAAACGGACTGACATATTGTACGTTGTTAGCTTGCAGACAAGCCTAATTGTTAGCAGACCAAATGCTGTATGGGCTGTACTATGGGTTCGATTAGTCCATGTCAAGCTTAAAGACCAAAGTGAAACAAGAGAGCTAGCAGCTTGGCTATAAAGGAGTAATGCTTCGGAGAAGAATCAAACAGAAAACTTAAGGTTTTGGCTTGGCTTGGCGACGGCGGCGACCTAGAGGCAGCTTGGCTCCTTGTCAATCCCTCTCCTTCCTTTCCTCTTGTGCTGATAGCAGATTGTATCCAGTACTTTATCTACGTATTGTCCACTACCAAACCATGAGTTGTACTTAATAGTTGCAGCTCAATTCCATCTTTGTGTTCAACTGATTTTGTACTGGAATTTGCCTTGCTTGAACTGGTAAATTGAGTTGCTAACAAGTAACTACATATATCTATATCTATATCTATTTCTATACCTAATTAAAAAATAAGTAAGGTTTCCAGTTGATTTTTTCGTCCGTCATTAAAGGGTGGGCCCACGTGATTATGGGACCACCTATACATTTGTCGACAAATTTTCTCCTAAAAATTTGACAGATGTAATTATAGTACAATCGTAGTGTAATTACACTGTAACTTATATGTAATTATACTGTAACTTGCACGTAACTACAGCGTAACTTGTATATAAGTTTCATGTAAGATTTGTTTTGGTGAGGAAGAAAAATAAAATCACAACACACACATATGTGTAAGGATTTGTTCCCACAACCTTTATTTTACCGAAATAACATATTACGTAGAGATTTTTGAAAGTTACATACAAGTTACACTATAGTTACAGTGTAATTACATGCAAGTTACAGTGTAATTACACTACGATTATACTGTAATTACATCTGTCAAATTTTTGGGAGAAAATTTGTCGACAAATATATAGCAAAATCGAAAAAAAAAGAGAAACCTAGCGAGCAGCCCAGCCAAGACGGCAGCAGGCCGGCCCAACAAAAAGCGAACGCAGCCCAGCAGCCAGCCCACAGAGCAGAGAAGCAGCAGCCCAGCACAACACAGTTCTGCATGATATTGTAGCAACTGAGCACTGTAGCACGAATAATACCACTAAATAGGAGGCTTGCCTGAGACTAATAACACTAAATAAAGTTTCTGTTTGGACCCATGTCTACCAGGAATTGGATAAAAAAACTATTTCATTATTTTGGAAAAGTAAAAAACAATCACATATCTTTCTTTTTTATAAAAAACATGTAACCACCAAAAAATAAATTATTTATCGACAAAATAAATTACTTTTAGAAAATAGAAAGCAATCACATGTCTTTCTTTTTTAAAAAAGCACGTAGTCACCAACAAAATGAATCGTGTTTACATCCAAATTTTTTTCCCTCGTTCACATCAATTTTTTTTCCATTCGTGGTATGTTTTTGTTCTAATTTTTTTAGAGTGAGAGCTATTCTGTGATACACCACTTTTTTTTCTTTACATTCATCGTACGATTTCCTTCTGTTTTTTTAGTGAAAGCGATTATGCAATTAGAGTGCAGTGAGGTTAATCTTCACCCGTTGCAACGCACGGGCATTTTTTCTAGTATTGTTTAATTTGCATACCGGCATCAAGCTTATAAGACAAGTTTATCCACAAATTTACCTAGAACAGTTCTACATTGACGTCATGTTGCAACCTCGGTTTGATCCTAACGTATGGAAGGAAAAAAAGTAAAGTGCGTTCTAGTTTGTTTGTGCCCAAGTTCTTTAAGTTAATTGATCTATTCCCTTCCCTCTTCTCCGATCCGGCGATGGTTTGAGACGGTGGCGGCAGCAACCTCCAAGGTCGCCGGCAATGATGTTTGCATGTTGAAAATGCTATGTGACAAATCGATGTAGATATTTGGATGCTGTGAGAAATTGGTGTTTGCATGTTGATATCTGGATGTTGATGTGAATGTGGACTGGATTTGAATATTGTCTTGATGTGGATTTGAAATTGAAAATACAGCGGGTTTCTGAATGTTTTTGCTGGCGGTTAGAGGGTATCTGGCATTTGGTTAATTTTATTTTATTTTCCTCGAAATCGATTATCGCTGGCGGTTGGCATAGCACAACCGCCTGCAAAATTTGATTATTGCTGGCGGTCCTCATAAGGCTGCATATTTTTCGCTGGCGGCTGTCTTAAGCAGGACGCCAGTGAAAATACATTTTTGCTGGCGGCTGCCGCTAGCGAAGACATATCTTTGCTGCTGGTCGATAACCGTCAGCGAAGATCTTGATTTTCACTGGCCTTTGGTTTGTGGCGGCTCTAAATTCCGCCAGCAAAAATCTAAAATGGCCGCCACGAAAGATAGTTTTCGTAGTAGTGAATGGCATATCTGTAGTTTGTTAGGTACAACTATGAAATATCAAGGATTTCCCTTTAAGTTGATTGATCTCAATCAACAGTGGCTACTCCGACGAAAGCCTTTCTCTTGTGGAATACTTGACATAACTTTACATCGACAGCTGAGATTTGATCATAAATTGATGCAAGCACTCAACTAAACGGACTGACATATTGTACGTTGTTAGCTTGCAGACAAGCCTAATTGTTAGCAGACCAAATGCTGTATGGGCTGTACTATGGGTTCGATTAGTCCATGTCAAGCTTAAAGACCAAAGTGAAACAAGAGAGCTAGCAGCTTGGCTATAAAGGAGTAATGCTTCGGAGAAGAATCAAACAGAAAACTTAAGGTTTTGGCTTGGCTTGGCGACGGCGGCGACCTAGAGGCAGCTTGGCTCCTTGTCAATCCCTCTCCTTCCTTTCCTCTTGTGCTGATAGCAGATTGTATCCAGTACTTTATCTACGTATTGTCCGGGCTCGGCGGATCCGGCCGCCGCAGGGCCGCGGGTGGCGGATCCAGCTGTGGGAGGGGCGTGTGCGGCGGATCGGGCTGTGTGACCCTGCCCTCCCTCCCCTCGCTCTCTCAGATCTGACGGTGACCTTGCCTTCCGTCCCCTTCAGGCGACGCCGGCTTCCTCCAGCCTCGAGGCGCATGGCGGTTGTGGCGGCGACGACGATGGTGACGTGGGGCGGATCCGGTGGTGCGATGGTTGGAGACCGGCGACGCCCTCCCTCCCCTCTTCTCCGATCCGGCGATGGTTTGAGACGGTGGCGGCAGCAACCTCCAAGGTCGCCGGCAATGATGTTTGCATGTTGAAAATGCTATGTGACAAATCGATGTAGATATTTGGATGCTGTGAGAAATTGGTGTTTGCATGTTGATATCTGGATGTTGATGTGAATGTGGACTGGATTTGAATATTGTCTTGATGTGGATTTGAAATTGAAAATACAGCGGATTTCTGAATGTTTTTGCTGGCGGTTAGAGGGTATCTGGCATTTGGTTTATTTTATTTTATTTTCCTCGAAATCGATTATCGCTAGCGGCTGGCATAGCACAACCGCCTGCAAAATTTGATTATTGCTGGCGGTCCTCATAAGGCTGCAGCCAGCGAAGATATTTTTCGCTGGCGGCTGTCTTAAGCAGGACGCCAGTGAAAATACATTTTTGCTGGCAGCCGCTAGCGAATACATATCTTTGCTGGCGGTCGATAACCGTCGGTGAAGATCTTGATTTTCACTGGCCTTTGGTTTGTGGCGGCTCTAAATTCCGCCAGCAAAAATCTAAAATGGCCGCCACGAAAGATAGTTTTCGTAGTAGTGAATGGCATATCTGTAGTTTGTTAGGTACAACTATGAAATATCAAGGATTTCCCTTTAAGTTGATTGATCTCAATCAACAGTGGCTACTCCGACGAAAGCCTTTCTCTTGGGGAATACTTGACATAACTTTACATCGACAGCTGAGATTTGATCATAAATTGATGCAAGCACTCAACTAAACGGACTGACACATTGTACGTTGTTAGCTTGCAGACAAGCCTAATTGTTAGCAGACCAAATGCTGTATGGGGTGTACTATGGGTTCGATTAGTCCATGTCAAGCTTAAAGACCAAAGTGAAACAAGAGAGCTAGCAGCTTGGCTATAAAGGAGTAATGCTTCGGAGAAGAATCAAAATGCTGTGAGAAATTGATGTTTGCATGTTGATATTTGGATGTTGATGTGAATGTGGACTGGATTTGAATATTGTCTTGATGTGGATTTGAAATTGAAAATACAACGGATTTCTGAATGTTTTTGCTGGCGGTTAGAGGGTATCTGGCATTTGGTTAATTTTATTTTATTTTCCTCGAAATCGATTATCGCTGGCGGCTGGCATAGCACAACCGCCTGCAAAATTTGATTATTGCTGGCGGTCCTCCTTAAGCTAGTGGGCTGTTCGATGACTGGGCACTTTTTGCAAGTGACTATGCATGCTTTAGTATGGAGTTCCTTTATGGTGCACCATACTACCGTACACTAGTGGATCATACTAGTGATGCAACGGTTCAGATCCATTCTATACAATAAAATCTGTATCTTCAGTATGGATAGTAGGGAAAATATGTGGTAGAAACCGCATACTCCCTCCGTCCCTTAAAAAAAAACCAACCTAGTATTGGATGAGACGTTTTCTATGTCCAGATTTATTGTACTAGAAAACATCACATCCAATACTAGGTTAGGTTGTCCAGATTTATTGTACTAGAAAATATCCCATCTAATAATAGGCTGGGTTTTTTTGGGACGGAGGGAGTATGTGGTGGAAACTTTGAAACTGCCGCTGGATCGAAAAAAGACGTGCAATGACATGGATGAATCTTGGACGTCCTTTTTTCGATCCAACGGCAATTTCAAAGTTTCCACCACACATGTGGTTTCTACCGCATATTTTCCCTGGATAGTACATATATCACTTGTATGCTAGTATATGTATGAGTATTATTGGAAAAATAAAACAATCACTACTAGAAAAACGATTTTTCATGGCGTTTGGGAAAAATTTTTGCTGGCGGCTACGAGATAAAACCGCCATCGAGAAAAATAGGGAGGGTGGGGGGTCATGGGTCGCTAGCGAAAACCTATCTTCGCTAGCTGTCGCCTTAAGCTGGCTGCCAGCGAAGATATGGTATTTTCGCTGGCGGCCCTCTTAACTTGACGCCAGCGAAAACATCAATATTCACTGGCGGAGTGATGACGTTGGGCGCCAGCAAAAATAAACCTATTTTCACTGGCGGTAGGAACAGTGTTTTACGCGGTATTAAAATCGAGTCTCATTAAAATCCTACCTACCTGGCCTCATTTTCTCCGCCTCTCTCCCTCTTTCTCTCCTTCTCCTCCTTCGTCTCCTCCCTCCCCACAGCGCGGCGCCGCTCGGGCGGGAGGTGCTCGCGCGCGGCGGCGCTCGGCTTAGGAGGGCTCGGGCGCGGTGGGAGCTCGCGTCGGGGAGGGGCTCGGGCACGGGCGGGAGGGCTCGGGCACGGGCGGCTCTCAGTCGGGAGGGGCTCGGCGGATGCCGGCCGCCGCAGGGCCGCGGGTGCGGATCAGCCGTGGGAGGGGCGTGTGCGGCATGATTGGGCTGCAAGTGACAATGCCTCCTCCCCTGCTTCTCTCAGATCTGACGGTGACCTTGCCTTCGCTCCCCTTCAGGTGACGGCGGCTCCTCCCAGCCCTCGAGGCGCAGGCGGTTGTGGCGGCAACGCACGATGGTGACGTGGGCGGATCCGGTGGTGCGATGGTTGGAGACGGCGACGCCCTCCTCCCCTCTTCTCCGATCCGGCGATGGTTTGAGACGGTGGCGCGCAACTCCAAGGTCGCCGGCAATGATGTTTGCGTGTTGAAAATGCTATGTGACAAATCGATGTAGATATTTGGATGCTGTGAAAATTGATGTTTGCATGTTGATATTGGATGTTGAAGTGAATGTGGACTGGATTTTGAATATTGTCTTGATGTGGATTTGAAATTGAAAATACAGCGGGGTTTCTGAATGTTTTCTGCTGGCGGTTAGAGGGTATCTGGCATTTGGTTAATTTATTTTATTTCTCTCGAAATCGAATTCGCTGGCGGCTGGCCATAGCACAACCGCCTGCAAAATTTTGATTATTGCTGGCGGTCCTCATAAGGCTGCAGCCAGCAAGATATTTTCGCTGGCGGCTGTCTTAAGCAGCGCGCATGAAAATACATTTTGCTAGCGACTGCTTAAAACAGCCGCTAGCGAAGACATATTTTTTGCTGGCGGTCGATAACCATCAATAAAGATCTTGATTTTCACTAGCTTTGGTTTGTGGCGGCTCTAAATTCCACCAGCAAAAATCTAAAATAGCCCCACGAAAGATAGTTTTCGTAGTAGTTAATGGCATATATGTAGTTTGTTAGGTACAACTATGAAATATCAAGGATTTCCTTTAAGTGATTGATCTCAATCCAACAGTGGCTTACTCCGACGCAAGCCTTTCTCTGTGGAATACTTTGACTAAACTTTACATCGACAGCTGAGATTTGATCATAAATTGATGCAAGCACTCAACTAAACGGACTGACACATGTGACGTTGTTAGCTGCAGACAAGCCTAATTGTTAGCAGACCAAATCTGTAGAGTAAATCCTCGTGTACACCATGAAAACTCACCTAATCCCTTCTATACCTCACAATTTTACACGATCCTCTCTGTACCTGAAATTTTGCTTTGATCCCTTCCATGCCCCTCCGTTAGGTTTCTTCATTTTCACCTTATGTGTGGTTCCAAATGTCTAAAACACCCTTTAGATGGAAAGAGTGCCAGCTAGAGTGGCATCAGGAGGGAGGCGGGGGCGCGGTGGCCAGCGACGCCCGCGCATGGGGGGGGGGCCGGCGGCCCTTGCTGCGGGGGCGCGTGGCCGGCGACACCACGCCGCGGGAGGGCGCGGTGGCGGCGTGACGGCGGCTGGACGACGGCGCGCACGGCCGGAAAGCGGGACGACGGCGGCGCGCGGGGGAGGGCTGTGGCTGGCAACGCCGTGCGCGGGGAGGCGGCTGGACGACGGCGTCCCGCGCGGCCGTGACGGCGGCTGGACGGCGGCGCGCGGCGGAGGGGCGGTGGCCGGCCGGCACGCGCGGTGGGAGGACGGTGGCCGGCGGCGCAACGCGCGGCTGACGGCGTGGACGACGGCCGCGCGGCGGGGCGGTGGCTGGACGACGGCGCGCGCGAGCCGCGGCCCTAGCGGGGGCGCGGTGGTCGGCCGCCTGCGCGGCGAGGGGCGGGTGGCGGCGGCGCGCCCGCGCGTGGGATGCGGTGGCCGGCGGCCCTTGCGGGGGGAGGGCGGTGGCCGGCGATGCCTGCGCAGCGCGGAGGGCGGCTGGACGATGGCGCCCCGCGCGGCGAGACGGCGGCTGGACGACGACCTGCGTGGCCGGAGGGCAGTGGGACGGCGGCGTGCAGAGGCCATTCGCGTGGAAGAGGATGAGGGAGAAGAAAAGGGGAACTTTAGTTTGGTTGGCAGGGGCATTTGGTATTTTCTAAAAATTCTGACACAACATAATACACGGCTTTGAGCAACGTATCTAATGGAAACTTTACGGGAGGGGCATGGAAGGGATCAAAGCGAAATTTCAGGGGTACACAAAGGATCGTGTAAAATTCGAGGGGTATAGAAGGGATTAGGTGAGTTTTCATGTGTACACAAGGGATTTACTCAATGCTGTATGGCTGTACTATGGGCTCGATTAGTCCATACCAAGCTTAAAGACCAAAGTGAAACAAGAGAGCTAGCAGCTTGGCTATTAAAGGAGTAATGCTTCGGAGAAGAATCAAACAGAAAACTTAAGGTTTTGGCTTGCGCTGGCACGGCGGCGACCTAGAGGCTGCTTGGCTCCCTGTCAATCTCTCTCCTTCCTTTGCTCTTGTGCTGATAGCAGATTGTATCCAGTACTTTATCTACGTATTGTCCACTACCAAACCATGAGTTGTACTTAATAGTTGCAGCTCAATTCCATCTTTGTGTTCAAACTGATTTGTACTGGAATTTGCCTTGCTTGAACTGGTAAATTGAGTTGCTAACAAGTAACTACATATATCTATATTTATATCTATTACTAATTAAAAAAATAAGTAAGGTTTCCGGTTGATTTTTTTCGTCCGTCATTAAAGGGTGGGCCCACGTGATTATGGACCACCTATACATTTATCGACAAATTTTCTCTTAAAAATTTGACAGATGTAATTATAGTACAATCGTAGTGTAATTACACTGTAACTATATGTAATTATACTGTAATTTGCACGTAACTACAGCGTAACTTGTATATAAGTTTCATGTAAGATTTGTTTGGCGAGGAAGAAAAATAAAATCACAACACACACATATGTGTAAGGATTTGTTCCCACAACCTCTATTTTACCGAAATAACATATTACGTAGAGATTTTTGAAAGTTACATACAAGTACACTATAGTTCTGTTGCTTCAGGTCTTACACTACGATTGTACTGTAATTACAATGTTCATGTCAAATTTAATATATCTTAGTCGAAAATTTTGTAGAACAAATATAGAGCAAAATCGAAAAAAAAAGAAGGAGAACCTAGTGAGCAGCCCAGCCAAGACGGCAGCAGGCCGGGCCCACAAAAAGCGACGCAGCCCAGCAGCGCACAACACAGTTCTGCATGTATCGTAGCAACTGAGCACTGTAGCACAATAATACCACCTATAGGCTTCCTGAGACTAATAATACTAAATAAAGTTTGTGTTTGGACCCATGTCTACCAGGAATTGGATAAAAAAAACTATTTCATTATTTTGGAAAAGTAAAAAACAATCACATATCTTTCTTTTTTATAAAAAAAAGTAACCACCAAAAAATAAATTATTTACGACAAAATAAATTACGTTTAGAAAATAGAAAACAATCACGTGTCTTTCTTTTTATAAAAGCACGTAGTCACCAACAAAATGAATCGTTTACATCCAGATTTTTTCCCTCGTTCACATCAATTTTTTTCCATTCGTGGTATGTTTCGTTCTAATTTTTTTTGAGTGAGAGCTATTCTGTGATACACCACTTTTTTTCTTTACATTTTTTTCTTACATTCATCGTACGATTTCCTACTGTTTTTTTACTGAAAGCGATTATGCAATTAGATGCAGTGAGGTTAATCTTCACCCGTTGCAACGCACGGGCATTTTTTCTAGTATATTTAATTTGCATACCGGCATCAAGCTATTAAGACAAGTTTACCACAAATTTACCTAGAACAGTTCTATTGAAATCCCTAATGATTTTTTTATAAATTGTGTATTACGTAACATTGACGTCATGTTGCAACCTCGGTTTGATCTAACGTATGGAAGGGAAAAAAAGTTAAAGTGCGTTCTAGTTTTTGTGCCCAAGTTCTTTAAGTTAATTGATCTATTCCTTAGCAACATAGATCAATCGATTCCTTTAGCATTGTCCTGCCATACTTCAGCATCTGACGAGATATGAGGTCGTATACGAGTGGTTGTTTTCAGTCCTCAGCACTGTACGTCTAGAGCTCATCCCCCATAACAGTTTGCAAGGCTGGTGAACGAGTCAAGAGGGGATCGATCGATTCTCTGGCCAAGCCGAGCACTATGATGAGTCTCAACAGCAGTACGAGGATATCCTGTTCCAAATGCTTGCACAAGATGGCTTTTCGCACTCTGGAGTTTGTAATCATTCAAGATGTCTCACATGCCTACATTGTAGAGTATGGTATGGAAACCAATTATTTGATTATTCAAGTGAGATATGGTTCCCTATATATATTTGTGTGCAATGTGTAGAAATTAATTAAGGAGTGGCAGTCACCAGCAGATAGGCCGGTCAATCTCATCAGTGGCTAAGAGCACCCGTAATAGTAAAGTAAGGTGCTATCTATAAAAACATGTACATCTCAGTAATAGACTAGATTAATAGTAAACCACTTTAATGGTATATCTACATGGGTATCTATAGCTCTCTAATTCATTGCCTCGTTTTTCTCTATAGACTATCTCCAGGTTAGTAGATAGCTTTGCTTTTTATTTTTATTTAATCTCTTCCAAGTAAGAAAATATACTGATATAGATCTTTGTAGAGAGCCTATCGATAACCATTGCGGGTGCCCTAACATATCCTTTCTGTTTGGTCTTCCCCGAGAACATCCGGTTGAAACATATGCTAATGATGTTTGCATGCAGTGGTCAAATTAATGCTCTTGATACCTCACAAGTCCTATTGCATCCTCCAACATTTTAGAGATAGAAGACAAGCAACAGAGTTCCCACATCTTAAATTGTCTTTTTCTCAATAGTGAGTGATTGGGTACGGGGTATATTATTGAAGGTAGTTTGCAGCGTGTATGAGTTGTCCTCTCTGCTTTTCCATTATATTATAAGATATAATTTTTTTTAACATGTGTTGTCTCCCTTGTCAGATACTGTATGAATTAATTCCATAGGATAGGGGATGCTTATACCTTATTCAAATAAGGGGATTACAATAGTTGAATGTAATATATCTTCAAACACTTGTTAGAATACTTCTTTTATTTGGAACTTGTGGCCGTCTGCACAATTTTGTGTCAATAATCCTAGACATAATAATTTGCACGCGGGCACTCACAACACGCGTACACTCATTCATGGCAATTGTATGATTTGAACTCGGGTGGCTGGTTACATCACAAGGAACCTAACACGTTGAGCTACGCTCACTTCGCGGTGCACAAGAATATTTGGAAAAGACATGATCCCATCTTCTGTGACTATCGAATGCTCCTGATGTCTTACAAACCTACTTGCATCCAACATGTAGAACTGGAACAAGTTGCAAATTTGCCATCTAATTGGTGATATTCTATTTTCTCCAAGAACATCTTGGAAACTTTTTGTTTATTCGTGGTTGTGATATGCAAATCTATTTTACCAACGTTCTCGTAGAGTGGGCAAGGGCCGTCCACCTGTGCATTTGTATGACTTAACTCTCTGCTATGGTGTTCTCTTATAGGTAAGCTTTACAACCAGAAAAATATTCTGAGGACTGATTCCTGATATTACTAAAAGATGTGATGTGTGCTTGTAATACACGACAACAAGCCACCTATATATATATGGATGTATTGCATTCATTACAAGCGCTGAAATATTGCACGATTTTCACAGGGCTTAGATAAGTGGCCACAACAATCAGGGAAAAATTCCCAATGTTCTGTCCAACACCAAAGGCCAAAGTTTAGGTGATTCAACACATCAAAGACTTGAGTGTCTCCACATGAGGATTGTTGACATATATGTAAGTGAATTGCCCACTCCACATCAGAGGCTTTAACCTTTTCGTTGAGTGCAAGCAACGCAATTACTACATTTTATTAGCTTTTAAAGCAACTTTAACCACAAATTTACCTACGTTGAAATCCTATGCATGTATCAACAATTGGTAGGGAAATAAAACAGTAGAAACTACTTCATGCACTCAAATGGATTTATATATATATTAGTGGGTTTACATGTCAATGCAGTCATGCGCCAGTCCGTTCAATCCTAAACTGGAATAGAAATTAAGGTCACTAGAAATAGTATCCTGTTTGATGTGTGCCTAAGTTCTTCATTTAATCAAGTGCCATTCATTGACAATTCACTAGCTACCTCCGGCGCGCCTGAGTTGTGGCAAGTAAGCACAATCACGTTGATTAATCAACAATTCTGGCAGCGTCAATGTATGAACTCGTATATTTCTCTGTGTTTCATTTCTGACCCAATATGTGTTGACATATTGCTAAATAATTTTATGGTGTTAGTATTGACTAGCAGTCACTGTGTGGCACATTAGGGTTCGCATTTCACTGCGTCCTCTTAGGAACGAACACAATAAACTAGACCAACCAGAGAAGGATGAATGGTTATAGTACTAAAAACCAAAATTTTTAGCGGAATTAACACTTACCCTCGTAGTTGATGGACATACCGGTTAGATCGTCATGTGCATACCGGTCTGACCGTCCCTATGCCGCCAATCTGACTAGTATTGCCCAGCCGGTCGAACCACCGCCTCCTCGCATTGCCGCTGCTCAGCGCTGCCTGTTTGACCGCCGCCTTCTCGCCGGTTAGACCACCCGTAGTATTTCGGTCAAACCGTCGGGATCTAGAAAAATGCGTATCGACAAAACTCTTGAAAGTAGATGAACTTTATTGCATCAATATGTATTTACAAAGTGTATCTAAAGCAGTCTCTCTCAATTCTTAAACTTTGATTGAAATCTCAAAGCAAACCCTAACTATTCTCTCCCAATAAGTTGATATCTTCTCCCTAAGCATAGTCTCGTGCCTCACTATTGATCAAGACTAACCTTAAGTCACCTACACACAATCAGACGAAATAACTGTTTCTGAGCATTGATATCACAACCTAACCCATGTTAGTCACACGTACTCACACCAACATCCAATATAATTCTAAACCAATTCATCGAATAAATCATTAGCAAAGCTAATTGTTCATCACAAAATATTAATCACGACAATGATGGCACATCCTCAAGTGTAGTAGGATGTACATGCCATTTTCTAGACCTTAGTGTTCACCCTTGGATCTCGATTCGCATGGCCAGCGACAGTGAGCACACCACATAATTATGCCATTGGTTCTTGAGCGAATAAATCCACATCAAAGTATTTCGATCAGCTTGTGAATTTGTAACTCCTAGCCCAGAACATTTGTAGAACACTGGTTACCGCAAATTTGTGATCGATACCGAACACTCCCGGATGTCTGTCATGCCTATGAGTGATCAAGTATTGTGAGAAAACTATGTTCTTGGTGGAAACCAAGACCTCTCTCGCGTGCCTTTGAGATGGTTGTCGGTGAAAAACCAATATCTCTCGTTTGTCATTGCATTGGCTTGTGATCGAGTTTCTATCTCCTTTCTTATATAGGCTTCTCTTTTCATGGAAAACATCTGTTGCTTGAGTCTATATATATATGTATATGCTACAACCACTACCACTAGCTTTCGAATTTTTAAGAATAAAGTTGGATCTTTTGAAAGTAGGTTTCATGGTTCAATGCAATTTATTCGGGCACTTTTTCACAAATGATGTAACGCTTGATTTTTCCCATGTGGATGTTCATTTTGTCAGATATACGAGTTGGCTAGTTTTGCTTGTTTCGTGGTGGCGTTATTATACAACATAAACTAAATTGATGCAAAGAACTTAATTTGTGTACTGCAGTGTGCCTAGCTCAAGAGTTCTCTACATTGGGATTCTTTCATGAATAAGCCTTTTGGGTGGGATTATATTAAAAAAAAACTTTGGTCTTTCGAAAATTTAATTGCATTTTCCAGACAACAAATTAAAGCGCTTATAAGGTTTGTCCTGTGGTTGCAGTATTTTGTCTATTTGGTATATATATCCGGAATCCTCCACATGATTATTATTGAATATTCATGGTAACATTCTATTTCCCGTTGAAGAAGTTTAGTTTGTCCAATACTTGAAATCTGCTACCATGCATAACACCTGCTCAATATTTAACAGGGAATGATGTTTCCAAATGTCTTAACACTCGCCTATTAAGGTCGATATATATAAACTACAAAGGCATATATGCTATATATGTCAATAAGTATATACTACCTTTGTTTTTAATATATGACATGGCATTTGACAATTTACTCTTTTTTTAACTTATACATTCCACTAATTTAAATGTAACTAATTTAAATTCTACAAAAAATGGGACATTTACTCCTAATATTATTACACATATCTACAATGTCTCATATTCAAATTCATTATATTTTAACCGTAACAAAAAAAATGTAAAAAATCTGACAGAATTTTATGTTTTTAAAGGCTGAAATATGATGAATTTGAAGATAAGATTGCACAAGTAGGTATATAAACTATTGGAAGTCAATGGCTCCACATATGTAAAAAGCAGATAGTAACATGCATTCTTTTTCCCGTGAATAAAAAATTGACTTAATATAAACATGTGCAAAGGTTAATAATATAGATGGATTGATGAATTCACAAATATATGGCTCATTTAAACGTGACCGTTCGTCACTGGACCGTCGACATATTTGCACACTTTAGTATAACCAGACTGCTAGAACAATATGCCATCCTGTGCTGCAGCTACGATGAACACACTAACATATATAAGAACCAGCAATCCTAGTGGGTACGCAAATGGAACTCTTACGAACAGAAATTCTTGCTTGATTTGGCTTCTTATGCAGCTATTTTTTCATAGCAATGGAACTCAAATCGGCAGTCTATAGATTCACAAGAACTTTAGCCCGGGACACCTCTCGTGTTGGACTGTAAGCACTCCTGACACCTCATAAGCCTATATATATTCGTATGGTACTGAAAAGAGAAGTAATGTAACGAGAAACGACATTTGTTCTCTCTATGCCGGTTGTGAGCAAGCTAGAAACCAAGAAATTCGATATCTTCTGCTGGTACATTCACGTTTGGCTTGTGTGCTCTACTGACGTCGTGTAGGCACTCTCTGTTTTTATTTCGCAGGGATATGGGTAAAATTCTACTGAAATACTACCTCTGTCCCAATTTAAGTGTAGTTGTGGGTTTTCCTTGTCCAACGTTTAATCGTCTGGTTCATTTAAAAAAATATGAAAAAATAAAAAACAATAGTTTCATTTAAAAAATTTATAAAAAATAAAAAAATAGTCACACATAAAGTACTATTCATGTTTTATCACCTAATAACTATAAAAACACTAATCATAAAAATAAAATGGACGGTTAAACGTTGTACATAAATAATGCAGAACTACATTCTTTTTGGAACAGAGGTAGGAGCAACCAGCTAACTACTTCCTCCGTTTCATAATGTAAGTCATTTTAGCATTTCTCGCATTCATATTGATATTAATGAATCTAGATAGATATATAGGAATTTTCCTGGCGTGACATAATTACACTACATTTAAACTATAATTACATTTGAATATACCCTGTGTATTTTGTCTTTCCATGACACATGATTTTTATTCGGACTGTTTTAATAGTGCTCCAACTTTGTTTTAGGAGATTTGCTCCGGTCCAGCGAAAAGTAGCTCGAGGTACGGTACATCAAGGTACTAAATCATTCCTTATAGTTGGATCTAAGTAAGCAGGATGGGCATTGTTATATCCAACGATCGGAAATGATTTGGTATCGTGAGGTATCGGTACCTCGAGATACTTTTTGTTGGATCAGAGCAAATCTCTTGTTTTAGGCCGTTCATGGCATGTTGATCCGAAGGCCAGTATTTGCCTTACCTTATTGGTGGTAATAGATCGCAAATAAGGAAACAAACATGTTTTTCAACCTGGTAGAAACAGTACTATTGCATATAAAGTAAGTAATTAACGTAACAATTGCCATAAACTTAGTTTGCCATATTTTTAAATTGGAATGATAATGGACAAAGATATCTAATTTTGAAATTTTAAACATCATGTGTACATCTATCTACTTCCCAAATTTGAATTTTGAATTCTATGATCAAATCCAGTAGAGATTTCAAAGATGATAGTGCGATATCGATATTTTAGAACATAAAGCATTTATGTTAAGATGAGACATTTAAAATCTTTTAAAATCTGAACTATATGTGATTTCATTTCACGCTGCAAGATTTGATATTTTAAAATAACATTATATATTTTGAAAAAATATAGATTTGTTGTGATGCAATTCAGTTTCATACTGCATGCATCTATTTAATTTCAGATCAGGAACTTCCAAACAAAATAATTTAGAGTAATGCATGGACGTCAGGTAGAAAGTTGCAGTTTTATTGCATCTGTAGTCTCTGAATGCGTGGTTAATTTGGAAGGACAATTATGGTTATTAATGCTTCCCTTTTGTGCTGAGAATTATTAATTAGGATTTAAAAAATAAAGTTATCACTGTATTATAAAACAAACAAAATTTCAATGGCCATGATTTATCCTTAGTTCTTTACCATCTAATAGGTAAGAAGTAGCAACTTAAAAGGGTTCTTTTTGTTATTGTCATAAGAGCACAGAGAAGGCAAATTGAATCGATTTGGGGCTTATGGGGCAGTATCCAGTAAGTAACTATATGAACGTTCTAAAAGAGCAAAGCTATTCCTTAAATGTTGTTGTGTCAGGCTGTCAGCAAAGAGGACTCGTGGTTCTAACAAAAAAACTAAGTGGTCTCAACTCTCAACAAATGAGCAAATTAAATTCATTCTGATTACAATGCTCATCAGCAGCCTCACAAATAAAATGTACCAGCAAGAGACAGGAGCTCAAATTGACCAAGCTACAGGACTCTGTCAGCTTACCACCCTGGACGCCAAACTGATAGTGTGCTGTGAACAAGTTACCTCTACGCTGTAGGCTCTACTCGATCCGTCAGCTATGTGCAATGCATCGGCATTGATAGGAGAAGAAAGAAGAGTGTACGATGTCCCAAGTGCTCACTAAATTCCCTATGCCTCCTAAGCCCTGATTTAACAGATCGAGTGCATGCACATATATATGTTGTACTAAGCATGCGTGCGTGCTTGAACAGAATGAGTAGAGCCTTTTGCTTATTGGTGTCCTGCATGCTAACCTTTGCTGCTTGTTTGTGTTAACATTCGCGCTCAGGTTGCGGTGTAGTTTCAATCAATGGAAAACGCCGATATATATATTGGTCCCAAGTTAACCGCGTAATTGCGCGGCTAGCACCCAAATAATATTATCTATTTCTTACATATAATTTTACTTAAATTTTGTTTAATAGCTGCCTTGTAGTCTTAGGACTTTAAAACATCGAACCTTATCATCACTGTGTTTTTAATTTTATATTTTTAAAAGTCCCGCCAGTCGTTACCCCTTACTTCTTTGTCACACATTTATTTGCTTTCTTGATCTACCACCGTTTCTATCCATAGTCCTTGGAACCTTTAAAAATTGGACATCGTAGTTTTTAGAGTTCATTCTCTTGTTGGGTTTCGTTTTTATAATTTTTAAAAGCGCTACCAAATATACTGCCACTATACTCCTCTAGGGTCCATTCACTGTCTCCTCTATTCATTGTCAATGGGATTTTAAAAATCAAGCATAATTACCGTTTGGGTTTATTTTTTTTACTTTCTAGAAATCCCGCTAAACCGTCAGCGGTTTCGCTATTATACTTATCTACTGCCCACCCGCTGCCTCCCCTCTTTATTGTGATTGGGATTTTAAAAATCAAACATAATTATCGGTTCGGTTCATTTTTCACTTTCTAAAAGTTTCGTCAAACCATTACCGGCTTCGCCACTGTACTCCTCTAGAGCCGCCCGCTGCATCTCCTCTTTATATTCATTAAGATTTTAAAAACCGAACATAACTATCATTGGGGTTTATTTTTCCACTACGGCCTACCACCTGCCTCCCCCTCTTTATTTTCATTGAGATTTAAAAAATTGAACATGATTATCATTGGGTTTAATTTTTTACTATTTAGAAGTCTCGCTAACCACCGTGACCACGCTCCTTAATAACCTGCTCGTCGTTCTACTTTTTAATCATCATTTGGATTCTATTTGGGGCTTTGTTTACTATAGTTTATAGATGCCCTATCAACCGCTACCACTCTACTCTTTTGCAGGCCTATTGCTTCTCCCATCTTTATTGTCATCTGTCATCGTTGTTCTAGATGGATTTTTTTTTTTGGAAAATTTCATATTTTTCATTCCAATATTTTTTATTTATAAAATGTATTCCTAGTTGAACTCTTATAATTATTTTTCTATTTTTGAAATTTATTTTATTTGTTATTATGAATTTAATAAACTCGTCATGTATTTTAGATAGTATAATGATGGTATATGGCATAGAGTTGTATTTATTATATAATAACTTTCTTTATTTTAAAACTATACAATTGTAGTTTAGTTATCAATCTCCACCGCTGTAATCCGGACCCATCACAATCTAACGGTCCAAATCTAATATAGGGTGTATGAGGATTAAATTTACTTCAATAATGCGGACTAAAGACTATTGAACAATAATTTAATTGTATTAGTAGTCGGATGTGCTGATTCTTTTCCCCTATCTGAGCTTATTAATTTTATTTGGCTGCAAGCATGTATGCATCAATTAAATTGGGTTAGCTGTGGCCTGATCTAGGGATCGTACTTGATTTTTTTTCACTTCAAAATCCGATTCCACATCTGTATATCAAAGCTGTCCGTTTGATTTTTTTTCCCTATTTGGAATCCATGTGGTATTCATTTTTTTCCCTTCTCCCAATCGGAAAATATCCTAGCCCAAATATAATCAGGACTCAAAGTCTCAAACATGCATGCCTGCTCGTGATGTAACGTGAAAGATAAGACTTTCCTATTCGTATTAAGTAAAGTTTGTTTCGTACTATGAGATTTTTTTCTGATAGATCTACACCCTTTAATCTAATGCACTGAAATCTAACGGTGTAGATATTTATTCTTTTCTTCGATTAATGTGGGAATTTCTAGCCTCCACAGTGAACGTGGTGTCTCCTTTCAAGTCTGTTTTAATAATATAATACATAGATTGTCACGCAAGCTGATTAATATCTGAAAACTTGACAATCTTGCGACGAGAATTATCTCTGAAGGTTCTGAAAGAGCAAGGTAAAGCCATCCCTTGAATATTGCTGCATCATAAAAAATGACTTGTGGCTCTAACAAAACCATTGGTTAAAAGGTCTCAACAAAAATCTGAGCAAAGCCATTCTTATTATGGTTCTCATCAGCAGCCTAAGAAATTCAGTATTGTCTGCTTACATCTTTGGATGCTAAAAATTAAAATTAAAGCTGTTGGTTTCTGTATTGTTCCCTGTCACTTGATCACACCACTTGTGCGTGATGATTCTCTCCACATCGTCGCCCTCGTGCACTGAAAGCCGCTGCATCGGTCGAGTCTGCTGTTACGACAGTCTTCTTGCATTGACTGCTTCGCAGTGACAAGCAGTGACAACCACAGGCATAGGAAGCAGAATGAGAACAACGAAGGTTCTGCATGTGGCCATAGTGTGAAACGGGCGATTGCTGAAAACTCGTGCGCATGCAATTCCCGATGCTTCACAAGCCCTTAATTAGCAGATGAAACATAGACATATATAGCAAATTGTGATGAGCATGAAGAGCAGCACTGTACTACTACTACCACGGATTTTACACTTCAATTACACTACACACAAGATTTACTGGTATAGTGTGTCCATTGTGACTGTAGTATATGCAAATCTGAATGTAAGTTATGTTTCGATCATGCATGTAACTTGGCCTTTCTATATATCTCGCCTGCAATATCAGCAGCCCTATGGAAACAAAAGAAACAGATCAATATTGTACAAATTGATTTTGTCAACTTTGGCTGATAATCAAATTATAGCAGCACAAGAGTCCAAGTCTAACTTTTTTATTATTTTTTATTTTTTTTAGAGAAGGGTATTCTTACCCGGCCTCTATATCCAACTGAATATATACGAACATTAAAATAGGGAACTTAGCCCCACAAACAACTCAATCTGAAATTTACTCCGATGGAAATTTGAACTCAGGACCTTGGAGTACTACTCAGGTCACTGCAACCACTAGGCTAGATGCCCTTTCGTCATGGACATTGGGTCATAGGCAAGGCCTATAGGTAGCCCATACCAATTAAGTTAGAGATAAGACTATTAGTTAGTTAGAGATAAGATAAGATTAAGTCCTTACTTAGGGTTCAAGTTGGTACCATCTATATAAGGATGGGATGGTGTTTATTATGAATTAAGCAATGAATATCAATTAGTCTAATCTCTCCCTCCCAACAATGTTCTTCTCCCTAGCCTAAATCTACATCCCTTCTCTAGGAGCCGCCGCCGCCCGGCTATCTTCCCGGCGGTGTTTATCCCGTCATGGCCTCAGGTCATGACATGATATTTCTCGTGTTTTCTTGTATTACATCGGGATTTCTAGAGTCCTAATTAATTTCTAAGCCTAATAAAATGTGAAAAAGACTCTGGGAAGAAAGCCTAATACAACAACCAATCAATCATCAAAATCAATCTATTACCCAACCCTTTATATTCTACATCAACGTCCCTGCTACCTACCCCAAATTCTATTCCCCTCCAAACCTCCAATTGCTCGTGGTCTCTCGTCTCTGTGCCGTTGGAGGATGTCCTGATTAATGGCATGCTGAGTTTAGGGCAAACCGGCACGCGTTAACCCTGATGAGGTCCTTCCCAGGTGTTCGTTCGGCGACATCTACCTCCCCAGCGGTGGCGCATCTCTGGGTGTGGGTTGCACATAATGTGTTCGATGCGTTGTAGCGTGACCTAGTGCTATCAACTCTATTAAATAGTCAATTCGTGACATACACATCACATATATATGCATTCACCCCAATGCGATTGAGAAAAAAATAAGAAAAGGCACTGAATAATACTTCTTGCTTATTGTTGTGTAATACTAGCATGCAAAGATCCCTCCTCCTTCATTTTAGCCTAATCAGTCACTGAATTCCACACATACTTCACGCGTTCAAGTATCCCAACTCAAAAATTCCTGTAAAATACAGCATACAAAATACGCTATTTTCTTGTTACCCACGAGAGCGGAGCTGCATGCAAGAAAAGGCCCATTCCTACAGTGACTGGACAAGTCGAGCAGTATTCAGTGTAAATATTCCTTATGCCTCCTAATCCCTGATCAAGCATACATGGCCTTGACACAAATCCATCCATCCTCCTTAGGCCTGGTTTATAGTTCCCCAAAATTTTTTTTGATAAATATGTAATTCAAATTTAAGACCCACGATATATTCGAATTAGTTTCCTAATTATAGAACTTGACTATTAGAATTAGTTTCCTAGTATGACTCTAAGTCTTTCCTCGCTAGGCACTCCTAGATTTCTCCTATATATATCCCTTGGAAGCCGGAGACGGTGCGATAGCCCAATGTATCATCTGCGTTTGTATCCAACTCTTCTATAGTGATCATTGCCGGTCGGCGCTCGTAGTTTTTTCTCGTAAGAGTTATCTACTTAAAATTCGTGTATCCGTTGTGTATTTATTTTCATAACCAGTGGTATTATGAGTATAGGAGATCGATCTACTGTTCCTGGCCACCGGCGTGATTCCACGATCGAAGAAATCGATCTCATCTGATCGGCGGCAGCAGGCGCGTGTTTGTCGCGTCGTCTCGTCGATTCTGAGTCATCGCCGTCCTCCTGACCGCGCGACCACGGGAGGAAACGCTGGAGCAGCAGCGCACGTCACGAAGGAAAAAGCAGCAGCCGCTGCACAGCCATCGCAGAAGGAGGAGCGCAAGAAAAGCAGGAGGCCATCTATCGCGCGCGCACGGTTCCTGAGGAAGATTAGGTCCGGAAGCCCACCGTTCCTGCCCTGTTCATGTGAATTAAATTTCACGTTGGAGTTTTGCTAGGTGCACACGGCTAGGAAATCAAGCGTTGCATTGTTTCAGTTCTGTTCGATCGCCTGAATTTTCAAGTTCAGTCTTGTTATATTCACAATGCCAGTTTACCAGGAGGTTTTATACGGAGATCAAAATACTTTGTTTTATGCACCCAGAGTGTTTCGCGTTTATGCTAGGGTTTGACAAATTGTACCAGCAGATTCAGGATTTTATTCCCAAGACGAGTTTGAAGTTTGATCTACTGCTTTTGGATTGAGATGCAATATTCTCATTATGGTGAAGTTTTGCAGCGGGGTATTTACCTAGGAGAAGTATGCCCACTAGAACAGGATCGCTTATCTATGACGGGCTGAAAGCCTCATCACTATCGGGTAAGGACCCCGTCACTGGGCAAAGGTCACTGATGTGAGAAAATATCTCAATCGGGCAAAAGCCCATCACGGATGGATGTTATCTCAATCGGACCGAAAACAAAGCCCGCCACAAATGAGTATGACCAGTCAAACCAGCATAGTTAGAAGCCCGTCACGGATGACTAATCTCAATCGGGCACACCACTAAGCCCGTCACGGATGAGTAGTCATCTCAATCGGGCATTTAGCTAGAGCCCGTCACCAATAGGTTTGACCCCAGGTGTTGAGTCAAACTAGTCCCGGTTCGGATGACTTATCTCTATCAGGCTTATTCTAAAAGCCCGTCACGGATGACTTATCTCTAACGGGTTTGACCCTATAGCCCGTCACGGATGAGATATCTCTTCCGGGCATTACTAAAATGCCCGTCAGGGATGAGTTTGGAAAAAAAAAATAAAATTTTATAATTTGGCTAGCCTCATGCCTTTGCTAGCCATGCCCGCTGCAAAATTGACAGAAGCACATATATATAGTCCCATTCCCAGCATCACAACCAATTCATTCACAGCCAATTCACAGCATCACAACATTTGTATTCTCAGCATCACAGCATTTATATTCCATCACCCATTCCCAGCATCACAACATTTATATTCCATCACAACACATTCTTTCACAACCAATTCACAACTCATTCACATTTATATTCCATCACAACACATGCATTCACATCCACAACCCATTCACATATACTCCCTCCGTTTCACAATGTAAGGCTTTCTAGCATTGGCCACATATATATAGATGTACATATGTCTAGATTCATTAACATCTAAATGAATGTGGGCAATGCTAGAAAGTCTAACATTGTGAAACGGAGGAAGTTTATGTCATTCACATCCATTTTTCTCTCCAAACAGCCGACATGCATCAAACCCTGCAAAACTAAGTTATAAATTGGAACAAATTTATATGTAATTAAAAATGCAAGTATATACAGAGACGAGCTACCTAGTATTTTACTCTAAAGAATTTAATTGTATTACAAAGAATATTTACAAAAATCAAATGTTTGTCGCATATGCATTGCAAATGTTCTGCCATTCCGAGACGAGGTACCTAGGACTTTACTCTAAACATTCCTTTCGGTGACAAGAGATCATCTAGTATGAATTGTGCTATCTCCTCTCTAATGATTTCGAAGTTGATTTCCGGAATCCTTGAAATTTTTTCCTGCATGTGAGGCGCCAAGTTAGTCTACATACTTGTAAATTTGTCGTCCTATGTGTATAAACAATTGAAGGATACACCTCTGGGTCGAGCAATGTCACCTTGTCTACGAAGCTCCTCATGTTATTGCAGACATGGAACCCACACTGGTCACCAACTTGTTGACGTATTGGGAAGTCTTTCTTGTGACCGAGTTTGGGATGCCCATCCTTATGCTTCCCGCCTTTTTCCACGTATTAGTCTCATGCCTCGTTCAAGGCAGATTCGATGGCCGACCAATCGTATATATTTGGCTTGATATTGGAGTTAAGGTAGTGTACCAAACTCCACTTCGGCGTTATTATCAGAAGAATCCAATGACTTGCGAAAATTAATAAATTGCCAGTTACATACTATAGCTGTACACGTCGTGCATTTGAGTATAAGTAGGGTACACGCTTACTGTTGATTGTAGGCACACATAATGATGTCCTTGTCCTGACGGGCAAATAAGCAGTCCCTGATATAGTCCACCATGTTGGCTCGATCGTTTTTCAGCGTTGTCTCGTTGACGACGGCTGGATCGAGTAATTCAACATGGGGTGCGTTACGATGGACATGCTTCTAGGTTAACCTACGAGCAAGAAAAGAGTCCGGGTGAGCGTAATATACGGGCAGTTACTACCGTATCGCGTACCCAGAAATACTTACAAGGAGTAGCACTTAAGGAGGTTGGTGTCGATCAATCGCACCCTGTAGAGGTCCCATAGATCTTTTAAGTCTACGGCGACGAAGGCAGGAGGCCCGAGGAACGACTGAGTATCGTGATGGCCCAACATGGAGGTCTCTCTATTCTTCCTCCTTGCGTTGGACTTCTCCATGCAGTACACATGCAACTCCTTGCATGCAGGGCCCATCTTGAATAAGGCATCGTCTCCGACCAATGGCATGCCCAATGTGAATTCGGCCGGAGGCTTTGGAGGAGCTAATGGCGCCTTGCCAAGATCAAGCTTCTTTGGGGCTAATGGCACCTTTCCTATTCCTCTCCCCGTTCCAGCAGCTTTTCTGCGTGTGTCAAGCTTGGGTGGAGAAGATTTCGCCCTCTTGCTCCTTTTGGCAGGAGGGGAGAGGTGCGGCCTGCTGTCGACCTCCATACCATCGTCCCCTAAATCTGTATCATACTGCAATTGGAGATGTTCATCTCTTTCTTCAATGGCAGGAGGGAGAGATACAACAGTTGGATGGGGACGTGTCGGCGGCGGACGAGAACTTGGTGCTGGCCTTGGAGTTATATTGATCTCAATGTTGTGCATGGGCCATTGAATAAAGGTCCCACATGCAGCCCCAAGGGTCAAAATCTCGTCATTAGGTGGGTGCGGGATAGTGAAGCCAACCCAATCGGGCTTCACTAAGTCCACATGAACTTTGGCTGCCGGCTAGCAGCTGCGCCCCATGCACTCGGGTCTTCGGGGTAGGCTTGAACACTTGACCCTCTGTGGCAGGAATTGCAAATCCGAAGTTGGTCCTTAAGGTGTGCAGTTTTTTGCGCCTTTGAAATCTTGTGCTTCTTGTACTGCCACGCATATTGGGGAAACCCAAACTTCCATGTAACAGTGGAGCCAATGCTCCTTGTTCGTCCACGGTGTTTTTCGTTTCTCAACGCTTTCGTGACGATATCATCCTCGCGTCTTTGTGAGCAGACCTCTTAGGAGGCCTGTCTCTCAGCATTCAGTTCGACCTGGGGTACAGTTAGGACGCGTTAGATGAAAAATACGATACAACATAATGAAACTTATTCTATGTGTTCAACTTACGATTTTCTGGTACACCGCTTGATCTTCGGGATTTGGGAACGAAAGAGTTCCGTCACTATTCTTCTTCACCCTTCCCCTTGCCCAGTTCCTTGCCCGCTGGACCGGGATATCAGCAAGCACTTGCGGGGTGTTAGATTCCACTGCAGCTTCATCCTCCTTGTCCCATTCTTCTTGTTTCCCCGCGTAGCCTCCGGTGCCAAGCTGGTGCGGGTGAAGGTTCCTTGCCTGCAGATCCCGGTAGGCTTGGCTTTTTGCCCGAGACTCACGGGTTGATTTGGCGGCACGGAACTCATCCCACACAGTTCGGGTGATGAATGGGTATTTCCCAAATGGTTATGGCTGGGCGGGGTTGAAGACGTACTCCGTGACCAGCATTGTCTTGAACTTTTTCCAACAATTCCCCACCTTGCGGATAGCCTGCCGCTTGAGTCCTGCCTCGGCCTCTGTAGGGTATTGGAAGCTTTGCTTGAACTGCCTCCAGGCCTCTTCTTTTTCTTCTCGAGGGACCAGATCGATGTGGTCCTTCAGAATAGTGAAGTTCCGCCTCCCGAGGACTCCGCATATCGTAGAGAACTTTTTGACAGCTTTCGTCGAAGCCATCGGATATCCAACCTCGTCCACCTCTGATGTGGTCCACCAGTTGTGCCAACACCTGCCAACCTTCCTTCGTGGCGAGACGCAGGAACTCCGATAGGATCAGTCTCGGCCATGTAATCGAGACAGAACACAATGGCCTCCTCGGTCGTGTAACCTTCAATGATGCTCCCCTCTGGTTTTGCTCTATTCTGAATGTAGGACTTCAGAACTCCCATGTACCTCTCGAACGGCCACATTTATCTCATAAAAGTTGGCCCACATATTTTAGTTTGCTTCACTAGGTGAACAGTGAGATGAACAATAATATCGAAGAAAGCCAGTGGAAAATACATCTCCAAGTGACATAGGGTACTGACAATATCGGCCTGCAACCCATCTAGGTCTTCTGGATCTATAATCTTCTAACCGATTGCATTGAAGAAGGCACAAAGCCATTGGATCGTGTGACGGACTTGTGGTGGTAGATTGCCTTTTATAGTAACTGGTAAGATCTGTGTGATTAGCGCGTGGCAATCGTGAAACTTCATTCCAACCAGTTTTAGATCCTTCAATTTAACGTACTTACTTATTCTCGCGCAATAACCCGAAGGAACTTTAATATCTGCCAGGCATAATAGCATTGCGATCATCTCATCCTTCGACAATGCGTGGCAAGCTGGTGGGAGGTACACTCTTCCTGTCTTCTCATCCATAACAGGCTGAAGTTCACTACGAATGTTCATCTCCTGTAGATCAAGACGCGCATTCAACCCGTCCTTTGTCTTGCCAGGCATATTCAGCAATAGCCCTAGCAAGCTATCGCACACATTCTTCTCTACGTGCATCAGATCATTGCAATGACGGACCTCAAGATCTTTCCAGCAAGGTAGCCACCAAAATATGGATTTTTTCTTCCACATCCTCTTCTTGTCCTCCTTGCTACCTTTTCTTTTCTTCCGAAACTCATTAGTAATGTCCTTCACCATGTTGTATACCTGATCTCCGGACAAATCCTCAGGGGCAGACCCAAGTTCTTTCTTACCATTGAAAATTTTCTTCTTTCTTCTAAAGGCGTGCCGTAGGGGGAGCCATCTCCTATGACCCATGTAAACCATCTTTCTTGATTTCTACAGCCACCTACTGCGTGTATGTTCCATACAGTCAGAGCATACCTTCTTTCCTTTCATGGTTTGTCCAGAAAGATTACCCAGTGTGGGATAATCATTAATGGTGCAGAACAATAGAACTCGTAGCGTGAAGTTCTCCTGACCATATGCATCCCAAGTTTCCACACCCTCTTTCTACAGAATCTCAAGGTCATCGATAACAGGCTCCAAGAACACATCGATATCATTGTCGGTTGTCTCGGACCTTAGATTAGCAAGCACAATATAATATATTTTTCTTTTGAAGCACAACCATGGCGGGAGGTTATAGTTCGCAATAAGAACGGGCCAAGTGCTGTGAGAACTGCTCATGTCTTCGAAAGGATTCATACCATCCGTACACAAACATATCCTCATGCTTCTGGGGTCAGCAGCAAAGTCTTTGTGCTTTCGATCGATATTACTCCATTGAATCAAATCCGCAGGGTGTCTTAGCAAACCGTCATTCCTTCTCTCTGTGGCATGCCAACGTACTAACTTTGCTTCATTGGGGTTGGCAAATATTCTCTTGAAACGATCAATGATTGGTAGATACCACACAACCTTCGTTGGACCACCCCGCTTTGACTTCTTTCCCTCCCCCGCACTCTTCTTTCGCTTGTATCGAGAAGCCTTGCAGACAGGACAAGCATCTAAGTCCGCGTATTGCTTGTGGTACAATATGCAGTCGTTTGGACATGCATGAATTCTCCGGACCTCTAACCCCAGGGGACACAGAACCTGTTTTGCTTCATATGTCGTGTCGGGCAATGTGTACTCCTCAGGAAGCATGTCCTTTAGTATTCCCAAAAGTTCTGTAAAACTCTTGTCTGTCCATCCACTACTAGCCTTCAACTTCATTAGGTCTAATGTTGCTGACAATTTGGTATGTTTTGGCTTGCATCCGGCGTATAGAGGAGTCTCCGAGTCACTGACCAACCTGCTGAACTTCATGGAATCTCTCTCGTTCATAGCTGGGTCATCAACGTCACGTAACATGTCTTGCAGCAGATCAGGGTCCACATCAACCATTTCACCGCCCAATCGAGATGGGACAAACATGTCATGCTCTTCTTCATCTCTTTCTTCATGATTATCTGCATCACTTCCGTCTGCAACTGCACCATCAGTACCTGGATCTTGCTCTCCATGTTTCACCCAACATGTGTAACTCTCCATGAATCCCCAGCGTATCAAGTGAGCGTGTACTTCCTTTTCGTCTTCCCACAAAGTCTCATTCCTGCAATCTCTACATGGACAACACATGTACTTGTCGTTTCTTCCTATCCTATCCTCCTCCGCGGCTTTCATAAAACTTAATACGCCATCTCTATACTCCTTGTGCTGACGCCTCAAGCCAGTCGTGTGCATCCAACTTCGATCCATCGCTGAAAAATGAACAAAATATTACTTAACATCTCATAACATAAGTACTACTAAATCAATATGAAATGATTAGTACCCTTTTACTTACTTTTATGATTTTCCTATTTTTGTTTGGAAAAAGATTACAAAAACTCGCCCCCTTCAACCTCCTACCAAAATAGTGAACAGTGGGATAACTACAGACAACAGACTGCTGGAGTATATATAGTGTGCAAAATATATCTCAATCGGGCCAAAAAAATGTCATCTCTTATGGGCGCACACTAATCTCTAACGGGCATAAATAGAAGCCCGACACCGATAAGAGTCATCGGTGACGGGCCTAAAGGCCATCTCAATCGGGCCATTTTTGGTGCCCGTCACCGATGACGCTCATCGCAGACGGGCCTGTTAGTTGGGCCCGATTGAGATAAACGAAGTCATCTCAATCGGGCCTAATTGTGCGCCCGTCACTGATGAGTGTCATCGGTGACGGGCTATAGGTATATGCACCCCGACGAGTGCATCTACAACCGTATTAATTTAGGCCCGATTGAGATGACTTCGTTCTGACGGCCCACATTGCCTAGGCATGTGATGGGCCGTCACAGATGAGTGGATATGTACTAGTGGCCGGGAAAAAAAGGTGAAGCACATCCAAGTCGTCGGGGAGGAGCCTCGCTTCTGTCTAGATCACAAGGTGATCAAAATTTTCAGTGAATTTTGCTACCATTGTACCCAACATACCAGGAGGTTATTAGGAGATCTAAGTAATTCGTTTTGTGCACAAGAGTTTCGCATTTATGCTAGGATTCAAGAAATTAATGCCGGCAGATTTAGGATTTTATTCCCAAGGCGAGTTAGAAGTTTGTGCATCAGTTTCACGACTCTACTGGGTTCCACAATGTCATACCAGTAGATTCAGGATTTGTTCCCAATGGCGAGTTTAAAGTATGGTCTACCTCTCCTGGATCAAAGGTGTTATGGATTATAGTCCAAGTGACTATTTGGTGCACATTGATTTTATCATCACGAGGTTGTCTGGAGATTGAAGATTTTTATGCTACAAGGGAAATTCGTCTCAAGGTGAAGATTGTTAAATATGTGATCCGAATTTTAGGCCCATAATATATTCGGATTAGTTTCCAAATAGAAATTAACTATTAGGATTAGTTTCCTAGTATGACTCTAAGTCTTTCCCCACTAGGACTCCTAGATTTCTCCTATATATATCCCATGTAAGCCGCACGGGGAGGGTGCGACAGCCCAATATATCCCTGTGTTTGTATCCAACTCCTCTATAGTGATCATTGCCGGTCGGCGCTCGTGGATTTTTCCCGCAAGGGTTTTCGATGTAAAATTCGTGTCTCTATTTTTTATCTATTTTCATAGCATTTTTTTCCGAAAAACATCACATCGAATCTTTGGACACATGCATGAAGCATTAAACTATAAATTAAAAAAATAATCTTTGGACACCTGCATCGACGCTCCTCGCTCTATGTCGTTCCATCCATACGCAAAAATCGCCTACTCCTGTTCCACCTGAGCACTACCGCCGCTCATCGGAGCTAGCTAATCTCCACCACCCTTGGAAACAGCATGTGGCGCGGAAGCTCTGCCACCGCCGCTGCATGAAAAGCCCACGCAACCCACAACATGGTTTACAATTTCGGTTCAAAATTTCCGAATTTTCGGTAATTTCGCCCCTCCTCTCTCTGGCAACCAAATATACCAGCTGAAATTTTTAGGTTTTCCTTTTTTGCTAATTTGTTTTATTCAAATTTCATTGAATTTTCAAATAATTTCAGTAAAAGAAGTATGAAAATTTATGAAGTTTTCGATGCCACTAAAATCCCGAAATTTTGGCCTAAAATGAATTTGAAAACACGGCCCCACAACTCCTTCCTGACATGCTTAGCCATCAGACCAATGCCTGCCAGATTGATGCTCTCCGTATGAAGCAGGCATTGTTGCCATGCCGTATATCCTACCGGCTTGTGGTTGTTTCGTTAATTGAAGCTTTGTTATTAGGGTCGGACCGGACCGATGGTTCAACCAGAAAAAACCGAAACCAGGGCCTCAGACAATATAATCCTCTTAAAAGACTGGGCATGCAATCGGACCAAATATAACCGATTAACCCGGATGGTTTTCATATAAAAGGTAGATTAAACCGGGCTGGTCAAACCGGAAAAGACCGGTTGATGGGCTGAGCTCAGGGCCCAACTAGTTCCCAACAATGCAGGCTCACCCAAAATCCCAAGAAATACCACCGTTGATGGATTGAGAGTATCACGCGATAGCTATGCCACCGTCCTACCGCTTCAGCCATTAGCAAGACATTCATTCTATATTACTAATCAAACCATGGTTGGACCGGTAAACCCAGTGGTCGGACCACTAAACTAGTGAAACGAGAGTTCAACCGGTTCATTCACCGCTGGTCTTAATAGCTATGGATTGAAGCAAACAAGCAGCTATAGGAGAAATGGTTGTGTCAGTGGATTCGGGAATTTTTTTTTCTCTCTGTTCGATCCTTTTCCTGTCTTATCTTGATATATGTATGTTGTCTATTTACATAAGAGCAATACTACGGTCCTTGAGGAGGTACCATGAATGCGTCTCTCTTTAGACGTTTATAAATGCGTCTCAATTTTTTTGAGCCACCAGGCCATGTAGAGACGTTGTGAAAACGCTTTGAAGAAATGCCACAGAACAACTTATTTAAAGACTTTTTGACGTCTTAATAATGTGCCAACGCTGATAACACAACCTTGTTGTGGCCCAATGAACGAAAGCCCACCAGTGGCTCCTCTTTTAGCAGTCCACCCAATTTCCCCGTCAGACTTATTACCCTAACTCCCTAAGACTCGATGTACGCGCGTGCGTGCAGTTAGATGCAGTGACGCCCATGGCAGTCGTGACCTGTGAGGGCCTGATCCGGCGATGGCTGCAGCAACGGGGACGGGGACGGGGAAGACTACTGTATCAGCCTGATGCAGCCGCTGCGGAGCGGGTAATGGCCGGACGGGGCAGATGCCGCGGCTGCTCTGATGCAGGCAATAGGCGGTGCGATTTGGATGCGGTGGTGCCAGTCGCACGAGCTCCATGTTGCAGCACTGGCAGCAGGTGCACAGGTCTGTGATATGCCGGCAATCCGCGGCTGCGCAGGTGAGTATTAAGGCATGCTACTGCGGTAGGGTTGGGATTCATGTTTGATTGTTACTCGATTAATTTATGGTTGCTAGTTCTCTGTTATATTAATAGATGGTCTACATTCTAAACAGGAATTTGATTATGTCATGGTTTAACAAATTTTGATGGCTGATGCCACCAATAATTAAGGTTGAGGAAATCCGCTGATAGAATGGATGCTTAAAACGTCAAGGTATAATCATCTTGACTGTTACTGTTTTTTCCTTTTGATTATCAAGCAAGGTTAAATAATCTGTAATATTATGCATTCTTAGTTCAGAAAAAAAAAATGGAAGTGCTTGTTCACTCAGAACGTTTAGGAAGCAAGTTTTCCCACCTAGTAATGAACCATAAGAGCAGCTGTATATCTGATCTCTCATTCGCTATATTTTTTTTCTCTGTAGTATTGCTGATGCTCAACTCATGAGTCACGAGCAGAGCAACTGGTCAATGGTTACAGAGGGTCTACAAAGAAGGGTAGAATAATTCTCTACAAAGTTCATTAAACTATTTTCAAATGTGTGTCCAATCCTCACATTTAATTTTTTTCTGTCCATAGTCAAAACTGTAGAAATTCTTATAATTTCAAATTGTACTGCTCAGAAACCTTACTTGGAAAAAAAACCCCAAGATGTCAAGCAGTGTTATTCAACGATGTTCATTGCTGCTTTTAATTATTTTGTACATAATCTGACTTGTCATGTGAATTAAATGTGAGTAATCAAGTTATGTAGCTGGATGGGCAGAACATTTTTGTAGCATGTGCATATTTAATTGTTAATCTTTTCAGAGGACTTATAAAAGCTTGTTGCAGGACAGTGATTACGGAGTATTGACAAATCTACAGCATGACATAAAGTTGGGTAGCTGTGCACCAATATCTGTGTGGAAACTTAGCAGATGTATTCCATTTAGTTAAGAAATACCTTCTGAGAATTTGTAGCATGTCCAGTGCATTTGCACTTTAATTTTGATGTAGTATTCAATTGTAAACTCTTGCTTATAGATAATATTATTGCCAATTCTCCATTGCTACGTTATTTTCTATTTGACGTCCAATATAATTATGGAAAAAGGGACAGATTTTTCTGTATGATATATAAAGTGTTCAATAAAAATGTTATAATCTTTCGTGAAGCGCACCAAAATGTTTTTACTATAATAGAGACAGTAAAGCACGTCTCTAATGATATAGGGATGATATTTGTAGCGTCTCAACAGGGTGCCTCATTTCTGGTTGAGACGCTTAAAGCATCTATGTGGTTTTGAGACGGTCTCAATGAAGACGTTCCTATTAGACGGTCTCAACGAAGACGTTCCTATGACGTTTTTAGAAGGTGTCTTTGTGACCATGTGGAGACGATCTACAATGTCTCTATTGCATAAATAAAATGTCTCCCCAAGGTAGTTTTGTTGTAGAGGATAGGTTTCTTGCTTTTATGCATGAGAACCTTAGGTTCGAGACCTCACTTGGACCTTTTTCTCGTATGGAGCAGCAGCCGTTGCCGGTTCAACCTGATTTTCTGGTTTTCTTGAAACCCAGGTGGTCCAGCCGGTTTATACCAGTTTGGACTAGTGGTTTTGGTTTTTTTTTCCAATCTGATCTTTTTTTCTTGGAATAAGTTCATCCGAGGTCCCTTAACTTGTCTACGAATCCAATTTTCGTCCTTCAACCGAAAAACCAGATACAATGGGTTTCTCAACTATAAAAACCGGTGTAAAATAAGTCTCTCGGCGGTTTGTACGGTGGTTTTAGCTGACGTAGCGCCTACGTGGCTAATTTGACTTGGTCTTCATATGATGTGGAATTGACGTGCCACTGACGTGGCAATTCGATCCGGAAAAGGCGGTTTCGCTGACGTGGTGCTTACGTGGCAATATTGATTTGGTCTTCTTTTCACGTGGCGTTGACGTGGCGCTTAGGTGGTATTAGAAATAAAAAATATGTGTGGGACCCATTAGTCATTCACACACAAAATAAAAAATTATGGGGCACACTTGTCAGTGGGCCCCACATGTCATCCTCTCTCCCTTTCTTCTTCCTCCCTTCTGACAGAAAGAGAAAGAAGAAAGGGAGAGAGGGGATGACATGGGTCCCACGCATTTTTTATTTTGTGTGTGAATGACTAATGGGTCCCACACATATTTTTTATTTCTAATACCACCTAAGCGCCACGTCAACGCCACGTGAAAAGAAGACCAAATCAATATTGCCACGTAAGCACCACGTCAGCGAAACCGCCCTCTAAAACCACCCAGGGAGTCACCGGTTTTAAGAGTTTGGAGGTCGAGATATCCGGTTTTGTGGTTTAGGGTTAAGGATTAGATTTCGATCGCTTTTAAGGGTTATGAAGTGAACTTATTCCGCCTGAAAATATTGCGTGTCGGCCGATATGGGCCGCACTGTCAGGTTCGAGAAAGCCCGAAAGTTGGCAGGCCCAGGGTGTCGTTCTATCTCTACATTTAACGGGCCGATTTATGTGGGCCAGGTCAATTTGGATCGCTACCAGACGGATCCGGTTCAGGCGTGGCAACTAGTGTGACTGCAAGTTAAAAAAGACACAAATATTAGGGGAGGAATAAGTTCATCTGAGGTCTCTTAACTTGTCAACGAATCCGATTTTCGTCCCTCATTCTGGAAAACCAGACACAACAGGTCCCTCAAGTATCAAAACCGGTGCAGATTAGGTCCCTCGATGGTTTTGAGGGCGGTTTTGGCTGACGTGGCGCCTACGTGGCTAATTTGACTCGGTCGTCATCTGACGTGGCGCTTACGTGGCAATTCAATCCGAAAAAATAATAAAACTCGTAGATCGATGAATCGATTGATTCTGTCGCCGATGACTATCAATTCTGTCCAGACTAATCAACTCAGCTGAAGTGCTTGCAATTTACATCGGCCGTCAGGCTGCCGCTGCCGTCGCCGGCGTATGGCTGGATGGTGGTGGCCACGCTGTTCGCTGCCATGACGTTTCAGGCGGCGCTACAGCAGCCGGGGTGGATTCCGAGGCCCAGGGACTGGTTCGCGGTGCTGCTCGCCGCCGACGGATCGGCGGCGGCCGTCACGATGGACCAGGCCGGGAAGGCGATGCTGTACCTGATCGTCAACCCGTGCACCTTCGCACCTCCACGGCGCCGCCACCCTCCTCCACACCGCCGCCGGTCACGGCCGTCCGCATTGCCTGCTACCGCGCCGCCGACGCTGAGAGGGAAGGGAGAGAAACAGATAGAGAGAGGGGGAAGGAGAGGATGTATTGACAAGTGGGCCCCACCTTTTTTCCTGACAGGTAGCTGACAGGTGGGCCTGTGGTTTTATTATTTTTGTGAGATATAATTGCCACGTAAGCGCCACGTCAATACTACGTGGTATGAAGACCTTAATCAGAACAGCCACGTATGCGCCACGTCAGCCAAAACCACCTTCGAAACTGCCGAGGGACCTCGTTTGAGCCGGTTTTAACAGTTCGGGGATGGGTTGTATCTGGTTTTGTGGTTTAAGGATGAAAATCGGATTCGGTGTAAAATTAAGGGACCTCTCATGAACTTATTCCTTTTTTCTTAGATAATGGATTGATTCCAGGACTTTGGTTCAATAAGCTATTGACAATTATTACATAATTCACTAAATGGAGAATTTAAAAAACATCAAAGGACTAGACAATAACTAATGATATTTGTAAATTTTCATCAAAAGAGAAGACATTTATTCAAGTGTATTTGTAAACTTTTATCTGAAGTTAGTAAATATCTGCATGACCGTTGTCTCTAGCTTTGGTACACAGTATATATAAGTTCATTGTCCTCGTCACACCTTTGTAGTTTTGTCGAAAACCGGATCCAGTACGTTCTGATGTGATCATTGATATGGCCTGATTTTAATAACTATGGAACGCACGCGAGGTCTTGGGGTTTGGAAGATTAAAACTCTGACCTACTCTATAGTTAGGAATATTTTTCATTTTCATTTTTTTTTCAAAACGAGGTGCTAGAGATTAATCGATGAGGGCAAATAAAAGCTCAAATGAAAATAAAGTGGTTCTTGACTTGTTGGGGATGTGGAAAAAGACAGGGAGTACAAGTAATAGGTGACGTGAAAAGAAATGGGAATGAATCTCGGCGCAAATCATTTCATTAAGAAAAGTCTTAATTTCTATGAGAAAATTTGATGGCTGATGTATAGCAAAAGCAAAATCAATACATTCTCTCTTAGCCGCGAATGAGTAAAGAGAAAATTCCTTGTGTACACCTCAAAACTCTCTCAATCCCTTATATGCACCCGAAAAATACCGAATCCCTTGTGTGCCCTTGGAAAATTTGTTTAGAACCCTTGCGTACCCCTCCCGTCAAGTCTCTGTCAGTTTAGATGTTAATTTGCTTAGAAATGTCCATTATGCCCTTTGAGAATGGAGGGCATGCATGGAATTTGATTATAGTTGGCTGATTAGAGAGCTTGCTATATATTAAATATATTTTTGTATGATGTGTGCTATCATAAATAATTAGTGGATATAAAATTTAAAATATTTTTTAAAAAAAAATTGGTACATTGCAATTTTAAAAATAAATATGTGGCTATAACTAGCTGAAAATACTAATCTTAGTATTTTCAGCTAGCTATATCCACTTATTTATTTTCAAAATTGCAGTGTACTAACTTTTCTCAAAATTTATTTTAAATTTTCTATCAACTGATTATTTAGTATCATAAAGCACACATCATGCAAAAAAAATATTCAACATATAGGCAGCTCTCTAATCAGCCAACTATGATCAAATTTCATATCCACCATTCTCAAAGGGCATAATGGACATTTCTAAGAAAATTAACATCTAAACTGACAGAAACTTGACGGGAGGGGTACGCAAGGGTTCCAAACAAATTTTCGAGGGCACACAAGGGATTCGGTATTTTTCAGGGGCATAGAAGGGATTGAGAGAGTTCTGAGGTGTACACAACGAATTTTCTCATGAGTAAAAGATGCATCCAACTTGATTTATTTTATACATGTGTGTATTCTGAAACGGGCCGGGTTGACTGTATGCCTGTATGTCTGATGAACTTTGTGGCTGGTTCTGCTGGGGATTTCTATATCAGAGTATGATCGTTCTAGCTGCTTGAAAGATAGACACGCATGGTTAGTGTAGGCAAGGACATGGCCAGGATTTGTAGATTAGGGGGTCCGTCATGAGAATAAATAATGTATTGGGGAAAACTCGCCGCTGGCTCCATAAACAACAATGTGGACACGTATTTATTTGTGTTGTGCCAATGCGAAAAAGAGGAACCCACGATTTTCCTTGTCCTCGCTGAATACTCCCTTCGTCCTTCGAAAAAAACTCAACCTTATACCATGAATCTAAACAAATGTGACATCTCCTAATACAACGAATTTGTATAAAGGACTGTCTAAATTCGTTGTACTAAGAGATATCACGTTTTTTTTTTTCTAGATTGAGTTCTTTTGGGACTGAAGGAGTAGACCACTACTGTGTGGCGGCCTAGGTCTTGATCTTGTCGCCGGTTATTTGGTCCACGGGCTTGTCATCGTCCTTTTGATTATCCAATTTGAATTTCATAGATGGATAGGAGAGGGATAAAACACAAATTAAAGTTTCTCCAATTTTATACTAGCATATAATTTTTGATACTGTACAAACATACATCTCCAATTTGGAGACTAACCTCGGTGGTTGTGGTGATCAACCACATGACATGAAATTTTCCAGTCAAATTCATATATCTGTCCAAAGTCCATTAACCCCGTCTCAGCAAATTGGTAAAACTAATCATTAACCGGTGTGTTGCACGGGATAAAATTATTGATATTGTGGATAGCAATGATAAATTTAAGTTGAAATTATGGATCTGGTTGAAAGAGTTTGTTGATTTTTTTTAAAATTACTTTGAAGAATGATATTACAATTAATGAAAACAATTAATAAACAGAGTATTTAAAAATAAATCAGTACTACCCTGCGAAGTGAGCGTAGCTAAACTGATTATGTACCTTATAGTGGAACTAGTCCACTCAGGTTTAAGTTTTAAACTTGACACATGTAGTTACATTTCCGGCTAATTATTTTTTCAGTGGTACCCATTAACAGTGAGTAACCCATGTTGACTTTGTCAATCTTTAAGATGTATTATCTAGTCTTTCGAAGATGATTATAGTGGTAGGGTGTGCATGTGTGCATTTATAGAGATAAGTGTGTGTACGTTATGAGCGTCTTAGTTTGTACATTGTTTTCAGAAAAATCAATACTACCCTAATTTACAATTCAAATGAAATTGCTTGAAGATGAATTGGGCACGGAAGATGAGAGTCATCAATAAGATGAGATGGAATCGAGGAGAAATTATGGTGGCTTTGCCAAACAAGGAATAATTATTAGTACTGATACTGCAGTGTGACTTGTCTTCTTCAATGTCAAAGGATTATGTATGGTTTGCTTCACCTATAAATTGCTATGTGCAGTGACAATAGCTTCTCGTCGAAACATGAATTCGGTAATAATAAAAGAGGGTAGCGCATAAGACCTAAAAGTGGATAGATGCGGAGACAAGGATTTAGACAGGTTCAGGCCCTCTCAATGAGAGGTAATACCCTACTCCTGTTTGGGGATTTGAATCCGCCGGGTGTAGTATAGATCTGACGATCATATGTGTCCATGCCCCCTAGAGGGCCTCCTGCCCACCTTATATAGGACGGGGGGTAGGATTACAAGATAGAAACCTTAACCAATATGGTATCGGTTTCCTAAATCTACTTTACAATATTACCAAACCAGGACTTTAACCCGTTCCATAATATACAAGGAAACGTAATACCCAAGTCATGATCTGTTACATATTTCATAGATATAAGTTATCCCCTATAACCAGTCAGATAACCATGCCGTGTGGGTATGGGGTACCCATAATCTCCACAGTAGCCCCTGAGATCTTCACAGTCGAAAAGATAATTTTCAATCGAACTAGATTACTCCAAAGCTGAGTGCTTCAGTTATCTTCGCCATGGTCTCCCGAGTACTTTTACCAAATCAGAAGACTGTGGAGGGCTGAAAAATAATTAAGTGAAATTTTAGGTGCATCGACTAGATGCACCTAATAGGTGTAGCCCCCGACTATATGGTTAGTTGAGCAAACTGAACATATAGTCAAGGAGTAAATAATCCAACCAACTGAGTGGTTTTTGATAATTATAGTCAACTAAGTGACTTGATAGCATATGCGGTGTGAATCCCCGAATAACATGATCCAAGTGATATACCGACTGCTTTGTAAAATATGATGCGTGCAATCTAAAGTTGACAACATCTTTGAAAATTTACATAGCAAAACAGCTATAAAGAAGAGCTCGATGTTGTGAATAAAGAAATTTCCAAAGTATTGGGCATACACCATGCGCACACTGCTTTAACAGATGTGCTTAAGTCCCTAAAAGACACATGGTTTCACCACACCTGGAAATATATGGCATATGTGGTGTAACATCAGAGTAAATAAACTCATAAGGATTTACCAACCGTCTGAAAAATGGCCAAAATATATAATCAGCCTAAGCCATAATATTGGTCAATAAAAATACACACTTACGTAGCAAAAAGCAATGATATTGTATACAATCAATTGCTTGATAAACCCAAACAACGCCTTGACTATATAAAAAAGTCAGCGGGGCAGCTATATAAAGCTTTACTGTTCGATACCTTTTAAGATGCATTGTACCAACTCTTAAAAAGTTGAGTAACTGCGGTATAAAAGGATTTTAAGGTATCGGGCACTTGATCACGCGCACTTTGGCCTGTAAAAAGTGCCTAAGTCCCTAAAAGAATGTGACAGGCCACACCTAAAAATATGGGCTGCAGACATATTAGGCCTAGGCCAAAAAATATGCCTTCGACACCCTTTAAAGGACGATGACGCATGTAACATGCTCTCGAGTAATAAATCTTCCGGGTGATATAGACCAAGTGTAGCTCATATGAATAGCTTCTGATCTGAGTGATTATCCCTCATGGGATACTCCAAAATAGATACAAAAATTAAATCCCGACTGGCACAAGTATTCGGTTGATAACTCTTACGGGGAATAATGATTGGTCCAATCGTTGAGCATAAGAGATCGACTCATGACCACGAATCCATGTTGAATGTATCCGGAACAAGTCCAAATTGAAGATATAATCCTCGCGCTTGAGTTGATGAGCCCCTGAGCATATAGCTTGTCCTTCTATCGTAATCAAAATTGTCCATTGGCAATAGCTGATACAGTCGACATGAAGGCAAGATGACTAACACGGAGATGATTTCACCCATCAAAGCAGACGAAGATGTTGGTAGTGGTAAAAACAATGACACCAATCAAAGGTGATGAAATTACATAGCCATGGAGACGAAGAAACCAGTCGGCAGCAGTCAGGTCAGCTAGCAGTGAAGATGAAAGCGCCCAACAACAACGACAGAGCAGTCGGTGGCGACGAAAGCAAGCCAACGATGAAGATGTAGACGCACATCAACGGTGATGGCAAAATCCATTAATCATGCAAAACAAGAAAGCAATTGGTGACAGCAGACGCAACCAGCGGTATTAATGACTGACGGCAGCAGAGATAGTCGGCTATGATAACGAAGTTGTCCATCAACAATCAGCAGAGTAGGCTATGTTGAAGAGGCTTAACAGGATGTTGATGAAGATGACGATGTCGGTGATCCAGTCAATAGCGGTGTAGCAGCCGATGATAATGACGAAGACGCTCATCAGCGTTTGCATAGTAGGTCAACCGTGAAGGTGAAATAATAACCATTAGCAACAGCAGAGATGTCAGGGTCGATGAAGCAGAGGTGCTGGTGATGATGTTAGTGACAATAATCCTTCAAACCCTTGATTTATGACGATAGCAGTAGAACTTGGTCTTGTAGCTGTTGCAGATGCTTCATTTGGAGGAAAATAGATATTGTTGTCTAACTCGTCAAAACTGAGCTGGTTAGTTGATAGCTCTAAGCTCCCAGACATGTAGATTAAATCTCAAACTTGACACTTGAGCCAAAATTGTGGCGGCATGAAGAAGCCAAAATTGTTGGTGATATAATTGAAGTTGCTGAAGTAGAACGTCTGCTCCGAAGCAAAGACGAAGATAATGACTCCTGGAGTTGACTCGTAGGCTGATTAATTGATTGCTTCAGCTTGTCGAATTTTGAGAGTTGTAATTGTGTAGCCCCCGACTCTTTGGTTAGTTGGGAAACAACTGAACATAGAGTCGAGAACTGTAGCTTCTTGTCGTCGAGTAGTCATTGCTTGAGTGAAGATGCATGTTGAAGATATCCAAATAGAAATATTGAAGATTGGAACACCACTTGTTGTAGTAAAATAACACGGCATCATATTTGGTGACGCATGCCGAGGTGTCGAAGCTCTTGTAGGCATCGTGGCTGGTGAAGTAGCAAAACTTGCGAAGTAGCGGCAATAGAGTTTGCCGGTACCGAAGACAATGAAGATGAAGTTGCTCCATCATGGTGACAAAGTTACATAGCTGTGATGAAGTGAACACGAGTCGGCGGCAACATAAGCAAAACGGTAGCGAAGACGCGTAGTTGTGAAGATAGATACTCCGGTCAGCTCTAGAAAAAACCAGTCGGTGTCAAACAAGGCGGCATCACCAGTCGGCGACGGAAGAAGTAGAATGATGACGAAAACGAAGACGTCTTTAAACTGCGGCAAAATAAGCCAGCCGTGAAAGTGAAAACACCATGGGCGGCGGTGAGGGCAAACCGGCGATGACGATGACGCCAGTCAATGTTGACGAAGACACGTAGCCGTGGAGGCGAACAAGCCAGTCGGCGTCAGACAAGGCAGCCAGCAATGAAGACGATGACGTCCATCAGTAGTGGTAGCGGTATAAACCAGCCGTAGAGGCGAGGACACCAGTCAACAGTAGATGAGACGACCGGCGGTGAAGATGATAAGGCCAATCAACACTAGAAGAATCATGTAGCCATGGAAGTGAAGAAACCAGTCGGCAGCAGACATAGACAGCTTGCGTTGAAGATGATGACGCCTATTAGCGGTGGTGGCGACGTGGCCAGCCGTGAAGACGATAGCACCAGTTGGCGTCATACGAGGTGGCCGGTTGGTGAAGATGTAAAGGCCCAACAACGGCGGCATAATAGGCCGACCATGAAGGCGGACACACCAGTCGGCGGCGGTGAAGGCAAGCCAGTCGGTGAAGACGTAGACGCCTAACAACGGCGGCATAATAGGCCGACCATGAAGGCGGACACACCAGTCGGCGGCGGTGAAGGCAAGCCAGTCGGTGAAGACGTAGACGCCCAACAACGGCGGCATAATAGGCCGACCATGAAGGCGGACACACCAGTCGGCGGCGGTGAAGGCAAGCCAGTCGGTGAAGACGTAGACGCCCAACAACGGCGGCATAATAGGCCGACCATGAAGGCGGACACACCAGTCGGCGGCGGTGAAGGCAAGCCAGTCGGTGAAGACGTAGACGCCCAACAACGGCGGCATAATAGGCCGACCATGAAGGCGGACACACCAGTCGGCGGCGGTGAAGGCAAGCCAGTCGGTGAAGACGTAGACGCCCAACAACGGCGGCATAATAGGCCAGCCGTGCAAGCGGAAACACCAGTCGACGGCGGACGAGACGGCCGGTCGGTGAAGACGTAGACGCCCAACAACGGTGGCAGAATAGGCCAACCATGCAGACGGAGACACCAGTCGACGGCGGTGAAGGCAAGCCAGTCGGTGAAGACGTAGACGCCTAACAACGGCGGCATAATAGGACAGCCGTGCAGGCGGAAACACCAGTCGACGGCGGATGAGGCGGCCGGTCGGTGAAGACGTAGACGCCCAACAACGGCGGCACAGGGGATAACCCAAAGTCCGAACGGCCCGTGGAAGGCAAGCCCCAGTCCCGGTGAAGAACCCCGTAGAACGCCCACAAACAACGGCGGGCATAAAATAGGCCCCAAGTTTCCCCCCGGTGGGCAAAAAAGGCGGAAAAAACACAAAGTCCCCCGAACGCGGATTGAGGCGGCCCGTCGGTGAAAGCGTAGACGCCCAACAACGGCGGCCAGAATTAGGCCAGCCGGCAGGCGAAGACACCCAGTCGGCGGCGCGAGGCAACGCCGGTTGCCTGAAGACGAAGACACCCCAACAACAAGCGGCAGAATTAGGCCAGCCGTGCAGGCTGAAGACACCAGTCGAGCGGCGATGCAAGGCCGCGGCGTGAAGATGAAGACATCCACCACGCGCGGCAGAATAGGCCAGCCTGCTGCAGGCGGAGACACCAGTCGGCCGGCGGCGAAGGCAAGCCGGTCGGCGAAGACGCTAGACGCCCTACAACGGCAGCAGAATAGGCCAGCCGTGCAGGCGAGAGACACCAGTCGCGGCGGGCGGAGGCAAAGCCGGTCGGTGAAGACGAAGACGCCCTACAACGGCGGTAAGAATATGCCAGCCGTGTAGCGCGAAGGACACCAGTACGGCGGCGGCGAAGGCAAGCCGGTCTGTGGAGACGAAGACGCCCAACAACAGCGCAGAATAGGCCAGCCATGCAGGCAAAACACCAGTCGGCAGTGGCGAAGGCAAGCCGGTCGGTGAAGACGTAGACGCCCAACAACAGCCGCAGAATAGGCCAAGCGTGCAGGCGAAGAACACAGTCGGTAGCGGCGAATGCAAGCCGGTCGGTGAAGACGAAGACACCCAACAAGCGGCAGAATAGGACAGCCGTGCAGGCGAAGACACCAGTTGCGGCGGCGTAGGCAAGCCGTTGGTGATGTTCTGCCTGATCCATTCCTGAAGCGTAGGAGATAAGCTTAAAGCCAATGAATTCCTTTATGCATATCTGGATCTGGATTCTGCCAGAACAAACATATAGAATGAGTAGTATCTGATGTAAATATAATACTCGAGA
>CM020188.1:11833893-11886404 GCA_009805545.1 Oryza longistaminata | reverse complement strand
TAGAATATGCCAGCCGTGTAGGCGAAGACACCAGTAGGCGGCGGCGAAGGCAAGCCGGCTGTGGAGACGAAGACGCCCAACAACAGCGGCAGAATAGGCCAGCCATGCAGGCGAAAACACCAGTCGGCAGTGGCGAAGGCAAGCCGGTCGGTGAAGACGTAGACGCCCAACAACAGCTGCAGAATAGGCCAAGCGTGCAGGCGAAGAAACCAGTCGGTAGCGCGGCGAATGCAAGCCGGTCGGTGAAGACGAAGACACCCAACAACAGCGGCAGAATAGGACAGCCGTGCAGGCGAAGAACACCAGTTGCGGCGGCGTAGGCAAGCCGTTGGTGATGTTCTGACTGATCATTCCTGAAGCGTAGGAGATAAGCTTAAAGCCATGAATTCCTATTATGGCATATCTGGATCTGGATTCTGCAGAACAAACAATATAGAATGAGTAGTATCTGATGTAAATATAATACTCGAGAAAAAATTCAAGTATTTTTAAAATATTTATAAATATGTATTTCTCCTCTTGTCAATTTTGATTTCCCCGAGCAGATGACTCCTTACGTTTAAACACTCTGCCGACTAGTCATAGCCCCCAAGCATCGGAGTCGGCCTAGGCACTTCCCAAACATGCATACGAGTGACATGAGTCGTCATTAATGGAAACAAAGTTTACGAATCAGAATTTGCTACTCGGGTACTTTTGCAATTGTAAAGAGCAGAAAATAAATTTATCTTATACTATGCTTTTGATTTATTCAGTAATAATCTTAGCACCTTGCGTTACTCGGTCCATCCAACGAGCCCCCGGGTGCTAGGAATCGGCCCAAGGCAACTATCCATCGACAAACCAAACGGAAAGCATAGGAAGATGAACTCCATACCTCGATAGGCACTTTTGTACTCAGATTTGTCACAAGCAATCAAGATAAATATTATGAAAATGTTTTAAAAAATATGATATAACATCTGTAGCCCCCGACTCACTAGTCAACGGCGAACCAGTTGACATAGTGAGGCAGAGGAAAGGAAAAATATCATATAAAGAATGAAATAAATGATGACTTAGCTTTTTAGTATTCCCGTGGTGACAGCAGAGGTAGCTATTAGGAACGAAGTAGTCCATCAATAGTGATGAAAACACCAACCACGTAAGTAGCTGAAGCACTGATGTATAGGTAAATAAATGCCCCATCAACGGTGGTGTGACCAACCAACCATGTTGGCGAGACACACCAGTCGACGGCGGCGAAGGCAGGCCGGCGGTGAAGTCATAACACCTAACAACGGTGGTGTAACCAACCAACCGTATAGGCGAAATCACCAGTCGGCGGCGACGAGGTAGCCGGTCGGTGAAGGCGTAGACGCCCAACAATGGCGGCATAATAGGCCAGGCGTGTAGGCAGAGACACCAATTAGCGGCGGCGAAGGCAAGCCGGTCGGTGAAGACGTGGACGCCCATGAACGGGTGTGTGACCACCAACCGTATAGGCGAGGACACCAGTCGGCGGCGGTGAAGGCAGCCGGTCGGTGAAGACGTGGAACGCCCATGAAACGGTGGTATGACTAACCAACCGTATAGGCGAGGACACCAGTCGGCGGCGGACGAAGGCAGGCCGGCGGTGAAGTCGTAGACGCCAACAGCGGCGGCATAATAGGCCAGCCCTGCAGGCGAAGACACCAGTCGGCGGCAGCAGCGAAAGCAAGCCGGTCGATGAAGACGTGGACGCCCAGGATGATGGTGGTGACCAACCAACCGTATGGCGATGAAATCAATCGGCAGCAACGGAGGCAGGCCGGCGGTGAAGTCGTAGACGCCCAACAACGGCGGTATAATAGGCCAGCCGTGTTAGGCGGAGACACACCAGTCGACGGCAAGCAAAGGCAAGCCGGTCGGTGAGATGTAGAAGCCCAATAATGGTGGTGTGACCATCCAACAGTATAGGCGGAGACACCAGTCAGCAGCGACGAACAGCAGCGTAGTACATGCTAATAAATAATAGACCAAAAAATAATTGTGATGCTGAGTAATTTTAATTTTTGTAGGAAATTTAAAACGATAAACCTGGCCGATGCTTCAGATTGAAGCAATTCCGATGCCGCCGATTAATCTCGATGCTTGTAATCGTAGATGGATGAGAAAAATTCAAGTATTTTAAAATATTTATAAATATGTATTTCTCCTCTTGTCAATTTTGATTTCCCGAGCAGATGACTCCTTACGTTTAAACACTCTGCCCGACTAGTCATAGCCCCCAAGCATCGGGAGTCGGCCTAGGCACTTCCCAAACATGCATACGAGTGACATGAGTCCGTCATTAATGGAACAAAGTTTCACGAATCAGAATTTGCTACTCGGGTACTTTTGCAATTGTAAAGAGCAGAAAATAAATTTATCTTATATCTATGCTTTTGATTTATTCCGTATAATACTTAGCACCTTGCGTTACTCGGTCCATCCAACGAGCCCCCGGGTGCTAGGAATCGGCCCAAAGGCAACTATCCATCGACAAACCAAACGGAAAGCATAAGAAGATAGAACTCCATAACTCGATAGGCACTTTTGTACTCAGATTATGTCGCAAGCAATCAAGATAAATATTATGAAAATTGTTTAAAAAAATATGATATAACATCTGTAGCCCCCGACTCACTAGTCACGGCGAACCAGTTGACATAGTGAGGCAGAGGAAAAAGAAAATATCATATAAAGAATGAAATAAATGATGACTTAGCTTTTAGTATTCCCGTTGGTGACAGCAGAGGTAGCCGATGTAGGAACGAAGTAGTCCATCAATAGTGATGAAAACACCAACCACGTAAGTAGCTGAAGCAACTGACGGTATAGGTAAATAAATGCCCATCAACGGTGGTGTGACCAACCAACCATGTTGGCGAAGACACCAGTCGACGGCAGCGAAGACAGGCCGGCGGTGAAGTCATAGACACCTAACAACGGTGGTGTGACCAACCAACCGTATAGGCGAGGACACCAGTCGGCGGCGGTGAAGGCCAGCCGGTCGGTGAAGACGTGGACGCCCATGAACGGTGGTATGACTAACCAACCGTATAGGCGAGGACACCAGTCGGCGGCGACGAAGGCAGGCCGGCGGTGAAGTCGTAGACGCCCAACAACGGCGGCATAATAGGCCAGCCGTGTAGGCGGAGACACCAGTCGACGGCAGCAAAGGCAAGCCGGTCGGTGAAGATGTAGAAGCCCAATAATGGTGGTGTGACCATCCAACAGTATAGGCGGAGACACCAGTCGGCAGCGACGAAGAGCAGCCGGTGGTACATGCATAAAAATAATAGACCAAAAAATAATTAGTGATCTGTGAAGTAATTTTAATTTTTGTAAGAAAATTTAAAACGATAAACCTGGCCGATGCTTCAGATTGAAGCAATCTCGATGCCGCCGATTAATCTCGATGCTTGTAATCGTAGATTGGATTTGAAGCTCGCCGCAGAGTGGTTACTATCCTTCCCAGCTGGATTGATCCGAATCTGAGAGGTGGAGCTTGTCGGCGGCTCCTGAATTTTATTCCATCGCACCTTTCGACGGAAAAACTCGACGCAACCCCTACCTGGCGCGCCAACTGTCAAAACATGAATTCGGCAATAATAAAAAGGGGCAGCGCACGAGACCTAAAAGTGGATGGATGCGGAGACAAGGATTTAGACAGGTTCAGGCCCTCTCAATGAGAGGTAATACCCTACTCCTGTTTGGGGATTTGAATCCGCCGGGTGTAGTATAGATCTGACGATCATATGTGCTCATACCCCCTAGAGAGCCTCCTGCCCACCTTATATAGGATGGGGGGTAGGATTACAAGATAGAAACCTTAACCAATACGGTATCGGTTTCCTAAATCTACTTTACAATATTACCAAACCAGGACTTTAGGCCGTTCCATAATATACAAGGAAACGTAATACCCAAGTCATGATCTGTTACATATTTCATAGATATAAGTTATCCCCTATAACCAGTCGGATAACCATGCCGTGTGGGTATGGGGTATCCATAATCTCCACACTTCTATTCATCTAGACAACTGTAAGCTTTAATCTGAGAGCTTCATATACAGCAGTACTGGTTTTGACATGGAAGGCATCAGGACTACGCACTACCCAGTGTTTTTCAGTTCGCTACAAGCCTGTGGCCATCAGTGTTGCATCAGAACCGGGGTAAGGTTCCCGCTGATGAAAGGGGCTGAGCACAGGGCGCCAGCGTCCGGGGCACCGAATCCGCTCCTCTCGTCACCGCCGCCGGTGGATCCACGCGCGTGAGGTCCGGAGAAGCTACGGGATACACGCATGATGGAGAAGGGGCACCGGATCCACGCTTGTGGTGGGCGGAGCGGCGGCATGATCCGCATGGGACGGAGGAGTCGGGTCCACCATTCCCATCGTCGCTGTCGCCAGCTATCGTTGCCAAAGCCTGCACCCGTCACCTCACTTTAGCCCTCACTCGCCACTGCTGTCGGAGCCCGCCGTCACAAGGGACAAGAGGGGAGAGGAGTGTGGAGAGGAGTACAGGACAGGGATGGTTGTGAGGAGCGTGGAGAGTGAAGTAGTGGGGTGGATGTTGGTGATATGGCCTAAAGACAATCATAGAGATGATTGTATCACATACTATGTTTACATATTAATCCGACATTGTTCCTTGAAATAGATAACTCATTATTGGTTAATGAATATGTGATTCTTTCATAAGACTTTTTATGTTGTATGTTGCTATTTCTAAAGGATCCCTGATCAAATATTATATGTGGAGAAAATATGTTTAAATGATCAGCATATGTCTTAATTGATGATCATGTCTCATGGATCATGGTATAGAGTTACCAAATTAATAATGTGGATACATGTTGGGGAACATGTTGTTGGATAGACCCAAACATGAGACTCTGCAAGAGTCATATGAATCATGGTATAGAGATACCAAATTAATAATGTGGATACATGTTAAGGAACATGTTATTGGATAGACCTAACATGAGACACAGCAAGAGCCATATGTGTTGTGTCATCAGCAGTGGCGGAGCTAGGAATATCGTGAAGCCTGGGCAAAACACCGCTAATTAACCACACATTTATAAAAAACAAAACTATATTTTTATTATAGAAGTGGACTATTAGGATGCTGTCTCCTACGTTAATGCTTCGTCGGCAATCAAGTGCATGCACAAATTAAGACGATCCATGGAAAGCGCATGCATGCAAAAGCAAAAATCAAGCACCCTGCATCTATTTGCTCCTTGCGTCAAATATGAAACTATAAGATGAGGTGATTAACCGGCCTACTTTGCTTGAGAAACAAGCAAATTTATGTGGAGAAAACGCTCGATCTCGATGGATAGCATATGTAGAGCCTGGGCAACTGCCTGCCCTAGCCGGGCGGTGAATCCGCCACTGGTCATCAGTGATCTCATTTAGTGTTGGTATTGAATCCTTAGACCTGAGATTAAACACTACTCCGTAATTGGGTAGTTATAAAAGTAGTTTTCTGGAATGCTATAAAACATGTAGTGGGATATGAATAATCAAGATGGGATTTGCCCCTCCTATGGAGAGATATATCTGGGCCCCTCAATGTTCTAGATTATGGAAGTGCATGGCCACGCCAAAGGTGATTGAAGGAGTCAATCACAAGTTCAAGTGAATGATTGAGCTATTAGAGAATGGCGGATATCTAGCCTTGAGCTTAATCGATATCGTGAGGCAAAGGGGTTCATACAAGTATACACTAGAGGTTCAACCGATATGATTTTTATGTATGTCCAGTGGGTCAATACATTCTGCTAGGGGCCGCTGTTGACACGTGAACTGAAAAGGAGTTTTCGGGTTACACCCAAGTGTACATGAACCTACAGGGTCGCACGCTTAATGGGCCAGAATAAGTGGATTGGATGGAGATTCAATATGAGCTTAATTCGGATAGGGATCCGAATAGGAGTCCTATGGGCCTTGGAGGCCTGAGTCATGAATCTTATATATTCGTGAGGGGTGTGACCGGTGTTGAGATTGCATCACGTGAGAAACCCTAGCCGCCACTCCCCTCTCCGAGCAAAACCCTAGCCGTGCGCAGACACTAGCATGTCTGCGTGTGGTGTTCCATCCATGTATGTCTGGATACTGGTAGAGGTGCCGCTGATTTGCGGTGCTGGTCGGTGTGAGAGTACGGTGAGGAGAACGCACGAGGAGGAGAACGTCGAGCTGCTGTGATCGACTACTTCCTCTACACCGACGCACGCTACATCCCCGACGTTCCTTCGGCTACTTAGCACTTACTTCCGCTGCACAATGCGTCGAGTGGTAACGATCTATGATCTAATACTTGCATGGTTCTTGTTTTACGCCCTAGAAAAATTTTTATTTATGCTATCGTAGCCTACGCGTATCCCAACAGTGGACGGGAGAGGACTTTATGGGAAAGAGAGGTGAGGAGAAAAAAAGAGTGGGAAGAGAGGGGGTATTTTTGTATGGGGTCCACTTAAGAGACCTACATGCGAAAATAGGCTTATTTTCACATGTGTACCTGTTAAGAGACTCACCTATGAAAATTGATTTTTGCATTTGGTCTTTAAACTGTGTACGGGAGATCGATTTTTACATGTGGGAGTAGTTATGGTCCGCATATAACCTAAATAGAGGTCTCACAAAAAAATCGATTATGTAGTAGTGATGATTAGGATAATACGATCAACTAATCAATTGCTAATTTTTTTTGTTAACATCAGAGCCCCTGGAAAGTGTAATTAGTATAAAGGTATAGGTAGAAACTATGCACATCGATTTTTACAGGTGGGAGTAGTTATGGTCCGCATATAACCTAAACAGGGGTCTCATAAAAAAATCGATTCTGTAGTAGCGATGATTAGGATTATACGATCAACTAATCAATTGCTAATTTTTTTTGTTAACATCAGAGCCCCTGGAAAGTGTGTAATTAGTATAAAGGTATAGGTAGAAACTACCTCCGTTTCATATTATAAGTAGTTTGATATTTTTTTAACTAAACTTCTTCAAGTTTGAACAAGTTCATAGAAAAATATAGTAATATTTTTAACACAAAACAAATATATTACTCCCTCCATCCACAAAAGTTATACATATTACTTTTGACACAAAGACCAAGGAGAAATTAAATCACCTTGGATGTTACAAAATCAAGGAGTGCATGCAAAGCATGCATCCAATAAGTATTTAGATGACTTCTTGGGTTCTAATAAAACATTTAATTTATCTCTTCATTTAAGTCTTGAATGCATAAAGACTATAAATAGAAACAACTTGTTTGAAAAAACTCAAATGTGAAATAGGTGTAACTTTTGTGGATAGAGGAAGTATCAAATTATATTTAATGTTAGATTTAATAAAACTAATTTGATATTTTATATGTTGCTAAATTTTGCAATAAATTTGATCAAACTTTATAAGTTTGACTAAAAAAAATCAAATGAATTATAATATGAAATGGAGGGAGTAGATAGATATACCACTAGACCTTGTTTTGTAATAATGAGATGTTCCTTGATGCTAGACCCCTAGGGCTACAGCCGCCGCCCGTCGCCCCTAGGGTCCCGGTTGCCTACGAAACCACCTTCGCCGGATTTAGGGGGGTAAATCGTACTACCACAATAGTTCAGGGGTAAAACGTACTTTTTCCTTTATTTAATATTTATATTAATTACATACATATTATATAAAAAAAGTAAATTACACTAGCGGTCCTTAAACTTGTAAGCAGATTTTATCTAGGTCCACGAACTTGCAAAGTATGTATTAAGTTCCCTAAATTTGGTTTATTATATCATTTCGGTCTAAAATCTTATTTGACCGTAATCTTGCCTACGTGGCATGCCATGTAGTCGACGATATTGCACGCTATTATTATTTTTTTTCTCCCTTCTTCCTCTTTCATTTCTCTCTTCTTCAGCCTCTTCCTTTGACAGCAGCGACGCTTGGCGACGACAGCGCCAGTCGGCACGGGGGAGCTTGAGGTGGCTTAGTGGAGGAAGAAGATAAAAGAAGATGAGGAAAAAGAAAAAGGGAACAAAAAAAAACGTTATGTCATCGTCCACCTGGCATGCCATATAGATAAGACCGCGGTCAAATGACGCTCTGGATTAGGATAATACAATAAACCAAGTTTACGAACATCGATGTACACTTTGCAAGATCGTGGACCTATATAAAACCTTATGATAAGTTTAAGGACCACTAGTGTATTTTACTCATAAAAAATATAGTAATAGTATATGGCATGCAAATAGATAGACATTTATCAAGAGAAACCAACTAAGGCCCTATTTAGTTCCCACGCAAAAACTTTTCACCCTGTCACATCGAATGTTTGGACACATGCATGGAATATTAAATATAAAAAAACTAATTATACAGATTGCGTATAAATTGCGAGACAAATCTTTTAAGCCTGATTGCGCTATAATTTAACAATATGGTGCTACAGTAAACAATTGCTAATGACGGATTAATTAGGCTTAATAAATTTGTCTCACAATTTACACGCGAAATATATAATTTATTTTGTTATTAAACTACGTTTAATACTTTAAATGTGTATTCGTATATCCGATGTGACACGTAAAAACTTTTCATATGAAAGTAAACGGACCTAATATTTTTGTTTAATAAAGGTTCTGATGCATGAACTACATCAGGCCATAATTAAAGTACTTTTATACTGGAGTAGTAGCGATGGACAAATGCGCTACCGTGCACTCCAGTCTCCTACCATGGTCGGATTTGACGTTACCATGCGTGTTCTGCGCATGCCTCATGCGGTCATGCCTGCCTGCATTAGCCTGTGCCACGGACTTTTCTTTTCATCGTGGACTGAAAAACGTACTACTACTACTGTATAAAAATAAATTTATGAATCTGAATACGCATGGATATGCATATGATCTATGCATATGGATATATACGCATGGATATGCATATCCTCTTCCCCTGATACCTTGAGATGGTGTTTGAACTCCAACAAGAAATATAACACAAAATCCCTGAACAGAGCTACTCCCTCCGTCCCACAGCAAGGGATTTTAAGTTTTTGCTTGCAACGTTTAACCACTCGTTTTATTTAAATTTTTTTTGCAAATATAAAAAGCGAAAAGTTGTGCTTAGAGTACTGTGGATAATAAAGTAAGTCACAAATAAAATAAATAATAATTTCAAAAAAATTTGAATAAGACGAGTGATCAAGCGTTGCAAAGAAAAACTCAAAATCCCTTATATTCTGGGACGGAGTGAGTATTTTGTTCAGAGGTGCCATTGATGAGATGTTACACTTTGTCTGGAGTTGTCCTTGTCCTAAGAAGCTAAAACATTTTCTTTGGCTAGCCCTGAGATACAAAATTTAATCCTGTGAGCAATTGATACTTAAAGGGTGGGTTGGGTCTGAAAACTGCTTGCTCTGTGGTAACAGGGAAACTACTGACCATATCATCTTTGACTGTCCTACTGACCAAAATTCATCTGTAGAGACGCTCTGGGTTGGGAGGCTTGTCCTGGAGGTTTTGATGATTTCTTTAGGTTGGTAGGCTAGGTTTCGAAAGCGAGGCTCAGAGTTATGACGGCTCTCCTCGCTGCCATTTGTTGGGTTCTTTGGAATACTAGGTGCCATTTGTTGGGTTCTTTGGAATACTAGGAATGATATGATTTTTAGGTCGAAGATTGTTTACTCACCTCTGCATCTCTCTTTTCAAATTGTTTCCTTTCTCATGCAATGGAAGGTTTTAGGGCGCGCTGATGAGTTAACAAGTCTGGAGACGCTGATCGAGAAGCTGATCTCTATGTGTGTTTCCTTACTAAGAATGAAGAATACAAGATCTGGGAATGGAAGAGCAGGAATAGGCTGATCTCTATGTGTGTTGTGGCTGTTTTTGTCTCTTGCTTTTGTCCTGCTAGTTGTGTTAAACTTGCAGCTGTTAGTCAGAGTACTGCTTTGGTAATTTTTCTACTTTTCTTTTGTTGAGGCTAAGCCCTCTCTGTGCTGTAAATCTATACGGATATGTTCAGATTTGTAGTTAAAATTACACCTTTTTTAAATCAAGGGCACTGGTAAACAGTCTAGTTGAGTGACTGGTTTTCTTTAACACGCCTCCAGCTGTACTAGTAATACTACCTCCATCCCAAAATAAGTCGTAGATATCCGTATCCAATATTTGACCATCCATTTTATTTGAAAAATTTATGAAAAATTTAAAAATATTTAGTCACACATAAAGTACTATTTATATTTTATCATCTAATAGCAATAAAAATACTAATCATAAAAAAATTTCAAATAAGATGAATGATCAACCGTTAAATATAAATAGTGTAAACTACACTTATTTCAAGACGGAGGGTGTAGTTAAAGATTCCTGCACTGTCTTTAGGAGCGAGTGACGTTAACATCGAAAAGACTTTACAAGAGCAGGTAATCCTGACAAGAGCTGGTCGTCACTGCTCCTATCTTTTGACCACAAATTGGAGTCCAATTTGCTAACTTCACTCTTTCTTTTACACGTACATTCAAGTATGTTTTACAAAATATTCTATAGAAAATTGTTTAAAAATCATATTTATTTAAATTTTCAGATTTTAACCAATAATATAATTAATCATTCACTAATCCGTCGCACCATTCTACTTCTACGTGCAGGGGCAAACCTCATAAAATGGAGAGCGGGGAACTTCACCTTGTGGAGCGGAATAATTCATCATGACTTGATTAAACTATTTGGAAAATGTGCTCCTACAAACAATATGAAAAAAATTTGGGATAAGATACTCCCCCTCTCTCAAAATATAAGAGATTTTAGACAGATAGAACATTTTCACTATGTTTAAATTCATAGTACTAGAAAGTGTATCATCCATCCAAAATTACTTATATTTTAGAATGGAGGGACTAGTAAAGTACACACTTTGAAACATCAGTCTTTGATATTGTACTACTATATGTTGGAACATACTCCCACCATCCCTTTTAAACGCAGCCATGAGTTTTCGCGTTTAACTTGATCACCCATCTTATTTGAATTTTTTTATGATTAGTACTTTTATTATTATTAGATGATAAAATTAGTACTTTTATTATTATTATTATGTGATAAAACATAAATAATATTTTTATTAATATTTTTATAAAATATTTAAATAAGACGGACGATCAAAATTGGACACTGCAACTCGTGTCTGCGCTTAAAATGGGACGGAGGGAGTAGGAAAGAAATACGGATAAGATAGTCAAGATTGTTTTATGTAAATTACAAGAAAATTACTTGTTATGATTGTTTTATGTATAAATTCGAAAGCATACCTCTATTTGAAACAAATGAAACAAAGGAAATATGACTTATGTTTCGCTAAAATATAGTTGTATAGTTGTCAATTTTGTTATGACGACTCACGTGTTGATTTTTTTTTTTTTACACCGTCACTCGTCATCATCACATCCGACTTCGAGAAGAGAGGAAGGTAGCCACCACCGCGCTAGGGGAGGAGAGGGAGCTGCTGCCGCTGTTAAACGGATTGAACTAGTCGGATCTAGCTGGCCCCAAACCCGTGTCGGCTAGATTCGGATAAAGAACGAGAGAAGCAAGAGTTAATGGTGTGGTCTGCTCGATTGGCTGTAGAGACGTCTTTTGTCATAGAGAAAATGGAAAAGAAAGTTGGAGTAAACAATAGAAATGGAAATCGGAAGGAGATAACCGCACTAGTAGAAAAACGATTTTTTACTGATGTTAGCCTTTTATTTTTCTAGACGGACCAAAAAATAACCATTTGCGAAAATAGCGAAAGAACCTCTAGATTTAACCCCGTCTGTGAAAATCAATTTTTTCAGACAGACCACTTAATAGGTCCGTCTGCAAAAATAATTTTATTTTCACAGGTTCCGCCTGGAAAAATCATACCAGCAGAAAAAATATATAAGTCTCGTCCTTATCCTCTCTCTTATTTCCAGCTCATTGTCAGCAGAAATCCTCCGCCGCCACCTCCCCTCCTCGTCGTTGAGCATCCGCCTCCGCCGTCGACGCGCGACGACGATGCCGCCTGGATCCACCACCATCTCGCCCCTAGCGCGCGAATCCGCCACAGGATGGTCTCGGGGAGGGGCAGTGATGAGGAGGTAAGGCGGCAGCTCGGCTCCTCCTTCAAGACAACGACGGCTCAGTGACGAGGGGGGAGACGTTGGCCTCGATGAGGAGGTGAGGCGGTGGCTCGCCTCCAACCTCTCCCGCCCTAGCGACGACGGTGACGAGGAGGACCAGCAGCGGTTACCCTCTCAAAGTTTATTTTCAAACATGAATCTTTCAGTCGTTACCCTATATGATAGGGCCACATCACACTGCCACACCATAAGATATGAAAGCGTTATTTTGCCACATTAGTGAAACTAATGTAAGAGGTTTAGTTTTGAAAAAGAATTACAGAAAACTCCAAATTGAAATTTTTTGAAAATGGTTAAAAAAATGCAAGTCGAATAAAAAAACCCATTCGGCAATATTGTGGGTTCCGTCGCACTTTCTAAATTATTAAACGGGATATTTTTTGAAAAAGTTTTACATAGAAGTTTCTAAAATTGAAATAACTAAAATTTTAAATTTATAACAGCTACTGTAATTTTATCTAGTCCAATACAAATACCCTCAACTTTTACAAACATTGAGATAATAATTACCTAAAATTATGCTTATTTTTTTATAAACAAGATAATACGAAGATATAATTTTTGAAATAGATCGGGGGAGTATAAACTTCATCGACTACTACCCTTGACATATAAGCCACCACACCACACACCCCCAAGGCCCCAACAAGCACTGCCACAGCTAGCCAAGCCCTCCACATCCCAAGTTCCTAACGCACCACAGGCGGAGCTAGCTAGCTAGCGTTGCCCCTGTCTCTGCCACCGGTCGTCGCCGGCCGGCCGCCCGGCCTGTAGATCGTCGCCAACCCGAGCACACGCGCGCGCGTACGGCGCCATCTGCACGTACGCCGGCCGCTGACTCCAACTTCGACGACGTACGGCCACCTCCTCCCCCAACGAATTAGTCGCACGGAAGGACAAGGTGAGAGTACGCGGCTACATGCATCTTAAGCTTGATTTGCTTAATTTCAAGTTAATCGCGGAGACGTATAAGCGGAACTTTGTCTTGTAACGTGCTGCGGCATGCAGTGATCGATCAAATGCATCTACGAACTTATAGTTTCCGCTAACTGTCGCAATGTTGAGTGGAAAAACTGATACATGCACCTTTGACGATTTGTTCCAGAATATAACAAGTTTTAGGTTTGAATGTAGGTATTAAGAAAGCGATGAAATTAATAAGTGGAAGGTTGTGATTGATTCAGAAAATATAATTGAAAAGATTGTTATATTCTAAGATAAATTTTAAATTCTAAAAATAACTATATTTTGGGTCGGAGGAAGACCTACGAGCTTTGGGGCCTCGTAATGTTTTGATGCGAAATTTTTTCTCTATATTCCAACCTCCCCACATTGAACATTTCCTGATTGATTGTTGCTAGCTGTTCTATGCAGTTTTTTTTTTAATTAAGGGGTAAAGTCCATCTTGCTCTCCCAATATGGCAAAGACAAAGAAAAATAAGAAGAAGAAAAAACCCCAAAGGTATTGCTTTGCGAGCTTGAACGGCCTGTTGTACACTTTTTGACTCTTCTTATGAAGTTTTGTTGTTTAATATGGCTATCATGTTTTCAGCTTACCTTTGAATAATTGGATTGGACGGTCATTGGAAAGAAGAAATGAGTAAGTAATGATGCCAATTGCTACTGATTACTTGTAAATCTGCGTGCAATGCAATTATAGCATATTTCATATCATGCACTATAATACATAATGGTTTTTATTTAATAATATATAACGATGTGCTTATTTTTACACACAATTTAAAACTAAAAAAATTAACACATTATGATGCTTGGGCTTATCATGAAAAGCTTACCAAAAAAATGGACAACTTATCATGGCGCCTGGGACTATATGTACCAAGCTGTGTCCTTTTTATGTTCATACATAGTAAATAAAGAATAGCTTGTTTATCTTTCCATTATTAAGACTGTTATAGAAATTTCCTATTAATTAGTCCCTTTTGTTGTCTATAATCACATATACAGATAGCAATTTCGTAAATAACTTTACTATATCTAAACTGCATAGTTGGCTGGGCTAGTGCATTACGCACTGTAGCTGCAGATATTTGGGATGGGATGGGATGAATGTGCACTGTTGAAGCCCCTGTGACCTCGTCCGTCGTCAGACTTCTTCAGTTGCCTATTTAGATCCAAAGTTTGCAGCTAATCATTGTGAAGTGACATTTCAAAATGCTAACTTTGGATGGGGTGTTTAGTTGGCTGCCTAAATTTAAAATGAGGGATGAAGGATTTTGAAATGAGACAATACTACCTCTATTTATAATGCAACAGCTTGCATGTAACATATGACACAAAATAATCAAAGCAAAGTTGCCTTCACACACATTCATACACTTTCATACTGCATGCAAAAAGTCCCAGGACCATGCAAGAGCTGACATCCAAGCAATGCACACATGCAAATCATAGAAATTAAAACAGTCCATATAAATTAAAACAGTCCATACATATTAAAACAGTCCATACAAATAGTTTACATTATAACAGTCCATATATTAAACAGTCCGAAATTACATGACAACGGTTGGTTCTCACAAGTAGGTAGCTGACATACAATTGCTCACAAATTACTACATGTTCTCACACGTTACAAAGAACACATATAAATCAATCCAAACTTGCATTCACACATTCATACTGCATGCACCTTTCACAGCACCATGCAAGACATGACATTCAAGGCATGCACACATGCAAATCATACAAATTACATTACAGTGCATACAAATAATTGTCCTTCAAGTTTACATTATAACAGTCCATAGATAAAATAGTCCGAAATTGTCCAAAACAGTCCACAAGCTGACATAGAATTGCTAAAAAATTACTACACCAACAAATGACAGCCACAACATTGCCGTCGCAAATACATGTCCTCACACATTACAAAGAACACATATGAATCCTCACGTATTACAGCAGCAGAATAAATGCCTCACAAGTTACAACAACACTTCCATGTGGTGACATGCAGTACATGGCAATACAAGTGCAAAGACAATTACAACAAAGAACACGTGTGCCGCAACCTACGGTTGAAATGGCTCATGCTCGATGCAACAACTTGAGCGCAATTGTATCGCGAAATGCAATCATATGTTCACATTCTAAGTAACTAGGAGCCTCATTCTCTGGTGGCTGATCTTCATAGGCCTCAGGAGGAACATAATTCTCATCTCGGTCGCAACGACCAAAGTGTTTATCCCTTAAACCACTAAGCCTTATGTAATTATGGAGAGCCATGCAAGCAACTATGATATGTATTTGAGTTTGAGGTGGATAAGAAGGCACATTTTTCAATATGCGCCACTTCTGCTTGAGCACTCCAAATGATCGCTCAATGACATTTCTAAAATGTGCATAGTTGAATACCTCCTCTTTACCTTCTGGTTCTGCGGCGTTTTGAAACTCTTGGATATGGTACTTCGTGCCCTTTTTGGATATGGTACTTCGTGCCCTTGTACGGCACCAGGTACCCAATCCAGTTTGCGTACCCCGAGTCCACTAGATAGTACTTCCGTGCAGCGGTAAACACCTGTAAGTTACACGTGATGGAAGTTAGACATTGCAAACATACAACTGGTAGCTGTGTACCTGGAGGTGGATGAGGGAAAGCATTACTGTATGTAGTCATTGCATCGTTGAACGCCCTCATGTCATGCACAGAACCCGGCCACCCAGCAAGCACAAATGTAAATATCATGTTAAAGTCACAACATGCCATCACATTCTGCGTTGTAATGTGGTGTCGACATATGTGCTGAACCAAAAGATCTTTGGAAACCTGCACAAGAATGTGCGTTCCATCTATTGCCCCAATACAGTCCTTGAAATAAGGATAGAACCTAGGGTTCCTCAGTCTCGAATGCAATGTTGTGAACTGTGGGTCACGTGGTTTAATTATGTCCGCAACTAGCTTCAACAAGCTTGCCAGAACTTTGTGAAACATGTTGTGCACTGTTCCTAATGATCGCTCAAATCTGTCCTCAGCTTGCCTAACCGACTGTGGAGCCCCAGCCATCCAAAGAAACATTCCTAACGGCTCAATAGTTTTAGATTTCGTGCTAGACTTGAGCTCATACTTCTCGACCAACAGAACATGAAGACTATAGAACATACAGGGGTCATTCTAAACATGTTGTAACACCGCTTCCTGTCTGCAAGCTTCTTCTCTACCCATTCCAATCCACTCATTGTTGTGCTAACATCTCTATATTCAAAGCGGTTGCAGTACTTGTCAATGTGGGTAGCGAGATGTAACGTACCGTACAGAAACGCGGTGTTTGCAGAATCGTCCATAAAGTACTCCATCATAACTCTGTCGAACTCTTCGTCTGAATCTTCATCCCCTGTATCCGCAGGTTGAGGCCGCACATCCTCCTGTAAGAAATTAAACAACAACGGTAACTTTCAAACATCGTCATAGTAAGAAATGAATTTGGAAAGACAGCCTTACTACAACTTAAATTAAATTGCCAACATTACTCATAGCATAGTTCGCAACACAACCGTAGCCTTGATAACTGGAAGAACAAAGCTAACAGACATAGCACCACATAGCTTGCGAAACGTACATAACACAAAAGACACACTTAAGACTGATACATTAACATGTAAAGCAAGCATAAGAAGGTCTAGTTGTCGACCCGTGCGTAGTGCTCAATGAGGGTCTTTCTTCCTTCAGGATTGGACAGCTCAAACACATTGATGCCATCTCGATCCTTCAGCATCTTCAACATGCCAACCCACAAGTGTGGTGTCGCCTCTGTGACCCCGCACTCTCTACTGAGTGCCATGATACACTCGGCCTTTTCCCGCGCGCGAGAGTCATCATCATCCTTCCTCTTGTCACGCTGTGCCAAGTAGGTGTCCATTGCTGTTGCTTTGTCCTTCTGCAACACGTTGTGCACCTTCAATTCGTTCACCACGGCGCGGACGGCTGGGCTCTTCAACTTCTTGCTCGGACTAGTAGCCGTACTCCGCGTGCTTGGTGTGCTCCTCGTGTTGTGCGACCTCTTCGTCCCAACGCTGATCGGGTTTAGGGGGTCGAAGTCGTCTTGGTCGGATTCATCTGCATCCTCGCTGTCCTCGACTTCCTCAATGGGGTTGGCCGGCTAGGATGCGGGCTGGGTACGAACAAATGAAGTCGAGCCGTCCACAGCCAACCCCATGAACATGCGGTCCAGTTCTTCGAGATAGTCGGGCATCCCATTCTTTAGCTTCCTCAATTCAGGGTGGCCCTGCACAAATGAAAGGAAACGGTCAGATCCATGACAACGATCTTGTTTCAAACTTCGCAACGAAAAATTTAAGCTTTTGTACCTTTGTGTTGTCATCCCACCACTTGTCAGAAGCAACTACGGTGCCGTCAGGCCTTCGGCCTAACCCAGTATCTGTATGCAACCTCTGTATGAAGGCCCACATATTTTTCAAACCCCTGTATCTAAATCCAAACTGCTCATTGTCGTCGACCAAATCAGTGGCAGCATAAAAACCCTTTCTAATCACCTTCCAACCTATTTTGGTCATGCTTCCCCTTATGCAGTTGCCATCATCTATTTGCTTGCAATACAGCTCACAAAAAAGCTTGGTATTCTCATTTGTCCACGATGCCCTGTCGTTGATATCCTAGAGGCACAAGTAAACCGACAAAGCAATGACCTTGCGACTTATCAATGAATCGGAATTAAACAGCGCTATCAGAATGAACTCTCCGCTGACTATGTGATGTTATTATCTATCAATCGGAATTAAACAGCGCTAACAACGCTATCGGAATTAAACAGCGCTATCGGAATTATCTATGTTGTAATAATTTGCGCTAGACGCTCGATGTACGCACACTTGGTATTTCAGCCATGAATTCGTGTGTACTAGACTACTTGATCCAGGGAAAAGGTACTGATTACACGGATGATTCCTGTTATAAAAACGGGGGTCCATAAAGCTGGTATCAGAGCCATACGACTGTAGGAAAACACCAAATGGTGCCCCACCCCACTGTAGTTGGTCAAGGGAGAAATTCTCATTTAGGGATACTTTTAAAATAAAAACACTATGTTTATAAAACCAAATGTGTTTTTCACCTTACTCTTGTCTACCTTCTCTACAAAATGAGTTTTACACTTACCTGACTTTGGTTTTTCTTAAAAATAAATGGCAGATTAGGGTCTGTTCGCGACTTGAGAGATTGAGGTTCCACGTGGAGACGGGTATGTCTTGCAGCTGCACCGCCTGATGCGATGCCTGAGGTACCCGAGGTTTCCTACCTATTGGGTGAAGAGGTTTGGTGTTGGATGGGAAGCTCGCGCGGTGGTCGAGTCACGTATCGCTTCGAAGCCAGAGATCCGCTTCAGGACACGCTACCGTCGTGACTTGTCTGAGGCTGCGATACATGACGCTGCCTGGGAGACTTTCCTTCAACTTAGCCCCATCCATCGAGCAGAGCTGTCAAATACTGAGTTTGCTCATCACCCGTACCGGGAGTAGGGTAACTCCGTCTGCTCTGTATAGGACACCTCGTACTGCTACAACCCTATGGTGACACGTCTATCCCGGTGGGCTGAGGCAGTGGACAACTGCTATGAGGATGCACTACTAGAGATCGACGAACAGCAGAGACGTATGAGCGAGTTGGAGACAGAGGTCACCGACCTCACCGTGCACCAGCTGCAGCTTGAGGAGGAGCACCAGGCCTAGGGCAGTGAGATCGACTCGCTGAAGGCTCAGCTTCAAGTTCATGGCAAGTAGTTCAGACAGCTCTCGGACCAGTACAACGGTCGTGGTGAGGCGATGGCCAAGCTTGAGGAGCAGCTGAGGGAGTCAGCAGCAGGTCAGCCAGCTGGAGGAGCAGCTTTGTGCCACTTCGGTCACCACTGCGGGTGCCTCTACTTCCACAGCACCAGTGTGCGACTGCTACTTCTTTCTCACTCCATCGTACCCGCCAGCTTTCCACGCCTTATCGGAGGAGGTTGATATGCTGGGCATCGAGTCTGGACCTTACCTGGTGGATCCTGTTGTGCCACAGCCTGCAATCATGGAGACAGTGCACACCCCATTGATTCCAGCCCCTTAACCTTAGCCGGTTCCAGCGTTGAGACTCCGATTTTGACCTCCTGCGAAAGGTAAAGCACCATTTCTATATTGTTCAGTACGACTTGTTTGTTTGCTTGACTTGGGTTGTTAGATGGGTCATGGGAACACACACACTGGATGGAAGAGGAGCTCAAGATCTTCCTCGACAGTTGCATGGAGGAAATAGAGGCTCGCACCATCACTAGCAGCTGCCCTAAGGCTCAAGGCTACGTCAATCTGGAAAACGCGATGTATGACAAGGCAGGAAAGGTAGTCAACAAGAACCAGATCAAGAATATTTGGGACCACTGCCGCCGACGCTTCCAGACCTGGACTTGGCTTGAATCAATGCCAACTGGACTGGGACGAGATCCATACACAGGCCGTATCAAGGCCAGCCCCGAGTGGTGGGCGCAAATGGAAGGGGTAAGTCATTCCAGCACTTTGTTTTCAGCACTTTACAATATGCCTTGCAAAACTTGGTTCATCTAGTACTAGCAGAAGAAATTTAGGTATGTTCAACATATGCCTCTAGATGATTCACATGACCCAGAACATAGAAATCATGGTATATGTTTTTTTTTTTCACATCCGAGAACTAGGAATGGTTCAGACCATATGTAGATATGTCAAACTATGCAGCTGTACATTACATAATCATCTACATGCAACATAGTTTCCATTTTATTACAATATGACTGCTGTAATTTGCCAACAGCCTGTCGAAATGCTTGGTCAGCTGTATTGCCAACGCAGATAAAAAATTCTGAGCATCCTTGTAAGTTTCTACATGTCCATGTGTGCACTCAAATTGCTAGAAAGTCGTACTCAGATGTTTTATGCTAAGTGCACCTTGTATTGACACATCCATGATAATTACATACAGTTAACATACAGAAATATTGTTGGGTATAGATGCACTGTAGGTTGTCAAAATGATGCCAACTTACTATATTAGAAGTGAGCTAAACACCTTTGTTTGAATTCAGGATAGCTAATTAAAACTACTATGCATATCTGACAGCTAAACTTAGATGGCTGTACTTAAATTAATCTGAATATATATGAATATGCAAGGTTCAACACATGTGATTTGCATGGTTATAGGTGTAGAGAAGAAGGATTGACTGAACTGATTTTGAACATTTTTCTGAGTACATCTGGTTTGCCTAATATGTAGGTTAACTTACAACATTTAGGTTACAGAACCTACTTGTAAATATTAGCTAATGCACAATGTATTTCCTTTATGCAAATATTGGGCATTAGCTAATATTTCCTAATATTTCCTTTATGCAAAAACACTGTTGCACCGTCAGCACCACCATTAGCACCGTTGCCACCATCATCGTCATCAGGAGCGAACCTCTTGTACCAGTCCTCAACATGGCCTGAGCAGGTTGGTGGTGGCGGTGGAGCAAACAATAGTGGGTCAGCAGTGAGGTCTGGTGCACCATGCAGCTGGATGAAGTACAGGCGATCCTCTGGTGTGATGCAGTCCTCAATGAAGAACTCACGTAGGTACCCATCACGAAACATCCTCAGGGCTGTGTGGTAGATGGGATCCTGCCTGCTAATCCCATCAGCCTTGAGCATCTCCATGCATGCTCTAGCGCTCTTCGCTTGCTTCTGCTCCTCCATCCTGGCCCTACTTTCATTGGACTGAACCCTCAGGTCAGCCAGCCTATTCAGTGCATCTCCCGTGGAGTCGCTCCTAGTCCTCTTGCTGCTGCCACCTGAAGAGTAGCCGGGAGTCATGATTCTCTTGCCCCATATGCGCAGACCTAAGGATGGCTCCGGAGAGGGTGGTAGGAGTGCCCTGTTGGTGAGGTCGTCAACATCTAGGATCTGAGCCTCTTGGGGGACCTGTGGTGGTGCCGGCCTGTGTCCAGCAACACCAGACCTATTGAGCGTAACTGTCCTACCACCATACACTGTGTGATGCTCAGGAATGAACTTGAGACGTCCATTCCTAAACACACGGGTGCCTCTCCTCATCTGCAGCAAAGCCATAACAATTTGGATTCAATATTAAGGTATGAAATACAAACAGGGCAGCTAATAATGTGAGAAGTACATGCAGTTCAGATAGACAGTGCACACAGAACCACAAAAACGTTAAATCACAGTTCAGCTGTGCTGTTCAATCAAGTCAAAATATGAGTTTTCTGTCATAATTGGTTGTGCCCTACACAAAACAGGTTTCAGTTTGGTGCAAAAGGAGCATAAACTTCAGTTAGATGTATGTATTATGTTTAGTTGTGCAAGGTATGCAACTAGATGTTTTCAATTCAGCTAGATGCTTTCTATTCAGATAGATAGTGCATTCAGACATGGTACTAATAGTAAGCTGTAAGATGATTTCGTTAGGAAAAAGACATTAGCATTTGTAAATTTCAGCAGAACCATATGAACTCACATATGCCTGTCAAATCAGGTAAGTCCATCAATCATATATACGAATAGTTTCACAGATGTATTAACTTCCTATAGTACAGTCATGTTAAGTTCATCTAGCATGCATATAGAGATGTATGTAGCTCTTGCTAAGATTAACGATCTAACTTAATCTAAATATCAGGAAAAACATTTGTGCTCAGATATATCTCTAGATTCAGTTAAGTCATTCATTCATCTAGCATGCATATTTACAAGTAGGTTCTGTGACCTAAATGCTGTAAGTTAACCTACATATTAGGCAAACCAGATGTACTCAGAAAATGTCCAAAATCAGTTCAGTCAATCCTTCTTCTCTACACCTATAACCATGTAAATCACATATGTTGAACCTTGCATATTCATATATATTCAGATTAATTTAAGTACAGCCATCTAAGTTTAGCTGTCAGATATGCATAGTAGTTTTAATTAGCTATCCTGAATTCAAACAAAGGTGTTTAGCTCACTTCTAATATAGTAAGTTGGCATCATTTTGACAACCTACAGTGCATCTATACCCAACAACATTTCTGTATGTTAACTGTATGTAATTATCATGGATGTGTCAATACAAGGTGCACTTAGCATAAAACATCTGAGTATGACTTTCTAGCAATTTGAGTGCACACATGGACATGCAGAAACTTACAAGGATGCTTATCTGTGTTGGCAGTACAGCTGACCAAACATTTCGACAGGCAGTTGGCAAATTACAGCAGTCATATTGTAATAAAATGGAAACTATGTTGCATGTAGATGATTAAGTAATGTACAGCTGCATAGTTTGACATATCTACATATGGTCTGAACTAACTTAAGCATCTGTACAGACAGCAGTGCTGTAAATCTCATATCTTAATGCATGTAGTCTCATATGTTCACTTGAAATCAGAGCAACTGGCACTACTACTATGTTATATGTCATATGTTCACTTGAAATCTAAAGGCCTATGTTGCACATAGATAAATAAGATCTTAGGTAAATCAATTGTCTGTACACATAACCATCATCTAAATATAATATCTTGACCCATTCAAACTCAAGTGGTGTGAAATAACAGATAGATTAGCATTATTAATATGTTCTATGTCATCTCATTCATCTAGAGGCCTATGCTGCACATAGCTAAAAATGGTCTCAGCTAAATCAATTGTCCTTACAGTTAACTATCATGTAAATCATATATCTTGAACCATTCCTAGTTCCCGGTTGTGAAAAAAAAAAGCATATACCATGATTCCTATGACGGTGGTGGCTGTGGCAGTGACGGTGGCGGCTATCGACGATGGTACCTATGGCGGCGATGGCTCAGAATTTTTTATCTGCATTGGCAATACAGCTGACCAAGCATTTCGACAGGCTGTTGGCAAATTACAGCAGTCATATTGTAATAAAATGGAAACTATGTTGCATGTAGATGATTATGTAATGTACAGCTGCATAGTTTGACATATCTACATATGGTCTGAACCATTCCTAGTTCTCGGATGTGAAAAAAAAAAACATATACCATGATTTCTATGTTCTGGGTCATGTGAATCATCTAGAGGCATATGTTGAACATACCTAAATTTCTTCTGCTAGTACTAGATGAACCAAGTTTTGCAAGGCATATTGTAAAGTGCTGAAAACAAAGTGCTGGAATGACTTACCCCTTCCATTTGCGCCCACCACTCGGGGCTGGCCTTGATACGGCCTGTGTATGGATCTCGTCCCAGTCCAGTTGGCATTGATTCAAGCCAAGTCCAGGTCTGGAAGCGTCGGCGGCAGTGGTCCCAAATATTCTTGATCTGGTTCTTGTTGACTACCTTTCCTGCCTTGTCATACATCGCGTTTTCCAGATTGACGTAGCCTTGAGCCTTAGGGCAGCTGCTAGTGATGGTGCGAGCCTCTATTTCCTCCATGCAACTGTCGAGGAAGATCTTGAGCTCCTCTTCCATCCAGTGTGTGTGTTCCCATGACCCATCTAACAACCCAAGTCAAGCAAACAAACAAGTCGTACTGAACAATATAGAAATGGTGCTTTACCTTTCGCAGGAGGTCAAAATCGGAGTCTCAACGCTGGAACCGGCTAAGGTTAAGGGGCTGGAATCAATGGGGTGTGCACTGTCTCCATGATTGCAGGCTGTGGCACAACAGGATCCACCAGGTAAGGTCCAGACTCGATGCCCAGCATATCAACCTCCTCCGATAAGGCGTGGAAAGCTGGCGGGTACGATGGAGTGAGAAAGAAGTAGCAGTCGCACACTGGTGCTGTGGAAGTAGAGGCACCCGCAGTGGTGACCGAAGTGGCACAAAGCTGCTCCTCCAGCTGGCTGACCTGCTGCTGACTCCCTCAGCTGCTCCTCAAGCTTGGCCATCGCCTCACCACGACCGTTGTACTGGTCCGAGAGCTGTCTGAACTACTTGCCATGAACTTGAAGCTGAGCCTTCAGCGAGTCGATTTCACTGCCCTAGGCCTGGTGCTCCTCCTCAAGCTGCAGCTGGTGCACGGTGAGGTCGGTGACCTCAGTCTCCAACTCGCTCATACGTCTCTGCTGCTCGTCGATCTCTAGTAGTGCATCCTCATAGCAGTTGTCCACTGCCTCAGCCCACCGGGATAGACGTGTCACCATAGGGTTGTAGCAGTACGAGGTGTCCTATACAGAGCAGACGGAGTTACCCTACTCCCGGTACGGGTGATGAGCAAACTCAGTATTTGACAGCTCTGCTCGATGGATGGGGCTAAGTTGAAGGAAAGTCTCCCAGGCGGCGTCATGTATCGCAGCCTCAGACGAGTCACGACGGTAGCATGTCCTGAAGCGGAACTCTGGCTCCGAAGCGATACGTGACTCAACCACCGCGCGAGCTTCCCATCCAACACCAAACCTCTTCACCCAATAGGTAGGAAACCTCGGGTACCTCAGGCATCGCATCAGGCGGTGCAGCTGCAAGACATACCCGTCTCCACGTGGAACCTCAATCTCTCAAGTCGCGAACAGACCCTAATCTGCCATTTATTTTTAAGAAAAACCAAAGTCAGGTAAGTGTAAAACTCATTTTGTAGAGAAGGTAGACAAGAGTAAGGTGAAAAACATATTTGGTTTTATAAACATAGTGTTTTTATTTTAAAAGTATCCCTAAATGAGAATTTCTCCCTTGACCAACTACAGTGGGGTGGGGCACCATTTGGTGTTTTCCTACAGTCGTATGGCTCTGATACCAGCTTTATGGACCCCCGTTTTTATAACAGGAATCATCCGTGTAATCAGTACCTTTTCCCTGGATCAAGTAGTCTAGTACACACGAATTCATGGCTGAAATACCAAGTGTGCGTACATCGAGCGTCTAGCGCAAATTATTACAACATAGATAATTCCGATAGCGCTGTTTAATTCCGATAGCGTTGTTAGCGCTGTTTAATTCCGATTGATAGATAATAACATCACATAGTCAGCGGAGAGTTCATTCTGATAGCGCTGTTTAATTCCGATTCATTGATAAGTCGCAAGGTCATTGCTTTGTCGGTTTACTTGTGCCTCTAGGATATCAACGACAGGGCATCGTGGACAAATGAGAATACCAACCTTTTTTGTGAGCTGTATTGCAAGCAAATAGATAATGGCAACTCACCCTGTGTTTGAGAGGAGAGGAAAGGAGAAGATTGAGAAAATATGCAAAACGAGGTTATCCATTAGCGTAATGATCAATTGACTATTGACTATTTTAAATTTTAAAAAATAGATTAATATGATTTTTTAAAATATAAATTTTTTTTACAAAAGACGCACCGTTTAGTAGTTTTGAAAGTGTGCGCGTGGAAAAGGAGGTCTTTTCTCTCTCAATCCCCCTGAACTAACTGCGTTTGTGGTGAGGTGACAGTGACTTTGTTTGTTTCGTTTTCCACGCGCACGCTTCCCGAACTACTAAACGGTGTATTTTTTTGCAAAAAATTTCTATAAGAAAGTTTCTTTAAAAAATCACAAGCCACGTAGTCACGCGTTGTGCGACTTTTAATTCTGTATAAGAACTATTTATTGTATAGGATCTATTAGTTACAGAAGGTTTTAGCATGAGTTAATTTATTTACAAAGTATACTTTGGTCTAGCTAACTATAGATTTAACTAAATTGTACTATATGAGAAATCACTAGAAGCTTCTTGGTTTTTGTTTTCTTCATTATCTTTGCCCTCTCTCTTTATACTATGTGTCTAAGAGGAGGCACGAAACCTCCGGAAATTCCCATACGTTTATCCAGTTATTTATCTAAACTCTTTATTCAACGGTTGATATGTTTTTGATAATGTGGCGTGTTCTCATTAAGAAAGCTGGCTGCTTTCACTATATAAGATATTAATCCATTTTAAAAATTAAAATAGTTAATACTCAATTTTGTGTAACTTCACTCTTTTTTTTAGAGCAACTAAGTGTTGGCGTGTTTTTTAAAAAAATATTTCATAGGAAAAGTTGTTTAAAAAAATCATATATATTTAACTTTTTAAGGTTTTTAACCAATATTTAATTAATCATTCGCTAATTTATTGTTCTATTTTACGTGCAAGACAGACCTCATAGATCGGAGAGGAGAACTTCACCTTGTGAAAAGGAAAAATTAATTAGCACATATTAGTTAAATAGTTTGGAAAGCATGCTTGTTAAAAACAATAGTAAAGAAGTTAAGATAAGATAGTAAAGATCACACTTTGAAACATCAGTATTTGATATACTACTATATGTTACTATTTTAGAAACATACCTATAAACAAAAATTAGCTTGAATACAAAGAGTTATGATTTTTTTAAGACAAATCTGTCAACTTTGTTCTGACATTAGCAATTGTAAATGACAGTCATCGACTACTACCAGTGAACACGTCCATTAATAACTACACCGAAGGGATCAAGAACAGAGAGGAATCGCATCTAGGGATAAAACATGCTCTCGTTGATGTCGACGTAGCCGAAGTGATCGAGGTTGTCCTTGACGTAGGCCTGCAACCCCCTCTTGTGGTGGAGCAGCTTGTTCTTGATGGCGGCGGTTCCGATGGCCAGGAGGCGGTCCTTCTCCTTCCGCTCGTCGGTGTGGGAGGAGATGACGGAGTAGAACACCGGCTCGTAGTCCTCCTCCGGCAGCGCCCAGGACAGGATGGCGTCGACCTGCTCCTGACCCATCCTGTACGTTTGGTACGTCTTGGGACTCTCCATCGCTCGCTGCTGCTCTCCCCCACAACCTCCTCCTCGATCGGCGGCGCAAATCTTCAATCCTTCTTCTCGGCGGCGGCGGGAGTAGCGAGAATGGTGGGATCGATCTGAAGACGAGTGGGATCGATGCGATGCGATATATAGGAGGAAGGCCTCCATCCGTCTCCTACTCGGACTCGGCCCACTCCAGGCCCACTCCGACTAAGTTTAATCCCCGTCCCAAGACCGGTCGCCAACCAGAGCACGCGCGGGCGCGTACGCCGGGGAGGCCGCCGACTCCGACTTCGACGACGTACGGCCACCACCCCCAACGAATTAATTAGCCACACGGAAGGACAAGGTAAGAGCTAGTGAGGCTACGTCCTAAGCTTAATTTGGTATCTATAGTTAATCGCGGAGACGTACGACATACAGTGCTTGCTGTGCAAACGGTACAAACGGAACTTGTCTTCTAATCTAATGTTCTGCATCATGCAGTGATCGATCAACTTCGAGGGTGTTTGCATCCTTTTAGTTCTAGGATTAAAACTAAAAACTTTAGTCCATGCCTGTTTGAATGTAGGGATTAAAAGGGACTAAAGGTCATTGATTACATTGTACAAACACCATGTTATTTCTAAAACCATGCAAAAAAGAGGGTTGTACGTTCGGGCAGCAGGTGGAAAGAAGTAACTTTAGTCCCTAGCTCCTCCCATAGGGACTAATGGACTAATGCATTTTAGTCTCTTTTAGTCACCTCCGTATGGGACTTTAGGAACTAAAGTGAAGGGACTAAAGTTTTAGTCTTCTCCAACCAAACAGGCCTTTTGTTTGCACTATATGTCGCAGTGTTGAATGGAAAAACTAATACACCTTTGTTACAAAATATAACAAGTTCTAGATTTGGATGTAGGTATTAAATAAGATAGTGATAAAATTAAAAAGTGAGAGGTTGTGATTGGTTAAAAAAGCTGTAATTAAAGAGGTTGTTACATCCTAAGATAAATTTTAAATGCTAAAAATAACTATATTTTCGGACGGACGGAGTAGCAAATTTTTGAAGAAACCTACGAGCTTTGGGGCCTCTTAATGTTTTGATGCGAGAAATTTTTTCTCTATATTCCAATTAGCTGTTGTAACCCCACATTAACCATTTCATGATTTATTGAACGTATGAATATATGTTAAGGGCCCCTTTGAATCAAGGATTTTAATTAAGAAGGAATTTCATATTCAAATCCTATAGGATCTTTTCCTATGGGGATATTTGATTCAAAGGATTGCGGTTTTCCAAATCCTATGAAATTCTTTTAAAATGGCTCATTGCATATAGATTTTGTAAGAGTCTATCTCTCTCATCCAATCGAACGGTCATTCATGTGTTTTTCTAACGTTTTGCAATCCTCTGTTTTATACTTGCTTTCCTGTCAGAATTCCATGTTTTTTTGATCCCTTCGTTTTTTTTCAATCCTGCGAGTCACAGGGGCCCTAAATATTATAGAAATGATGTAAGGAAGATAATTTGATATAATTATATGTTGAGCTCTAAAACATTATACTCTAGATGATGGGTCGTACTTGCACATAAGTTTTAAGATACTCTAGAATAGTAATAATTGCTAGTGGGTGAGGATGTGACCTATACTTTGGACCTGTTTAGTTCGCGAAAGAAAATTTTTGGGTGTCACATCGGACGTTTGACCAAATGTCGGAAGAGGTTTTCGGACAAGAATATAATTTCATAACTCGCCTGGAAACCGCGAGACGAATCTTTTGAGCCTAATTAATCCGTCATTAGCACATCTGGATTACTGTAGCACTTATGACTAATCATGGACTAATTAGGCTCAAAAGATTCGTCTCGCGATTCCTCCCTAACTGTGCAATTAGTTTTTTTTAAAAATAATCTCTATTTAATGCTCCATGCATATGTCAAAAGATTCGATGTGATATTTTTGGGAAAAACTTTTTGGAACTAAACAGGCCCTTACATGCTTTGCTTTATCTTGTTATAATTGCTAGTTGGTCCAGTATAGATAGTCAACGATAGCACGGAATGGTGATGGTTGAATGCAATAAAATCTCGGTAGGAATGGAACTGAGACTCCAAAAGAATTCTGCCGAAAACTTCGAATGAAATTCTAAATTAAAATATGTAATTTCAGCCATATTCTATTTTGCCAGTAGCAGTATTATACGTCGGTCTGCATGTATGAGGAAAATGGAGAAATGGTGGAGGTATAGAACCGTATGAGTAGTTTGTGTACGTAAGGAAGAGGTACCATGAAATTTCAGCATTTGTGTAAGGAATTTGTCGAAGTTTCAGATATTCGAAACCTTGCATATGCAACATATATATATAAATATCATCTCTATACACATACAAGAGAGATCATAATTAATTAATTGGGAAGTGTATACCGATCGCAAAGAATCATTCGGGAATGAATCAGCTATGACTGCCGGGAGAATCTTGCATATGCTGATCTACGTATTCTTTAAGATAAATGTGATATGATTTACGTCTGCATAATGATGCAGGATCGTATGCTAATGCTTGTTGCTTCAGAAAAGGTGTGACCAAGACGAAAGGTGCAGTACAGGAATCAGAATGACAAATTAAACGAAGTGTGGTCTCAATAATAGAACTAATGAGCTATGTTTTAGTCAGGAATCAGCATATATACTCTCAATCAGTATACTGCCTTGTCCTACATAGATTCGTTCCTACAGAAATTTCGGTTCCTAACAGTTGACGGTACGTCAACCATGCAGAGTGCTAGACGACCTAATCGACTGATGGATATTGAAGATATTTCTACAAGAACGATTATTGGCAGAGTGCAATTTTTTAAAATAGTGGTTGAGGTACTATGAATATAGGAGCAGTATCGGATAAATATTTTTTTTAAGAAGTATCGGATAATAATTGATCACATATCGCTACACTGTCCCGGTTCGTAACCCCCCTGTAGTCCTGGTTTTCAAACCGGGACTAAAGATCGATCTTTAGTCCCGGTTGTTGTTATCAACCGGGATTAAAGAGAGGGTAGCGGCAGTCCAGCTGGTCTTTTTTTTCTCCCGAATCGAGTGGTATGCATATCATCAAATCAAACCCCAAATCCACATCACAAATCCACAGCACGATTCACAGAGTCATCACAAATTCATTCCCAATATCCATTCGCATATTCATTCACAACATCACAAATATATTCACAATATTGATTCACAGGTTCATTGACAACATCGAGTCACAGACTCATTCACAACATCACAGATTCATTCACAATATCGATTCATAGATTCATTCACGAATCAAAACATCCAAACCACAAATCATAAAAAAAAAAAAAACTCAAAAATATCGTCTCATCGGCCGGCCTCCCATCCCGCGCCGGCCGACCACCATCCCGCCGCTTACCCTCCGGCCGGATCTGGGGAGGGGAGGACGAGGCCGCCGGTGACCAGCCTTCATCCCGCTGGCCCGCGCTGGGCCACCTCCGGCTAGCTCCATCCCACTGGCCTGCGCCTGGCCACCGCCAGCCCGCGCCCGGCCTCCATCCGCCGCCGCCGGCCGGCCGCCGCCAGCCCCAGCCCGCGCCCGTGTCGGACCCCAAAATAAAAATTTGGATCCGACTGAGATTAATGTATCAATCCGACTGAGATTAATGTATCAATCCCTGGATCAGTAAATACTGGTCCTTCATTACATACGTTAAAGTTTACAATACTAAGGTTTTACAAGAATAGGTACTCACCTAATTAAACATAAGTAAGACTATTACACAGCGGAAGTTTTTATACATTCTGACTAGGGAGGTATAACCTCTAGGGATTTTCTAAGTTATCGGGGTCATCGTAGTAATAATCATCGGGTCCTCCTCTTGACCCAAATCTGAAAAGGGGATTATAAGAGCAAGGGTGAGTATTCACAATACCCAGCAAGTTACCATGGAAACACGTTATGTATTGGTATAAAGTAGAGTTCTTTGCAAAAGGCAATAATAGACAATCTAGAAGTATTAAAGCAAGAGTTTGTAAAAATGTAGACTTTAGGTTTCTAACCAGGGTACTATATGGGTCCTGGTACTCAATTCCATGAGCACGGCTATTCGAATAGTTTCATGAATATTCTACTGCAGTAGATGTACGCTTTACCCGCATTCCACAACTTGTCAATATTTATTAGCTTAGTCATGGCCCAGTATTAGGTTATTAACAATTGTGGTACCTGTTCCATGAACTTTAGTCCTCATGCGCTCTGAACGTAACGTTATCAGCAGCGAGAGGAGTTCTGGCGTTCCCGGGTATTTAAGGGGAACTGATCGTATGACACCACGTCATCTCGATCAGGGTTTATAATTATAACATAATAATTTATACTCGAGTATCATCGACCATTTACCTGTACATGGTAATGGTAAAAATTGCCCTTCGCGGCTATAGTTGCCTCCTGCTCGAGGACATAAAAATAAGAACCACGATACAGAGGTACCATATTGCTGATTAACATAATGACTAGGTCTGTCCCCATTCTAGAAATTGCGGTCGTACCCGTTCGTTCGACATAAGTACCTGGTAATAACTATATCGATCGAGACAGTACTAACCACCCGGAAATCATCCAATTCCTACGTATTGTCCCAATCTAAGTATGAAACATTTTAACCAGATTGTAAGCAAAATAAACAATACTAAATTATCTGCGTTTCTATGATTGAATTAATTATGCATATAAAATAGAGTATTGAATAGAAGGCTAGATAAATAATTTATAAAATATAGGCTTAAATGATCAAAAGGTAGATAGTAACTTGCCTTGCTCGATGTCCTGAGATTGACTGATATTATCTAATATGTCAGAAGACTCTTCAAGACCTAGGGTTAAACATATAAAATTCAAATTCAAAAGGAATTCAAATAAAATCCAAAAATAGGAAAAATAAAATAAAATCTCTGGTTCCGCCGCCGCTGGCTGCCGCTGCAAGGGGAGGAGGGGGAGGAGAGGAGGAGAGGGTGTGAGAAAAAGAGCAAGGGGAGGATGGAAGGAGAAGGATGGATAGGGTGGAGATAAGGAAGGAGAAGAAAAAGAGATAAGGATGGGAGATGGAGAGAGAGAGGCTGCGCATGTGCACAGGATGGAGAGAGAGAGAAGCGCGGGCTGGTGCGTGCGCGGTGGATGTTTTTCTTCCCTAAAGTTCTCATCTTTAGTACTAAAGATCCTCTAGGCCTTGACAAACTCTGACACAATCCTAACCGGGACTAAAAATTATCTTGTTACCAACCGGGACTAAAAATCACATAGTCCCGGTGCACTTATAAACCGGAACTAAAGATGATCTTTAATCCCGGTTTATAAAGAAACCGGGACTATTGTGAAATTTGGTCGACCGACCAAAGATCATTTCTCCAGTAGTTCTATCTTAGCGTCTATACATGGAGTACGTGACTTACAAATCAAGTCAAGTAGTCTTATCATATATAGAAATAATTAAGAAATATATGAGAGAGGATATAAGTAACAAAATATACAAGGAGTGCATTGATGTGTGTGCACCTGGGAAACATATCCCATGCACGCCAACTAGTAAATGTTAATAAAAATTTTATAAAATATTGTACGCGTAATTCTAATGGTACTACACCTATACACCTATGTGTAAAGTCTGTATGCAAATTCGCTATATTTGGTCGTAGAAAAAAAAATTCTGATAGAATTATGTTATTAAAATTGTCATAATTTTTCCCTAAAAAATAAAATTGTCATAATTTTGTATTTTTTAGGCTAAAATATAATAAGTTTAAATATGAAACTTTGCACATATTTCGTGGTATAGTAGCATTGGAAGAACATGCACAATTTTTTTTCTATGAATTTTTCGTGATATTTACTGGTTGGTATATACGACATGCATGTGCACTGAAAGTTTGTATGTATAAGTCTATAAGATACATTTGACGTGCATGTGCGCGTCTTGAGTAAGTAGACAAATATAAAACCAGGTATAAATTCTAACAGATTCTAACATATCTCTTGTAGTCTTTCTATGCAATTCAGCTGATAGTGTCTATGCTTCTTGTAAACGCCTAGTGAAGCAACCTCCCTCGCAACAAAACAAATAAAGTAAACAGTGCTTCGAAACACATGATTATTAGTTTTATGCCGTGAGGTTTGAATTTTTTTTAGTTCAACTTTTCTTTTCTTGCTTTAGTTTGTTCGTTCCTTACAGCATTGCAAGAACACTCTTTTGCCTAATTGCATGCATGCCTGACGATGCTTCCCATGCACGCCTAGTACGTGTTTTACACAGCACGTTCTTCATAATCATAGCTCTTAAGGAATCAGTCCAAAGTTAAACGCCAAGTTGCTATACATCTTTCAAACGAAATTTAGGTGCGTGTTTTAAAGTTGATTTGGAGATGTTAGTAAGATTTGATGCACGGAACACGTATGTACGTATATATATGGGGTAAATAATTCTACCGAATGCAAATTAATCAATTAGTTAAGTGAGCATTTGCTAGCTAGTTTCAAGAGGAATAATGTTTTTCCTAGTCCTTGCAAATATTTCTACCTCTCGCCTCCATGGAGAATATAATAAAGCTTTTTTTTTTTTCTTCTTGTTTTTGAACAAATACTGAACCGAAAGTATGATAATTTGATTCACGTGCATGCACATATATACACTATCAGCTGATTATGAAGTACTTCCTTCGTGGTTAAGAAAAAATGTTAGTTAATTCCGCCAAAAAAAGGCAAGAGTGAAACCATTCTTTTTGTCTCTTTGACGGTGGACCAAGATTCCAGACTTCCAGTTACTATATAGACAATGCCAATGCAGTGCATGCTAAGGCATATGCATCCTTGGTTATGGCATGTTTAAACATAGAGGTTATATATATGACTATTTTTAGCTGTGATTAGTTAAACTATGTTTTTGAAGAAAAGTATGTTTCATGAGTAAGACTTGAGTAATGCCACTAATAAGTGCTGTTATAAATGCTATTCCTTTGTTATCAATTCAATAAAATCCATGATTATAAATGTTAGTTGTTCTAATTTGACGACAATACAAAATTTTAACATGTTTTTAATAGGGACAATTCTGTTTATGCCCCCACTTTAGTGTCCAATATTGATTCTACCCCTATTTTTTAGTGTTTTGGTTTTTGTCCCCACTTTTTTGAACCGAAAGAGACGTTTACTCCTGGTTTAGACAGAAGTTTATGGGACCGGGTTTATGGCAGTAAAGAAATAGAGAAATAAAGGAAATAAAGATTTTTCGAATTTGTAATTTACCTTTTTACCCCTAGGAAATATCTAACCCTACAATCTCTTCTCTCCTCTCGCACGCGGTCACTCCCGAAACAAATCCGAGCGGCGCAGGGGCGGCGAGTGGGCTACAGCGTGCGGGCGGCGGCGAGAGGGTCATCGGCCAGGCGTCGCCGCAGCCCATCCCGTCGGCGTGCAGGAGGCTGCGTGGTAGGCGGCGGCGCGGATAGTTCTTGGCAACGGGGAGAGGGGTAGGGGGCGGCAAGCGAGCGGTGGCCAGGCGCAGTGCCGCAGCCCCTCCCGCCGGCGAACAGGAGGCGCCCGGTAGGTGGCGGCGGGGAGAGGGTAGGCAACGGCGGCGAGAAAGGGACTAGCGGCGGCGGGCGTCGTCGGCCGCGGCGTCGGCCAGGCGGCGGTGGGCGTCGGCCAGGTGGCGTCGGCTGGGCGGCGACCTGAAAGGGGCTTGGAGGTGGAGGCTGAGAGGGCAAGGTTGCTGAGATGTCGTTGAAATGTTGTCAAAAATTTGTTCAATTTGTCAAAATGCTGTTGAAATTTTGTAGAAATTCCATCAAATTCAGAATTTGTGCAAATTGTTATGTTAGTCAACGTGGGTCATTTAAATGCCCTTTTGGCAAGACTTTAAATTTCCAAAGCCATGTATAAAATGGAGGGCAAAAACACAATTAATGAATAGAGATATGAGAGGGTATAAATGTCCGTTTACCAAGAATTTAACACCATTAACTTCTCCATCCAAAACAGGGGCAAAAAGATTGTTCGGTTTAAAAAAGTGGGGGCAAAAACGAAAACCCTAAAAAGTAGAGGTAGAATCAATATTGGACACTAAAGTGGGGGCAGAAACAAAATTGCCCCTTTTTAATAATTCAAGATATGAGACAACATTTTATATAGATATTATTAGCGGGCCCGGGCCAGCCGGATAACCAGCAAATTAATATCATCCTTTTAAAAAAAATGTTTGGAATCCAAAAATAATCTGCAAGGAAGGTATAAGCAACCTTTCAGTGTTGTTGGCCCCCTTGCACCAGTTTCAATGCATGTGCTATGCCTGCATTGAGATGCACTTGTGTGTTAAGGAAAGGAGGAAACTAGTGCTGTGCTGGCTAGTCATTTTATAATTAAGTTCATAGGTCATCTCCAAGTTGGGGTCAATGGGAAGAACAATCGAGAAAGCGACCTCCAAATACTTTGCAATATTTTATGACGGATTACTCCTACTAATCCAGCTCCCCTGATCCTGGCCTAAACACTGTCTCTATAAATAGAACAAGGCCGTGCAACAACTTGATCACAAGTTAACCAGGTCATCACCAACATACAAAGCTAACACCACTATAGCTTAGCTCGCTTGGTCTCCCAAAGGAAGAACATATATGGCCACTCCTCTCAACCTTCTCATTGCTCTCCTCTTCATTGTCGTCTCCGTTCAAGGTAAATCTTGTAACACAAAGAGATTATGTGTTAGTAAAATTGAAGTTTCTTGTTAGTATAAATTAATTAAGTTTCTTAATTTCTTTTGATGTTTCAAAATTCCAGTACGTGTAAAAATTATTTCCACTTACATATATGACAGATGCATAACAAATAATCATCCATCTTTATTGGGACATTTAGCTTCACAAGTGAATGATTCCTGTCTAACCTCTAGAGTTAGCTAGTATTAGTCTTTCTAAGCACATCTGATATATGCGAATATATAATTGCAAGACAAATAGTAGTTATTTCTTTCCATCTAATTAATTATGCATTTTCCTTATACTAAATTGTTAACATGAATTAATATAATGATATTGAGCTTGATCATCATCAGGGACAAATGGCGCCGATCGCTGCGCCGCGTCGAGCAGCATCGATGTGCAGACCATCAACACCGGCGAGTTGGCCGGCGGCGGCGACACGGTGTTCGAGGTGCAGGTGAAGAACCTGTGCGGCTGCAGCGTCAGGGACGTCCGGCTCGACGGCGGCGGCTTCGCAACGACGGTGGAGGTCGACCCGGCCGTGTTCCGGGCCGCCGACGGCGGCGACTACTACCTGGTGAACGGCGGCGGGCCGATCGCCAGCATGGCCACCGTCACCTTCCGCTACACCTGGGACCACTTCTTCCAGATCACTCCCCGGAGCATGCAGGAAGATCAGTGCTAGGTAGCTAGCTAGCTACATACACTTGGGTACATATGCAAAGTTGAAGGGAATAATTAATATTCTTGCGTGAGCTAATAGCCTAATACACATGTGTTGCAGTGTTAGTTACTAGTACTAATGTTCCATGGAAAAGCTAGGTCAAGTGTGAAAGAATTATTCCTGCTTGGGTCTATATATATGTGTAGTTATCTATGATACTGTGGTCTAATTAATGTGTACTGTGCTGTGTAAGTGAGGGATCGAATATATAAAAAAGGTTTAGCTCAATAATGTATATGGTCTTTTTGTGCATCTAAAAAAATGGTTTGCTAGTTACTTTCCATTTGGATAATTAGAAAGTTGAATTGTATCTCGTGACTAAAAAAGTTGATTACAACTATAAGTTTACCAGGAATTTAAAAGAGATTTTGCATGTCATGAACTTATGATTAGAAATGAAAGGTAAGGGCCTATGGAAGGGGCGGATCAAGCGTGAGTGCTAGGGGACTCAAGTTCCTCTACCCTGCTGGATCATATTTAGAGAAGAGGAGATGGGAGGGGAAGAAGAGAGAGAGAAGAGAGAGGAGATGGGATGGGAAAAAGAGAGAGAGGAGAAAGAGTACAGTGGGCTGAAGAAAGAGTAAGGAGCTAGATAAGCCCCCCCCCCCCTCCCCACTACATTTTTTGGATCGGCATGCGTATAGGCGTACAGCTAGGTAGATACATGAACAAATCTAACATACATCTTTAATTGGTTTTGTTCGGTTTGGAGGGGACTAAAAGGGATTGGAGGTAGAATAATTCCACATCACAATAGGTGTGGAATAAATCCCCTTCAATCCCTCCCTCTTCGGGATTAACCAAACATTGGTTGTGTTTAGTTCAGCGCAAAGTTTGGATTTCGGTTAAAATTGGAGATGATATGACTGAAAAGTTGTGTGTGTATGACAGGTTGATGTGATGGAAAAGGACTAAATCCAAACTTTAGATCTAAACACAGCCATCTTCTTAAAGGGTACACGTAATCATTTGTTTCGACTTGTAGGTACATGCCACTGAGTTACCTTCCTTGAAATGTGTATCCAGGCTCCTGTAACTGCACGGTACACTGGTCCCACATCGTTGCTAGTCGTTATGCCTATCTCCCGATTCTATTTGTATTAATTGGCTTGTATAAATTTATTATAGAGATAAGACAAGTGCTAGACTATATATTGTAACATTGATCTCCCAATCAATATCCATGCGATGAATATCTCACTAAATATAACCATAGTGTCGAACCTGGTAGATATAGTGAGTGCTCCCCTAAATGGTTGTTTTTGCCTTTCTTGACTTGACTTCACTAATGTCTTTGCCCTCTAGATATATGTAGGGAATAAAAGCAGAGCAGATTTGGATAAATAGTGGTTATACCAAATCCTATACCATATTTTAAAGCGGATTCAAATTAGGTGCAGATGATGTGAATATACGAATGCAGCGAATAGTTCCAGGTGATGGAAATGGTGCAGAGTCAGTTAGAACTCAGCTCGGAAATGGATTAAAATTGCATATGTTGCGTATATATGCAATCAAATACAACATCAAGATGCTTGTCGCCATTTGCCGTCGTGTGACGGGCCATCGTCATCGCCACGTTGGATCTCACATCATCACTAGGTTGGATCTCTATGTGGGAGATTAGGAAATGGGAGGGGAAGGATCGAAAGGGCATCCCTTGCTGCTTGCTGTGTCCTTGCGTTGCGCCAGTGTGTAGCGGTGGCTAGGCAATCGTGAGATGAGAGAGTGAGATCCTCGTACTGAGGAGTCTGGGTTAACAGAGGAATTGGGCTGTTGGATGGGGCAACTCATGTTATATGGAATAGATAGAGTAGTTACGCGAGCTAACAATTTTGATTTATCTGACAAACAACCTATTGGATAATCCACATCCATAGGATTTTATGGCTACCACATCTTCATCCGAATCCACACCATACTATCTGAATCCGGATTTTATTTTGGACAAATTTGGAGGTGGATTTTTATCCAATCCATTTGGACCCCTAGATGTATGGATCAGTCAGTTCAGAATAAAATTCAATTGTCCAAGAAGCACCAACCAATGATATGAAAAAATATGTCCAGGGAGACAAATAAGTTGTACATTGATCCATGAAAAGAAGGCAACGCAACCTGATCAAGCCGTTTGTCCTTGCCGCGAGAGTGCTGATTCTGTAGGTTTGTCCCGAAAACCTTCTGTTCTATCCCTACTTTTGTCTAAATTGGCTCTGGTAGCCATTTTGATCTTCCAAATCCATCTTAATTTAGATATGTCGAGATCGAGGTGGTTGGCGACTCCAAATCACCACAAAGGGTTAGGTGCCGGATCGTGATTAGCGGTGTGGCCAAAAAAGTTGCCAACACTCCTCCCATTTCACCTCTCCCGGACACCGCCAAATCCCCTCCCGCTATGCCTTCTCCGGTCAATGCCGGATCCACTCCCGCTAGGCCTCCTCTGACCGCCACCGAATCTCCTGCCAATCCGTAGGCAGCCCCCTTCTCTCTATATGGTATCCACCGTTAATATGAGTAGGGGTCGGGCACCTCTCGAGATAACTCAAGGCGGTCGGTGCGGGGGGCCACTCTTGCTATGGCAGGGGGAGAAGCGACGGCACCAGCGGCGAGCACTAGGAAGGGAGGGCCCATGCGGTAGCAAGGCGTAGATCGGAGAAGTTGTTTTTTCTTTCTATTTTATTCGGAGAGGTTTACTGTTTTGAAGGGGCTTTGATGGAAATATTGACGGTGATGGCATATTTCTAATTTACATAAGTACTAGTGGCATATTTCTGCTTTATTAGTGGCATTTTTTTCCATTACAGCGATTTCGTAATGGCATGACCAAATTTACCCTATAAACAATGAGACAGAGTATAGATGGCCAAAACGCCCAACCCCAATTGCTCGACCCACGGCACGGGGTTTTGGCATGCCCCAGGCACGGCACGGCCCGACCGTTGGGCCGTGCCTAGGACTTTGCTTTGGCACGGTGGGTCGGCCCAGTATGGCATGGTCCAATAATCAGGGAGGCAAATAGGCTTATTTCAGTCATATAAGGCATGGGCCAAAGAGATGAGGGACGCAAAATATACTTATTCCAGCCATGTAAGACATGGCCCAAAGAGATGAGGGAGGTAAAATGGTGAGCTTTCGTGCCTTCGGGCCGACCCAAGTCTTATTGGGCCATTGGTGGAGCCCGTGGGTGGGCACGGCCTAGCACGACGTGTAGGTTGGGCCATGCCTTATATCACTGATCTCAGGCTGGGGCTTGGTCGTGCCCAGGCTGGGCCGCTCGGCCCATCTGTTATCTTGTTACCTTGCCTGCCAATTTTATTATGAGAAACAAACTAATTAACTACTGCTTTGTAGCGATTGCAAATTAAACAGACGGCATGGGTAAATTAAAAGACAAATTACTTTTTCTAGAAATTTAATAAAATACAAAGTCATTGCAAACAAAATGGCTTTTGACAGGCCCAGCGCAGTGGTATACGGATGGTGCACTGGTGTTCAACCTGCAACAGCAGAATGTATAAGCTCGTTTGGACTTTTGAGTTGATGCATAGTGCATAAGTTACCATTCAAAGTTTGGCACATATACATATTTTTTTTAAAAAAAATGCATGACCTATTTGAGGATAATGAATGCAAGTTTCTAGATTCTTTATGAGAACAGGGAAGGAACACATATCAGGAGTATTAGACAACAGCTATAAAAGGCATGCTTCATACAGCTTGGCAACATTAGTGAGTGTTGATTCTGGAATGGATTTTGTTTTTGCAATTTCATCTAGAAAACTCATACATAGAGTTCACATAAAGATCCTTCTCACACTGCTGTTGAGTAAAAAAATCAGCTGCGTTTTCGGCAAGAGTACAGCTTTTCATGGGCAACTTACAACGAGTAAAAAATGACAGTCCCAGCCTCACTAATCCTGTATATACAAACCATTGTTTCTCAACATAAACAGAAAAAAAGATGCACACAAGAAAGGAAAGCAACCTAGGGTAAACACTGTAGTACATGAGTATAAATTTGAGGCCTCTGTGACAGCCAACTCAACGGCAGTGCCCCTTATTTCTCAAAAGAATAGTGTGCCAGAAAATGGGTTGCTGAATTGAAATACAGAGTTTGATTTCCGTTCTTCGCAACAATGAATTATCCACCTCCAACAAGGAGTGGATTGTGGTTCCATCTGCCTTGACCACCCTTCAACAATCATCCCTCCATGATCATGGAATCTGCAAGAGAGGGGCAGCTTTTGACATGCTTTCCATCAGTTGTATATGTTGTTGATTTCACTAGGTTGTCCTAGCCATGCTATTGAATGAACCAGCTAGAGGCATCAGAAAATTCAGCATCCTATTGACAGAAAGCACCCATATAAAAGATAAAGGTTTACGGGAGTCGGGAGGTGACCTACAAACTCTATTAATCTTTTCGTACAACTACGTACCACCATCTTGTTGCTGGTAGGATGCTTTCTAACATATCTTGCCTAATTCGTGATTAACAATTACCAATTTAACATTGGAGCTATCTAACGAATCATGAAAGAAATGGCAAAGTATGTATCTCTCTTTTTTTTTGTCATTTTACCAAAGATTAAAATTTTCCAGTTTACGCTGAAGGAAACATTTGTATTCTACAAACAGAACATGAGTACATAAGAAGGGCTGGTAACATAGAAAGTGCCTATAAATACCTGTGAAACTCTGGTCTGAATATCTGGTGCGAGAAGATTGACCAAGCCACCGTCTACTTTTCTGTAAGGACAGGGACATCCTAGCGTTTCTCCTAGATAACTGCAACTTCAGCTCTCGTTCTTTTGTGAACACACTACTTTTCATCATTTGGTTCTGATGCAGCAAAGCTAAACAAACAGCAGGACATTAGTTTGCACTATAATATGCACATGAAAGATGGAATCAACATGAGAAAAATATGTGAAAGAAACTAAAGGAGCAGAAGCCCAAGAAAAAAATATACCACTGGGATTGGAAGAAGGGATGACGTTTGTCTCGAAGCTGTAGGGATCTCTTGTGTAGGAGACATACCACATCGTTTCATCGTCTCCATCATCTGAATTAGCCTTCACTTGCTGGATATGGCTGATCTTGTTCCACTCAGGACCTGTATCTCCCATGGCTATGGAACTGAGAAGCTCAAAGCTGCAGTCCACGAGTAAATTCCTCATGCTTACTTGCTGCAAATAATCAGGGAGTGTTTCAATACTATAGTCCTCAAGTGTGAGGATTCTGAGTTCTGGCACATTCTCCAATACTTCCATTTTGGGGCAGAACATAATGTCAAGCTTCCGCAATTTGGGAAAATTAGATATCCTCTGCAGATCAGGGTTGTCATCCACACTGAGCTCAACAACACAAGCGAAGTTATCAAGAGACTTGAGGTTCTGGACCTCACATATCCATAGTTTCTTCAGAGCTCTTGCATGGAAGGCAAGGCCAGGAGGAAGGCACCTCAGTTTGCAACGCTCAAGTAAAAGCTCCTCCAAGACAGCCATTGCTTGCACTTGTTCCTCCCACTCCCACTCCTCCCATTCCACCATCCCCACGAAGAATAGCACTTGCAATCTTGGAAATGCTTTCGCCGTCAGGGAATGATGGCCATGATCATGGCAGAGCAGGAATTCAGACCCGACACGCTTGATGGCCGGTGCACGAACAATTTGTAGCATGAACAAATGAAGGAGCTGAGACAAAATATCAGGTAGTTGGGTGCAACAAGCCAAGTCTTTAAGAAACAGATACCTCAAGCTCGTAAGAGGCGTTCTGGATATTGGTGACATCATCCAATTTGGCAGTGAACACCCAAAGTATCCAAAAATTTCAAGATTGCATAAACAGCGTGGAGGACAGAGCTCATTAAACACCTCCTCAACAAGCCGCTGCTCCATCTCAGATAAACCTTCCTCTTTGAGTAACCCATCATCTCCCAATCTACTAGTGCAGCGTAAATTTAAGTAGATGAGATGCTCCTTGGTGCAAAGTGAAGCCTTGGCAGCATAAGAACTGGCAGAGACATTCTCAAGACAATTTAGCTCTAGATCCCTGAGCTCAGAAAGACATTCTAGCTCTTCCAAACTACACCAATTCTCTTTTGGCGAAACACCACCAGTGCCCATGTGAGCTGGAAAACCATATAATTTCCGAATACTTGACAGAATACGGAACCCCTCAGGTATTACATTTATATGTGTGTCACCAAGGTTTAGATACCTCAGCTGTCTTAGCTTTAAAATGCTCTTAGGAAGTTGCACCAAATTTCCACATTCATTAATGTCAATGTACATCAAGAATTTCATCTTGCCAATGTCATCTGGCAATCTAGATATATCATCTGTTGCCAAGGACAAGTACCTTAGGTGCTTCAATTGGCACAGAGAGTCAACCAAAGGAAGAAAGTTTGATGAAGCTATATACAAAATCCGTAGACCTGAAAAGTTGCCCAATGAATCACCAGGCCTTAGCTTGATATCACTTACTGATATTAACATTCTGAGTGACATTTGCTCTTTTAGAAGATTCCACTCTACTTCATCATCAGTTTGAATGGATAATCGATAGAACTTCTGTGAATAAAGATTACTAATATCAATTTGTCTACCTTGAACCACCAATGCTTCATCTCTAGCCACATAATGAGCAAATGAGCGGACAACATCATGCATCGTGCAGTGCCATTGATCAACATACTTTATACTTGGCTCCAAAAGATTTCTCATGATCAACTCCTTGTAGTAATCTTCTCCTAATTCTTCTAATCCTTTTGTGCATTGAAGTACAAGTCCTTCACTGATCCACATACCAATAATGGTATCATAACCAAGGACAACATTTTTAGGGATAAGTGAGTAGTGCAGGAAGCATTGCTTCAAATGAGGAGAGAGATCTTCATAGCTCAGGTGCAACACATAGTTTAGGTCTTGGGGCATTCCATCAGTTGACCATGTAGAATTACTCAAAATCTCTGACCAAACACCATGGTTTCTATCTCTTCTGCACAAGAGGCCCCCTAGCACTTTGATAGCGAGTGGTAAACCATCGCATTTTCCTATTATCTCCATTCCGACATCCTTTAGTGCCTCAATCTCAGGCTCATCTATCTCACTAAGGATAACCTGTAGGCAATTTAAGTCAACAAATTCAATTAGTAGTATGCATAAATGGGTCTATTTTTCTTTACATGAGCTTACAAAAACTCAAATTATGTAAGAACTAGCCATCAACCCATGCACATGCATAAGCAAGTTTGTTTTTTTTAAAAAAAAATAAGGATATAAGTTAAGCACTATAATGTTCGACTGATCGCAAAAAATGTACTATTAACTCATTCCGCATTTTATTCCATTTTCTATGGTATGCATTTCCTATTGGGTTATGCTTATTTGATTGTATTGTATCAAATAATATTAATACTGAAATACATTTGCACGAAAATTACAGGTATTGAAAAGGAATATATAGTCTATTATGAACTTTAGTGCCACTGCTCACAAGTCAGACAAAGTAACCTCTACCAACAAAAATGTCACTGCTCACTGTTCTTATTTGACTAAGAACTGCTTCTTAGTCTTCCGAGCTATGAGAGATACACAAAGAAAAACATAGTAAGCTGACAGAGAACGACGATCATAGGAATCGCTAGCCCAGTAGCATCAGAAATAAGCCTGAAACTATAAAGAGGTAGAGCGAGGAAAGCAAAGACAATGAGAGATAGTCCCGCGAAGATAACACAGAACACAAAGAAGATGGTTATAGTGGAGGTGAGTGTGAGGAAAAACAAAATGACTCAAAATAAGAACTGGACATGAAAATGTCAGGACGAGTGACACCCAAATAACAAGACCTCCCAACCAGATAATAGTAACATGTGAGGTCCTCAGGATTTTTTTTATTGAAAGTACTATTACACCTTGCCTAGTAGTTATATATAGGAGGCTCACTGTTAGCAGCAGAAAGATAAAGATTAAGATCCATGGGAGTTTGCTGATCAGTAAGAGAATCTTGATTAAGAAGATCATGTACATACTTTGCTTGGGACAAGTAGAAACCCTAAGGTGTAGAAAAACCTCAATCCTAAGAAAATACTGAAGCGGCCCTGGATCAGACATAAGAAACGGCGCAACCGAAGAAGTTTAGATCCTATGCCATTTTTCTCTAAAAAATAGATACTAAAATGCCATGCAATTTAGATTTTTAAATATGATGGTCTGGTGGAGTACTACAGATATAATTTTAAGCATTATTTAGTTGGTTTTCTACCAGGTTTAATTAATTAAAAATAAATCCTACCTACATACGGCAGCAGACATGCATCTTGTAAGGTGTAAGCCACAACAGCACCCATGCAGTTGATTGTCACATATTGGTTGGAAGTCTATTTATTCTTCTGGATGCATAAATATGCACATATACATCTACTTATTCGTACTCTACCTATCTTCTCCTTTCTTTTTTGTACACAGTAAGAAAACTAAACCATCGCTTTCAATTTTAGATAGGTTTGATGGCCAAGATGTTTGCCCTTGCTTATGTTGCCTTGACACCGTGGAAATTTGATGCTCGATTTGAAAGCTCGACCCGAGACCTCCCATTTTCAAATATTTTTTCCATTGCACAAATCTTGGATCATGTCAGATGGATATAATAGCAAGCAAACATCCATCGACAATATCTTTGAAGAGAAGATTCCATATGTTTTTGAACTCAACATATTCATTTGTTTGTAGGACATTTTCTATAAGAAAGATTGGCAAATAGTTATCTTCAGTAATGTTTATTTCTCAAACAAAATTAGCATATATTTATGCCTCCATTTGCAGGAATTTCTAATTCTGATTTACAATAAAATGGTTCTCATACTTTTAAGGAATTGATATTTACAAATCAATACATGACAAAAGATATTCATCGATTAATCAAATCATGTATGGAATCATTATTTAGGAAATGATCATTCTTATTGAGTTTGGAGATTTCTGTATATATATATATATAGGGAAAAGCATATGTGAACCAAGGTTCATTTGCACCTAAAATCTGAACCATTGATGTGTTCCAAGATGTGTGCTACTAAGTGTTCATTGCTCTGTACTTGTGAAGACTAACTATAAAGGCATAAAAAGAAGGTAGTACATAGTGTCACTGTGACTTTGACATCACTTCCTAGCCTTCCAACTTTACCCCTGAACTAGATTATAGCTCTCTTTCATGTTAAACACACAATTAATATTACTTTATTTTTCTTAGTGTTGTTTTGAGTTCTTCATCTCATGGTGTGCAACTTTGCATGGTCCCTTTTTTTTTTCAGAAATAAGCACTCGTACTTGTTTTCATACAACTACATTACATGCACCTAATAAATTGATCTTTTACTAAATGACATTTGTAAATGATACCTCTCCTGAAATCCACTGAAGGAAGGATATTACAATAGTTAGGAGGAGAAAAATTGCATCTATATCATTTTTAAATAAAAATATGATGTAATAATAAAAATTATAAGATTATGCCACGTGTACATCATGGTTGTCAAGTCGTAAAGTCGAGTCGAGGTACCCCTGGACCGACTTGTCGACTTGGTCGACTTGTCCACGACTTGGTCATGCAAAAAACAGGGGATGCAATATAAAATCTTTACTACTATTATACTGTGCTAAGAAATGTATGTAGTATAAACTATGGACTATGGAGTAGCAAAGCAAGACAATAAGTCAACAAGAAATAAAACTAAAGTACTAAACACAATAAGCCAATTAGCATGGTGAATTGGTGATTTGCTACGATAATCACGACTAATTTACGACCAACTTTACGACTAATCTACGACTAACCACGACTTACCACGACTAATCGCACGACTTGCTATTTAGTCGAGTCGTGGCTCTTTAGTCGACTAGCTTGACCGACTTTACGACTAATCTACGACTAATCGTGACTAGTTGGGCGACTTGATAACAGTGGTGTACATTACTCCAATAAAGAGGTACGAGACACTCACATGATACTTTTGTGGTGCTTTTTTTATACACATTTCAAATTCAAATAAAATGTCATGCATATTTGAATTAATGACATAAAGCTAGATTTACATTTAAATGGTATACCTACAAATGTAATATAGAAAACAATATGTGTCAATTTACCAAAATAACATTTTACAAAAAGAAACTTTGATCTATATATCTACATACAATGAAATTTCAATATAGTATATCTACATTTACAAGAACGGTATATCTTCATTCACCAAAAAATTTGACAATTACAAAATGAAATATCGATTTGTTATATATACGTGTTGGCATTATTTTGTTAAACAAATTGATGCATCACAAAAGATTATAAGAACTCATGTGGAATCAAAATCACCAGAAGAAATTATTTGAGGTGAACTGCCAAAAAAAAAAATCAAGTGCTAACAATGATTATTAATGATATAACTTAATCGAGTGATTTCTATCTTCTAACATTACCATGTGCATGGGTCAAGAGGGAATTTTGAGTGACTAATGAGTTATTGTCCAACAGAACCAATGAAGTACTACTTTAAGGATATTTTGGTCTTGGTTTTTAGATCATGTACCAACCCCTGCTCTCACTATAAGGGAACAAAGCTTGGTAGGTACATTTTACCCTAGTGCCAAGTATGCATGCTGTAAGATCTGCACAGGCCTATGGATGGTCAAGATTGCTGGTGCATATGCACCTAGGTTCATAAAATCTGTAACTACACCTTTTCTGAAAAATCATCCGCAAAGAATGGTAGCACTGTTGATTCTTCATAGCGTCAGATGAAGGCATTTTGTGGTGTAAACTATGGAACACACATGGGATGATATAGTTTGCATTGCAAGTAGCAACGTGCAGAATAATGTCTTCAAGATGGACTCCAACACAAACGAAAGTCTTCATGACCCCGTAGTTTTTGTTCACCCTAAAAAGGTGCTCTTAAAATTATGGGCTACAATAGTGTGTGTGTGTGTGTGTGTGTGAATTCCAGATCTGCCTATCATCATTCTTATCTTAACCAACAGAGCTTTCATAAAGTGCATATTTTTCCATACAATAAATCCAGTGGGAAGTCCAGACATGCATATTGTTCATCTTGACCTATAGAGCTTGCAAAACTTTTACATCAATATTTTTATTTATTTTTTTTGGAAATGAACTGAAGTCAAGCATATTATCAACTAATAGACCATGTCAAACAAAATGTCAACATCAATATGGTTTAGATATTTAGATGTAAAGGTGAACGTTGGCACTACATGTCAACATTAACACGGTTTGTGTCATAGTTATCTAGCGCCGATAGTACTTGCCATGTGTATTTCTAGAAATAATATCTTCCAGTAGTCCATTTTACCCTACAAAGGTAACTTTATTTTGTATCAGCAAATTTTAACAAGACAGATAGGACAGAGACGGGTAAATAACCAAAGAAAGAACAGTTCTTCAAATGCAAGATGGAAAAAGAGGAACCTGTTTCTTGAGCAAGGACCAAGCATCATCAGATCCTAGTTTGTTGACATGGTGAAGGTACTTGGCTTTCACCCCCCTGGCAATTCTCTCATCTCTTGTGGTAACAATGACTCGGCTACCTCGACCACCATGACTGAATGGTATCCGGAGGAAGTCATTCCATGCTCTTTCAGTCCACATGTCATCCAGCACCAAAATGAAATTCTTCCCCTTGATGGCATTCACAAGGCTTGGCTCAAGCACAGATCTGTCATGTGAGCTGCGGTGATCACCCCCGGTGGCAATGATGGCACTCCTCAGGAGATCAGGTTCATTGAACTTCTGCGTGACACTCAACCATATCTTCTTGTCAAACTTCTCCTGGATGGCATCATCATTGAAGATGTTCTTGGCAAGAGTAGTCTTGCCAATGCCGCCAACACCCACTATGGCTAGCAACAGGCTATTGTTCTCCGCATGAATGGTCTCCTTGTCATCAGTTAGCAACTTCACCAATGCTGATGTATCCTCTTCGATCTGATCACCAACCACACCTGACCGCTCCAACACCGGTGATGTTGTACGACTGATGAGCGGAGAGGCAGTCCTTCGATCTTGATAGGCTTCCAGCTTCATGAAGCTAAACTCGGCACCTGTCTTGCATATGCTATCAAGGCTCTGGTTGAGCTTCTTGATACGGCTGCCAATGTCATGCGCGAACAATGGATTCCGTAGGCAGAACAGCAAGGGGTTGCAACAGCCCAAGTCAACTGAAGAACCCTGCTCCATGGCCTTAAGCTGGCAGAGCTCTAGGATGTCAGTGGCGTCATACATGATGCCCTTCAGCTTCCTCACCCACCCGTCAACATGCTTGTCGGTGATGCGCTTCTTTTCAGCATCAGCAAGGTAGTCCTTGAGAAATTGAAGCTTTTCATCTAGCTTGGTGATCTCGTCGGAGACACCAAGTAGCATGCCCACCTCATCTTTGGCCACCTGCAAGAGCAGGTCGCTGACGTAGGACGCAAAAGCATCTAGGACAACGGCCATTTTTCTTGTTCGCAGACAAGGGCTGTAAGTTATTTGTGTGTAGTGGTGTGGAAGATAGCAACAACGTATTTATAGTGCTGCAGAAGGTAGCAAGCTATGTGAGTGCCTTCTGCTATCTGACATGGAAAAAAATTTGATCCGTTTCTTGAGACATCAGCAAAGCAAAAAAGACATGTTGTGCAAGCATCGATGTTGCATTCCATACCTTGCTTGCTTTCCAGCCAGAGAAAATCCCCATTGATGTGCACTTATTCCCCTCCCTCTGCTTTTCCTTCTGGCAGGGGCAAGAAAGAAATCGAGCGGGGCCTCTGCATCATGGAAAGAAACAAACACATCATTACCACCAGCTAATCGAATTAGTACTCGATAACCAGAATAAACCAAAGCTCGCTCTAGATTAATGTCCTCTTGCACTGGCGATCTAGCTTCCGCAAGTTGGCCACATCAGAGGGCCTAGGGGGGAGAATGGTTCCATTCTTCTTTCTCACCCTCTCTCCCTCAATCCCAAAGATGTGGATAGAGCGGGTTTTTGTGTCGGTTGTAAGGGTTGGGTTTTGGGCTATCTCGGCTGTAGTTCCTCTGTTGGTCTAGCGGTGGTTAGTCACGCTTAGCGACGGCCAGCCCGGTACTAGCCTTCTCCGGGTTTGTTTGTTGGAGCTGTTGGTGTGTGGGTGGTCCGGTGGTGGTATATTTTTTTCGTTTTCCTGGTTATGATCTCCCATGGTTGTAATCTTATAATTTTCTATGCTCTATCAACATGAACTTCGCAATGTCAGTGCTAGTCGTAAAAAAAAATCGTAGCGAGTGGCCTCGTAATCATTTTACTCGGGGGGGGGTTCGTTTAACCTGGCACATTTCATATGGAGTACTAAAAAAACAATATTTTTCATGAAACTTGGGGAATTTTAGTCAAATTTTACAATATATTTTAGATAGGGACTTTTAGATAACCCCAGCTTTTTGGGAGCAAAATAGTTGCTTTGAAAAACGTAAGTTCGCATAGTACTCTATAATTGATATATTAACTTATAAGTTGTACACATGATGAAGATAATTTTAGTATAGAATTCTAAAATAATTTAAAACAAAATTCTAACTTGTTGTGGCTCATAATTCGTAGCGAGGGCGCAATGTCAGTGCAAGTCGTAAAAAAAATCGTAGCGAGTGGCCTCGTAATCATTTTACTCTATCCCTATATAGTCTCTGGATGCACAGTACATAAAACCCTAAAAAGAATGATAGGATAAGTGCCTATTTGGTTAGAGGCTAATTTGTCACAAATGTGACAAGCTACACAGAGTGTGGTCAATGGAGTATGGTATGTGGGACAAATATGCTAAAGTGTGGCTTAATTAAGCTCAACAAAAGGCAAGTTGTGACACACCTTAAGGTTTGGCATGAAAATCGTTGCCTGCCAACCAAACATTCTCAATTTGAGCTGTCCGGTTTTTATTAGAACCGGCTATAAAACCAGTTCAAGTGAGATTCTAACCAGAACCACATGGGATGCTATGCTTCTGAAGAAATAAGTAATACATTTAATTGGTAATGAACCGCTTTAGACCTTTAGACCTGTGATCCAACCGATTGAACAAATTAACCTTTGAACCGAGAGCCTCACCGGTTCGATTGTCGGTCCGGTCTCAATAACTATAAAACAGGGCAATAATTATGTGCTACCTATACCGTGCAACTAGCACCAATACAAAGGCAGGTAATTGGTGAATGTTAAAATCTGGCCTGTCTTGGGCACGTGCGAGCTGTGCAGGGCAAAATTTTAGGGGCCCCAAAAATTGTGTGTTTCAATTTAATCATGAGGTGAACTCCATAGCATGTACATGAGTTGATGAGTGTAAATCTGAGGCCCTTTATTTCCAAAATATGTGGTGCACCAACAAAAAGCTGACTGAATTGAAATGCCCTTCACAGTGACAAATATATCAGCCTCAGTCAGACCCTTCCTGCCAACTGAATCGTCCCACCATGATCATGGAATCTGCAAGAGGTAACCAGTTTTAATTTGATCCGCTTAAATTTCATAGGTCAAATTATTGCATAAACCAGCTAGTGGTAACAGCAACCAGCATCCCAAGTTACAGAAATCACCAATATAAAAGTTAAAGGCTAACTGGAACTAACTTACAAGTCAAATTAACCTTTTGGGTTATTTTGTTTCATTTACTAACATTAAACTTTGCAGTTTATGCCTTCAGAACAGTGCATTCCATGAATAGAACTTGAAAATTAAGAACACCTAAGAAGTATAAAGGCTAGTAACAAAGATTCAAAGAAAATGCCTTAAATAATAGCACCTATGAAACTCTGATCTGAGCACCAGGTATGATAGGATTGACCAAAGCCACCGCATGTTTTTCTGTAAGCATAGCGACAACATAGCATTTCTCCTATATAGCTGCAAGTTCTGCTCTCGTTCTTCTCTGAGCATACTACTTTGCATCCTCAACTCTTATCAGGGTTTACAAGACCGTACAGTTATCGCAGTTATCACGTGCGGTAACCTTCTCAGTTTTTAAAACCACGATATACCTCGCGACAACCGCCAAACCGTGGGGTGGCGGTAACCCCACCCCAAACGGTTTGGTAAACCCTTGACTCTGATGCAGCATCGCTACACAAAACGGTAAGAAATTAATGCCCACTATAACATGCCAGATGACAGTTGGAATCAACATGAGGGAACTAAGAGAAGAAATAAAATGAACAGAGAGACCAAGCGAAAAAATTACCGCTGGGCTTTGAAGAGAGGCATATTTGTCTCGAAACTATAGGGATCTCTTGTGTAGGAGACGTACCATCTTCTTCGGTCATGTCCATCATTTGCGTAGGCCTTCACTTGCTGGATATGGCTGATCTTTTTCCACTCAGGGCTAGCATCGCCCAAGGATATGGAACTGAGAAGCTCAAAGCTACAGTCCACATGCAAATTCCTCATGATCACACCTTTCAGGTATCGAGGGAGCGTTTGAATGCGGTAATCCTTAAGCGTGAGGCTTCGGAGTTCTGGCACACCCTCCAATACTTGCATTTTTGGGCAGGACTCAATGGTAAGCTTCTGCAATTTAGGGAGACTAGAGTCAGGGTTCTCCAGCGAATCAAGCTGAACAACACAAGTGAAGCCTTCCACCAACTTGAGGTTCTGGACATGATATACATACAGCCTCTTCAGAAACCTCGCATGCATGACCAGGCCAGAGGAAAGGCACCTCAGTTTGCAACGCTCAAAGTAGAAGCACTTCCAACGTAGGAATGGCTTGCACTTGCTCCTCCCACTCCCAGTCCTCCCATTCCACCATCCCACAAAAGTCTAGCTCTTGCAATCTGGAAAACGCTGCTGCAGTCAGGGAAAGATTACCATGATGATCGAATCGCAGGAATTCAGATCCAACACACTTGATGGCTGGGGCATGACGAATTTGTAGCAACTGCAAGTGAGGGAGCTGAGACAAACCATCAGGTAATTGAGTACAACAAGCTTGGTCAGTAAGGGCACCCACAATGGTTACAAGAGATCCATATCAGCATATTTTCCTACTTGGAAGATATTAAATGAAGAAAGAGAGCAAAGCTATCTACTAACTTAGAGATAGTCTATAGAGAAAAACGAGGCAATGCATGAGAGAGCTATAGATACCCAT
>CM020188.1:11797156-11832991 GCA_009805545.1 Oryza longistaminata | reverse complement strand
AATAGGAAAAAGTACCTATTTTTTTTTAAAAAATAAAAACATATCGGGAGTTTAAAAAAAAACTCAGTTACGTAACAATAATTATTAATTACACTTACCCATTTGGTGGTAAGGGCGGTTGGGACCCTGATTGTAATCCATCCATGGTAGTAAACACACCTGTGGAGTGGAGTGAGTCTGGGGACCTCCAACACTTGTTGATGCATCAAACCACGCTGGCGCCTGCCCCGAACCCCCTCCTTTGCCAGATGCAATGGCGCGCCAGTCGCTCAGACTTCTCGGCGTTTCCTCCTCTTTCATCTCGTCCTTCTTCGGGTTACACTTTTCCTAAAGGTGCGGTGGTTGTTTGAACTCGGTCTTCAACTACAGGGTCACCTCATGAGCTTTGTTCCACCGATCGGTGGTTTTAGGGTCCCGAGCTGGATTTTTATCTCGGCTCCTCAAACCGACTCGAGGTAGCGGCTTGGTATCACCGGCGACTCGGCTGGCTCCCCAACGTCTTGGGAGCGAACTGACTTAGTCTTCTTTGGTTTACCGCCACGCCTTCGTGTGGTCCGCAAACGGGCTCTGATGCACTAAGGGTTAATAATTACACATATGTAATATAAAGAGGGTTTTAACTGGATTATCCTTAGATTATTTTTAAGAGTAAATTACCACATGGGCCTCCTCATTTTTGACCTAAGTTGCTGATATATATTGGACAGGATATAGGTTAAAAAAAAAAAAAATCACTTTGGCTAGGTTTCTTTTTTACCAAAACATTTTCACTTGTGGACTTAGTAGCCCCAATGTGTTCAGGCACCATCCGGATAGGGCCTAATAAGCCAAAGAAAAATGCCAAAATTATAATTTCAAGTTCCTCTCAATCGCTTTATTTTATTTGAGGAGAATATCAATTTGAGATATTTTTCAACGTAGTTTCTTTTTTTTTCTTCAATTTTGGTCTTTTAAGTCACAAGAACACATTTATTTAAAAAGTTTTTTACCCACAGAATTTCATTTTTATTTCCTAATAAGCCGTTTGTGGTTATTAGGAAATAAGCCAACGTTTGGAGACCTACAGTGCTTTAATCTTCTCCTCATCATTAGTCTCTCGGACCTGGTGAGCCGTGCTCTTTCGCTTACCATGAACAAACTCAATGTCGAGGAGCACAAATGCTTCTCCTTTGTGATAGTGCTTGTGCCCTCCACCTATAGGAGCTTGGGGACCATGGCTTAGTTCTCACTATTTGCTGTCAGTTTCCAAAATCCAACACATCAAAAGAGCGATTCCATCTTCCGTTTGATGATTAAATCCAGACTCATACACCACCAATATCAAGGAACCGTATCTGGTAAATGTGCTCGCCAAGATTTGCTCGGATACGAGAGAAAGAAGAGAAAGAGTCAAGACAGATGGAGAAGAACCATTGGCCTTAAAGTAAAACAGGTGTAACACCTTAGCAGCGGTTCAAAAGTGAGAAAAACCTTCTTCTTATTCCCTAGCCAAAGTTGCAAGGCAGGTAAAAAAAGTGGCCCAATGTGCAATTCACTCTCGATTAAATTGGTCCCTTCATGCGCACGAATCTCAAAGCCCAACCAATGGCGGATGCACCATGTGTCGTAGTAACACCGTGTGACCGTGTCCCTAACCTGTGGAGTGGGACCCCGCAACAACTCTCGCTCCAAACCACGCCGCCGCCCAAAACGCCCTCACCTCGCCGGCGCTAATGGCGGCGGCGCCGTCGGCTCTCCGCCGTCTCCTCCTCCTCTTCTCGCTCCTCCTCCTCGCATCCGTAGCAGCGGCGGCTGAGGGGGAGGAGGAGGAGGAGTTCACGGAGGAGCTGCTCCTGCGCCCGCTCCCCGACCGCAAGGCGCTGGCCCACTTCCACTTCCGCTCCTCCGCGCCGCCCTCCGCCGCCGCCGGACGCCACCACCACGTCTTCCCCAAGGCCATCGCCCAGCTGGTACGTGCCACACCCCCGTGCTCTCCCCCACACTGCCCCAGTAGATATAGATCTCGCGACTGGTTACTGGACCTAGGAAGTTAGGGTTCGATGGTTAGTGCTCGTTCGAATTGGGCTTGTATTGTGTGAATTGGCTGTGCGGAGCTGTAGAATCAGGTGATACTAGACGGGGTTAGGGCAATTGGCTCGTTTTGATGCGCAGCAACGGTGAGGTGTAGCAACTCCTGTAGAGATTTTTCAGTTGATTCACGGTAGTTGGGACTGGATGAGGATATTCACTGCTGTATGCATAATGCTGACCATCTCAGGCACAATTTTGTATTGGATCACTTTATTTGTTTTGTAAAACAATGCTTTTTTTTAATGATATTTTGTGTTCCAATCTACTCAATCCGTTTTGCCGTTTGGACTTTGGTTTTCTTGAGTCATCTGTAAAAAATATGGTGTCTAAACTGCAATATTGAGGTCAACAATTGAAAGTATTGGTATGAGTCGGAACCAAAAATTAGCACACAGAATGTGTCCTCAGAGGACCAGGATAGCAAAGCTACAAAGCAAATTTATTCAGTTTTACATTGTTTTCGATAAATGTTATGATGGATAAGTAAAAAAAAAGACACTATTTGATGCAGATTTCGTGACATATCAGCACTTCCTAATACGAAAAATAAGTCTTTGAGAACTATTTTTAGAACAATAAGATGATGAGATAATACTGAATCATGAAGATCTGTGTAGTATATATGTCCCCTTGTCCATAGTTGCATGTTGCTAATAATAGCTACTACTACTAACAAACATTCTGTAACGTGCTATTGTTCAGATTACTAAGATTTCCTTAATGTGCTCATGCTCTCTAAATAACCAACCTAAATATCCCTTCATATGGATTCTCTGTGCTATTGGGTTTATATGAAGTAAAACCATAATAATTTTGTTCTTTCTGTCACATCAGAAGAATGGATCCTCCATTCCCCATCTGTTTATTAACTTTCTACCGCCTTCAAAGAATGTCCTGGGTTACTGTTAACATTATGCTGTGCTTCCTAAACCAGGTACAACAATTTCATATTAGTGAATTGGAGCTATCTTTCACACAAGGTCGATGGAATTATGAGCAGTGGGGTGGATATGACCCAATGTCGACCAATTATGCAAAGCCTCCTGGTGTTGAGCTGTGGGCCACTTTTGACCTTCCTTTGGATGAGATTGATGCCACATGGAAGAACCTGACACACACACTCTCAGGCCTGTTTTGTGCATCCATTAACTTTTTAGAATCATCCACTGCCTTTTCTGCCCCTCGTTGGGGATTCAAATTGAATGAAGGGAATCTAAGATATGGTGCATTACCTCGTGAAGCGGTGTGCACTGAGAATCTCACACCTTGGTTGAAACTTCTTCCTTGTCGAGACAAAGCTGGGATAGCTTCTTTGCTGTACAGGCCTTCAATATATAAAGGATATTACCATTCCCAAAAACTGAAATTGACATCATCTCAATCTTTTGGTATTATTATCGATCAGACATTGACAGTGGTTCTGCAGCCAGATACTTTTAGGGGTCAGCAGCTACATTCTACTGATGGACAACTGCAGCCCAGCTGGTCCATGAAAGATCTGTTTAACAGGAAGTTATCAGGAAAATGCCGTGTCTCCAAATCCAGCAGAGTATTTTTAGAGATTGAAAAAGATATAGTTGACAAATCTGGAACTGAAGCTTCTTGGACTAATGAACTCTTTGTGCTGTCAACTGCCCCAGACAGGGTGCTCAAGGAATTAAATAACATGGATGCCCAATCTTCTTCCCTATATGAATATGATGTTAGTAACTACAACAATGATAAGCCTTTGGATGTTGGCATAACCTGGAAGCTTCCCCTCATATGGTCTTGCACCCCTGCACCGTATCATGCAAACAGATTTCTCATGGGTAGTGGAAATGAAAGAGGGTCGATTGCTCTGTCATTTAGATCCACTAATTTGCATAAGCAGTTATTTGGAAGCTCAAATGATTGCTCAATAAAAGCTGTAGTTTTCCAAGTTGTTCCATGGTACGTTAAAGTCTATTATCACAGCTTACAAATTTTCATTGATGGGAACAGTAAGGCTATTTCAGAAGTAGTTGACAAGATTCATGTCACTCCTTCAGAAGACAAACATTTACCTGGTACTCTAGAGATGCTACTAAGATTACCTTGCAGTATGGAATCAGCTACCCTGTCCCTGGACTTTGACAAGGTTTGTTGTGCTACTTAAATTTACTTGTTACCCCTTTGTGTTTTATTTAGTGATATTTAGAACTAAATGTTGACCTTGGTCAATAATAATATTTACATGAATGCATATTTCAGGGGTTTCTGCATATCGATGAATATCCTCCTGATGCTAATCAAGGATTTGACATCCCATCAGCTTTGGTTACATTTCCTGAGTTCAATTCTAACCGAAGTTATCCTGAAACTGATACATTATTTGTGTCACCTTTGCTACAAACGTTCAAGGTATATCTTATGACTTGACTAGTAGTATCAGAAGCAAAAGCATTCTGACTACCATGTGAACTGAAATGTCATGCTTACTCATTGTTATATTGTTATATCTTGAAGGAAGATGGCGTGGTCAAGTCATATACAGAAGTATTGCTTGTTCCCTTGACAACTCCTGATTTCAGCATGCCATACAATGTTATCACCTTCACTTGCACTGTCTTAGCACTTTATTTTGGCTCACTACTTAATGCTTTGAGACGACGAATTGGTGAAGAAGAGGGGGAATTGAAAAAAGCAGGTAATTTTACTACTTTGTTCATTTGGTTACCTTTTCACGATGCCCTGAGTTCTTGATTTATTGTGTTCTTTGATCTGGTTAGTGATATTGTTTACTTGGATGTTTGATCTGAAATATAAAATTACAAGTTAGTGCACTATTTGCACAACAATTAATATCACGCGGATGGACAATGACAGTATTTTGCTTATGACTGGAACATAGATTTAGTGTTCTACTCATGCATGAAAGGGGTATGAGTTAGGATGAGTTCTTTCAGGTATTAAGACAACTCGCACTACGAACTGCACAAGCAATATTCATACTTATATGAAGATTATATTTTATGCAGGACGTACAGAAAAAAAAACCATTTGGTTTATATTGCCTAGTAATAATTTAATGATCTTGATAAATTTAGTGTTCTCCAAGAGTTCTTTTGTTTTAGCATTTGGTGAGAGTTCGTAAATTTGCTTTGGAAAACTCAGCAGATTAATATAGTTATCAATTGTTCTGTTTACTAGCTGAAGTGCTGAACCATATTACACTGCACCCTCTTTCTAATTTTTGACTAGAGTGCTTCTAGGATTTATCCTAGTTCTGTGGTATTTTATAGTTTGTGCTAGATGATGACTTCTCAGAATTCATATAAGATAGAAATAAATCAATGTGATGTGCTGAAGAAAACAAAGAGAGCCTTCTATGCAATCGAATGTTCGTCTCGATCCCTTGTCCGCCACTCCGCCTCTGCCTCTGCCATTGAAAAACCTTTGCCATCCTTATATGCCACTGGAATTCAATTTTCATCCCTTGTGGGTCGCCAGCAGTCCATGTCCTGTCACCATGCTGTTAACTAACAAGGAAAATATCAAAACATGCCTTCCTCTGCCGCCACCTCATTCCCCACCTTGCCTCCAGCTATTCTGCCAACTGCCGTCTGAGCCCTGTTTGCTGCCCCCAATCTTGGCCAAGTAGATCACTGCTGTCATCGAGATGGGTTCTTGGATGCAATGCGGCCCATCAATCTCTGCCTGTGCACTCCTTTGACCTTTCTGCCACTCCCAAACCTTTCACTCCTGCTTTAGACTGAGCAGACAGCATAGTCAATAAAAGAAAAAAAAAATCCTCATGGCCCCTTTCTCATCCACCGCGTGGATCATGCCAAAATGACCAATTATACTGATTGTACCCAAATCAGCTGGATTCTCATCATTAGCTATGTCCTGACGGCAGAGATAAGCATGAAGTTCTTCACTCCTACACGTGCCGGTAAACATTGAGAGAACCACAAACTCTAGGCTTGTGCAGTTTTGCAGAAGTGCTGAACATCTTGACACTACTTTCACTAGCATCAACCTCCAACAGGCTGCTTTTCTGCAGCCAGGAGCAAGCTGGACTTAAGTTCAGCCTGGCAAGGGCATGCCCTCTTTATCTCTATAGCTACCTGAGGTAAGTCGACAGAAAAAGGGCAACACTACCTGTTAGAAAAAACTAACATATCCTTTTTTAAGGTGGTATGGCAGCTTATGTAATGGTCCTACCAGAAGTGGCATACAAGAGAAGTTTTCCGGTGGCAAATAGTTGTCACGAGCTCCGGCGTACGATCTAATTGGATATGAGTGGGTGATTGGAGGTCGAGACCGTGGTAACTTGCTGGATCATCGACCCGTGGTCGCCGATCAGAAGGAGAAGAGAAACAGAGAAGAGGAGATGAGAATGAGATTAATCTTGCTTAACTCCTGGAATTGGGAAAAGGCCTGTAAATAGGCTTACAACTGAATTGTCTAACAAATGCTGAGAGAAATATGGAAATAACAAACTAGATGCAACTAATCATATCCTGCTAGATACTGTAGCCGTCCGGCATGGCTGTCAGGCGCCCTCACGCGCACTGCCAGCCTGCTGCTGCACCGCGTCCTGCACGCCGATCTGTTGCTTGCGCCTCCGCTGATAGACGATGCCGACCATGACAATAGTTGATTGAGATAACCATCGATGGCATAGAAGGAATTTAGTTTGAAGAAAACATGGTTTAGAGATGCTTGTGTTTGGGTGATTACATTATTCGCTGCTTTAACAGATACATGTTGTTTTAAACAATACATGGTCTGCGAAATATAAAGTTGACCATTTAATTTTGTAATAAATAGGAAACAATTATAGAATTACACCTTTCTCTGGTATCTGTTCAATCAATTCTTGTCTTCTTTTGATTTGATTTGAACCATTCTCTCTGGATGCTGGAGTTGCATTTCAATATAGCCATTGTGGAGCGGAGTTTTGTTAGGTTAATTTTCAGGTTGTTTTTGTTCAGTTCTCTTTTGTCTCAGTTTTCAAGACTTGTTTCCTTGTGTTTTGATGTAGCACAGGAAAAATCGGTTTATAATAGCTTGTCTGGCCAAAAATTCGCAAGTACTCCGTATTGGTTATTATGTTGTGGCATTGAGCCATCCATCTGTTGCTTCTGGCACTGGATATCAATAATGAAATTATTTTTGCTGCACCATTGGCCCTATCATCTGGTCTGCTGTAGTTCTTGATCTTCATACACTTTCTACACATGAACAACTTCTTTAGTACATACCATTTGTTACTGCTTATATCACTATCATCATGTTGTTGGTTTGGGTGCTGCATTACTACTTCACTACTATTGTGGTTATAATTGACTACTCGTTGTGGCATTGAGCCATCCATCTGTTGCTTCTGGCACTGGATATCAATAATGAAATTATTTTTGCTGCACCATTGGCCCTATCATCTGGTCTGCTGTAGTTCTTGATCTTCATACACTTTCTACACATAAACAACTTCTTTAGTACATACCATTTGTTACGGCTTATATCACTATCATCATGTTGTTGGTTTGGGTGCTGCATTACTACTTCACTACTATTGTGGTTATAATTGACTACTCGGATTTATACATTTCAACTCACCAATCTTGATCTTACTACAGCCGCGAAGCGTGGGCTGATTCCTCTGTTGATAGCCAAGCTAAGGGGGAAGAAGGTCGACCCACCACCACAAGGATCTTCACCTACATCTCTGTTGTCAACAAAGCTGCTACTCAAGGTTGTATTTGTGGCGGTAGTAGCTGTCTCATTTCATTACTTGTCGAACAGTTGAGGATTGATGCCACTGTGTACAATTTTGAGCAATGTCCAAAACCACGGCTGTAGCCTGTAGATTGTATTGATCATTTCGTTTCTGTGTCATATATTATATCGACTGTAGCGCTAGGTGTTGTGCTTTTGCATCCAGGCCATCATGTCTTAGTTTCATCCTGGACTGTTGAAATTGACTTGAGATGATACCATATCGTCGTTGCATTGTGTGCATCTTTTGCAGCAAGCAATGTAATACATTTTCAGAAAGTTAAAGAAGGAACTGATATAGGAGTGTACATCAATGCTTAAAAAAAAGAGGAGTAAATTTCACATTGGGCCACATATTTTGACCAAGATTTCATAATGGACTAGGGTTAAATCAATGTTTTCACTTAACACCATATATCTTTATATAAGTTTTCAGTTTGGACTAAGGGTGAGCAAAGCAAGGGAATGTGAAAATTAAACTTTATATGATTTACACAAGGATAATTATAAAAGGCAAAACATTTTATGTTTTCTTCATCTTTTCAGTGTGAGTGGTAATTAACTATTTTCTATTTTATTTTTATTCATTTGCCCCTATGTATAGATCATTTTGTGCCATTTTTAAACATGTTCGCATCAATATTTTAGTGTGATTTGCTTGAAAAAAATTGTTTTGTGATTTGCTATTTCTTTCTAAAAATATTTATCTTAATAGTATGGAACTAAAAATGATGATTTGAACTAGCTTTTCTCTGACAACTTCAATGCAAAGATATGTGGTGTTAAGTGAGAAGGTTGGTTTGGCCCTTACCCATTGTGAAACTTTGGTCAAAATATATGGTGCAATGTGAAATTTGAGTAACCTTGCACAGCATGTCACCCTACCTATACTCCTTCCGTTCTTAAAAAAAACCAACCTGGTACTTAGATTATGTCTCATCCAAGTACTAGTTTGGGTTTTTTTACAGAGGCAGTATATATATGGTAGCAGTCTTCCTTCTATACGGCAGCACTATCTCAATTTGTAAATCTGATGGTTGCAACGGGATCTGCAGTTTTTTTTTTTTTTGGGGGGGGAATGCCATATGGTTAGCTTTATTGATGGGAAAACATAGTTATTACATCTCTAATCAAAGGTTTAGAATAAAGCCAGTAGGTTTATTGACTCGAATACAAAAACATTTCCTAAGAGCAAGTTCAATAGTATAGAGCTCCAACTTATCTATAGCCAATCTAATAGCTTATTCATACAATAGTTACATACTACACTATTAATATCTAGTCCCACCTGTCATAGACACACTACGTCTTGGAGTCCGTGCTACAGCTGGCTACAAATCTATAGCCCACTGTTCTTCTCTCTCCTGATTTATCTTCTTAAAATATGTTTGCAGCTGGCTTGTAGCCTGTTATTGTACCTGCTGTAACAAAAGACGTGGGATCCGCAATATTTTATTGTACCCGGTGAGTAATTGCGGTGTAGGCGTTGAAAGGAATCATGCAAGAAAGATTCTCCATTTACCTGCAGTTGCCCAGTCACATGAAAGTTATTTTCTTCAGTTCTTTTCTACTGTTCTTTTCTTTTCTACTATATTTCCAGCAGCTCATCCAATTTGATTATCCATATCTTTATTTGGATAGCCATATAAAAAAAGATTCCCACTCTATAGACTTCTTCTTCTAACAGACCATCCATATTACATACTCTATGAATGTGTTCTTTTCTCCTAAAGATAAAGATTATGTTTTCTATGCAAAACGAGGTGGTATTAACGTATGATTGATTGAGTTTTAATTTTTACAAACTTGAAAAATAGATTAATATGATATTTTAGAGCAACTTTTATATAGAAAGTTTTCGCACGAAACACACCGTTTAGCAATTTGAAAAGTATGCCACGAAAATCTTAATCTTCATCCAACTTTTATTGGAGAAAAGAACGGAACATTATATCACATCCTATAGTAATAATATCTTTCAGCTACTCATACATTTGTATTTTTTTATAATGCATTTACAAATATTACGGAACTATCAAAATAGTAGAAGACGACTAATACCATAATCTCATTTTTATGCTCAAACATATTTATCTTCATCTATTTATCTGTACCTATTGAGACGAGAGAGAGTGACCGGAAAAAAAGAAGGATGAGAGGAGAAGTGGCGGTCGAGGTGACGCCCTGCAGCGCGGGCGGAGAAGCGACAGTTGGTGCCGTCGACTGAGTGGCGCAGGCGGCGGGGCGGAGAAGCAGCGGTCGGAGTCCGCAGCCGGATGGCGGGACGAGGAAGCAATGGTCGTAGGCCTCTCTCCGCCATCCACATCTCCATCTCCGGTAAACTTCTACCTCTCCAGTCTTCACCTTCACTAGTACACCCCACACAACATTGATTCGGCTAGAGGCGGAAGCTCGGTCCGGAAGCAGGCTGTTGCAATATAGCGTGAGGAGAGAGGAACGCCAAATTTGACGTTTCTATCTCCCATGTGCTAAATTTGGAGGCAGCGATGGTATATTTGCTGCAGCGCGATTTTCTCGATGGAGGATGGGATAGCGCATCTGCTGAGAATGGTCTTAGTGGCCTTACCTATGTGGTGTTCGTTTATAATAAGCATGAATGTAAAGTTAGCGAACGGAAAAAAAGCCATTAGCTCATTATTAATTAAGTTTTAGATATTATAAATTTGAAATATATATTTATTTGATATTTTGAAGCAATTTCTATATAGCTAGCTCATATTAAAGTTAACATATATATTAGATGAATTATATAAGATTATCTCTATTTTTTTCTCATCTCTCCATTTCTCGCCTATTCATTTAATGTATTTATATTAAAGTATGTGAATAGCTCGCTCTTATACAAGGACCAACTATCTTTATTTTTTAAATTCTCTAAGTTCATAGTTGGCTTATAACTTTCTAGAGAAAATTCGATCCATAGCACAGAAAAAAAGCCGGTACCAAAAAATAGCACAACAAATTTTCCAGTTCGAGACCAGAAGCACGAGCCACGGGTTTTCTTTCGATACATAGCATTTCCGTCATATTTGTGATCTAAACCGTGAGTTGACTTGAAAAAGACTCATTTCCTTCTCTCCCCAAGCAAGAGGGCAATAGAGCAAATGATTGGAGTTTGCTTCTTACGTCCAGCTTGCCGGCGGCGTGCGAGCTCGCCGTTGTCGCGAGGGGCGCCTGGAGCGCTGGTGGCGCACCCGGCGGGGGCGTGCGCGGCGACGCGGCTGTCCCACGCGGCACCGAGAGCGCCGTGCGCGCTGCACGCCGTGGCGAGGCACTCGGCGACCGCGGGCGATGTAGCAGGAGATGTTGGCTGTCGGGGTGGTGGCGAGGCTGCTCTTCCTGGTGCAGGTCGGCATCTCCGGCGAGCAGACGAGGGCAGGGTGGGGAGATGCTCAAGATGCACGCCACCTCCGTCCCATTGCTCTTCTTTCTGAGCTAGGGCTTCTCCGCCGCCGAGCGAGTCGAGGGAGCGGCGGATGGCGAGTACAGCTACTATGGCAGTGCTCCCCGCGCCGTCGTTGTCGGCCACGCGACGTACACCGAGCTGGCGGCGCCGGAGCCGCCGCATGACGCGTGGTACAACGGCCACTTCGACGGTTCGCGCCGTTCGAGCCGACGACCGTGCGGAGCAGCCCTATGTTCACATCCCCCGTCGCCGCTGCCAAGGGGAGACGAGAGATCGCCTGGTATCCAATGGCGCCGCGCCGCCGTCCACGAGGGAGCGAAGAGGAGACCTGTGGGGAACGAAGGGCAAATGAGTTCGACGAAAATTTTCTCCACTCCGATCTAACGCCGTTACTTCAAAATGTGACGGAAGTGCTACGGGGCAAGAAAAATCGGGGCCTATGCTATGGATTGAAAGTGAAAACTTTTTGTGCTATTTTTTGGTACCGAGTTTTTTGTGCTATGTATGAGTTGATTTTCTCAACTTTCTACTCATTCCTAACTGCGGTATCCACGACTGACAACAAGTAGTAGAGGATAAAACGCACGGGTGAAAACACTGAAAATGGCGGAGAGGTCACGTGCCAACTCTTGGGGAAAGGAAAACCCCCACCGCCCCACGTCTACACCGACCACCACGGCCCACCCCGCAGCGACTAACCGAACCCACTCCTCCACCCTCTCTCTCTCTCTCCCCTCACCTTCCTTCCCTGGCCACACCCGCGCTCCGATCTGCGCCTCCGCCTCCCCAGTCACGACGCGCGCCGCCGCCGCACGCGCGCGTCGCGTCGCTAGCTAACCTCCCCTCCCCTTTAGAGCCTTCTAGACGCTTCTCCCGATGCGGAGAAGCCCGCGAGGGCGGTGCCGAAGTGGCTCAACAGCCGCTCTGGTCGGCCCCCGCGCCTTCGTCTTCGTCGCCGTCGCCGCCCGTCCCCCGACCCCTACGGCGCCGACCTCTCCCGCCCCCGCCTCCTCCGCCCAGCGCGCGCCGACCGTCGCCCCCATCGTACGAGCAGGCGGGTGGGTCGCGAGGAGGGCGAGGAGCGAGGCGGGGTGGGAGGAGGAGGAGGATGGGGAGGTCGGGGGTGGGGCCGCGCTCCGGGCGCACCTGCTCGCCGACTTCAAGCTCGCGGTGGGTGGGTGGTGACGAGGGGAGGGGGGGGGGTTTTGGTTTGGATGAGGGGATTGGAATTTCGCGGTGAAGTACGAATTGGGGGGAGGGTTTGGAATTTCCATTTTCTGATCGTGTGTTGTTGGGGTTTGTGTGGTTTGCAGCTGTCGAAGAAGGTGGTGAACATGGGGGAGCTGCGGAGGCTCGCCTGCCTCGGCGTGCCGGAAGGCGGCACCGCCGTCCGCCCGCTCGTCTGGAAGGTCCCCCACCCGCATTCTCTTCTACTCTGCTGCTGCACTACTTTTTGTTGTTTCTCGGTACATATTTGTTGGGGACTCTGCCGTGAGCAAGCACGCACAGGCGGACAGCATAGAACAGTTTCATTAAAACGAACCATTTCTGCTTCCCGGCATGGTATTATGGAAGTGATTATGTTTCCAGTGTGGAGACGCTGAAAGAAAGTAATCCATTTCCATGTCTAGTGTAGATTTTGCCTCAAATAAACTTCCATTATTCAATTTTCAATAGTGAGCTTTAGATGGGTACTAATTTTCAAGAGTGAACTTTAGAAGGATGCTGGTTTTTTACTTTTAAGTACCTTGAACTAGTTACCTATGACATGGGAACAAAAAGGAATTGGTCTGTATTATTGGTGCGTATCCCTATCCTGTTTGCCAATTCTCATATCATGCAATCACATGACCATCTGAAATTGCTCTATTTCCCAATCTAATATGTATATTGAATAAGTATGTCTTGTAACTATAACTACATCAAGTTTAATGCCCAAGTGGTATAGGAAAATGACCAGTTTCAGCATATTATTTGTTATTTATGATCTATTGATGGTTTCTAAATTAGCTTTTAACAAGAACCGTGCTATGTGCCAACCTCCATAGTTCATACACAAGAAATTTATTCTATTATATTTATAGTGTGCAGCTTCTGTTGGGATATCTGCCAGCTGAGCGTGCTTTTTGGCCTCATGAGCTAGAAAAGAAGCGGAGCCAGTATAGTGCATATAAAGATGAATTTCTCCTAAATCCTGTAAGTTATGATTGCCCCTCTAAAATATCTATTAAATTATTAATGAAGATTTATTAGTCCAAAAGACTTTTTTTTATTATCCTTTGTAAGGCATTTTAAGCCTTGTTTGGCTAGGCCAAAACCCTGGTCCATACCTGGAGATTTTGGCCTTGCAAAACAAGGCGTCAATTGGTTGTGTATGAATACACTGATATTTTCTTTTGATCAGTCAGAAAAAATACGGAGATTTGAGGAGTCAAAGTTGCTAAGAAAGAAAGAATTAAATAGTGACAAAATTGGCCTTCTACCAAGAGCCAAAGTTACTAATGAAGAGCACCCTTTGAGCTTTGGTAAATCTAGCTTGTGGAATCAATACTTCCAGGTATTACTTATTACCATCTTAAATAAATCTGCAAGGCCTGTTGGGAACCCATGGTTGCCAGCTGGTTCCTTCATGTGTCTTAACTCTTATGGTCCCTTTAAGACTTGAATTGTGTTTAGTTAATCTGAAACATTATAATGTATTTACTTTATGAGAAATTGTTTGGACTGCTTTTAAGTTGTTTGGTGGTTGGTATTATGAGTTTGTCTGTGCTCGTGATGATTGTTATATCTAGATATGGAATCTTAATTTCTTATCCTCATTCTCATTATAATCTTTAATTCTTTCTAGTTAAATTGCTGGTAGGTACGGTTTCTTGTTATTGTTATTTTTCTGATCTGGCTGTGGGATTTTTAACAGTATTTGCATAACATGTGGTCTGTGAGGTGTGTACAGTCCCCAGTATTTCCCACCAGTCTGTGGTCATTGTTCTTTTCACTAGGTTTTGATTTTGTTCTGTTCGGTATGTTGGGGCTCATATTAAGTTCCCACATTGCATTTGTTGTCTGTCTTCAGAATTGCATGCCTTTCACTGGACCTAGTTTTGTGTAACACCTCAGCTTCTGAGATCTACATTAGCTCATCTCTTCCTTAGGAGCAAGCCCCACATATGCATAGCACCCCACTTTGACACTTTTCTCATTGTTGCTGTATAAAATGGTTAATCTGGAGGTGCCATGGTTAAAACATTTGGGCTTATTTATTGGGCCCAACCTATCTAAACTCCTCTTGTGAGACTAATCCTACTAATACAACACCATGGGCCACACGGCCCTCTACTAATGGTCAGGGTATTACATTTTGTTTACGCACTGTTGTGAAAAGCTAAGGACAAGCACTCTCTCGATTTTTATTTACATGATTTTTTTTGGGCTTTGTCTTAGTCCAAGATGTAGCTTTGACCTTAATTGTAATTTTTTTATGCTAATACTAAGTGTTTGTAAGTATTTCTAATAGCAAATGTAATGATAATTTTTTTAATCACCATTCTGTATATTCATAACATATGGAGGATCAATTTTAGAAAGTTTAGTGCCACGGATTTTGATTTTAGGATGCAAGTAAAAATAAATGAAGGGAATATATTGCAAGGAAAGAGGAAAGTGCACAACTGTTTAATCCTTCTGAATTCTGTATTGAGCGATGCGAAAACATTTATGTTTTCTCGCCTATGTGTTTGATATGGGACTGAACATTTATGTTCTGTCTAGTCTAGATGTTAATTATTAAACATGGTTTTCTGGCATGGCAGCCACAAGATTTCATTTGTTCTTTTTCTTATATTCTGATAAATGTAAATTTAATCCAGGAATCAGAAATCCTGGAACAGATAGATCGAGATGTGAAGAGAACACATCCTGAAATGCCGTTTTTCTCTGCCAAGGCTAACCAGGTTTCACTTCAGTGCCTTGGAATTGCTTATTCCATTTAAACTACAAGTAATTGTCATTTGGACTAACTTTTTCAAACACATTTCAGGAATCTCTAAGGCGTATTCTCATTATCTTCTCAAAATTAAATCCTACCATAAGATATGTGCAAGGGATGAATGAAGTTTTGGCACCTCTTTTTTATGTGTTCAAGAATGACCCTGATACAAGCAATTCAGTATGTTCTTTTACTGTTTGATCTCATGGTTTTAAATGGAACGTTTGAATGTTGACAAAGGAGGAATTTATCTATCATAAGGATATCTATCTGCTTTTCTCTCTCGCTCATTACATGGAACACAAAAACTTTATTGTGGATATTTTGAGTTTCTAAAATCAACACTAAATGAATTCTTTCTGGAGAATTAGAATAGCTCATTTATATGAATATTAATTCACAACTTGGTCTGTTTTGTGATTGGTTCTGAAATGTGTTCATTAGCTGAACCATTCAATTTTGGAATTACAGGCCTCAGCTGAAGCAGACACTTTCTTTTGCTTTGTTGAATTGCTCAGTGGCTTTAAAGACAATTACTGTAAGCATCTTGACAACAGCCAAGTGGGTATTCGGTCTACACTTTCAAAGTTGTCTCAGCTCTTGAAGAGACATGATGAAGAGCTATGGCGACATATGGAAATCACTACAAAGGTAGGGAATATTCAGTAATATATTTCACAGACTGCAAAATCTACTGTAGCATGCATGCTGAGAAAGTGCACATGGAATTGCACCCAGAAAAACTTGTCATGTTATTTGACCAATGGCTAATATTGGACATCTTACTATCCGTAATGTCACCTCTTCTCCACTTTTCTACTTATTAGCTTGTCCTAAGTGAAAATGCTAGTATTACCACTGGAAATATTACCACTGGAAAGGAACAGGAACTGGTCTATTTTCTCGCATTGTACAGTTAAAGTTGCTCTTATTTCCTTGTCAATTTAACAGTATGTTACTGTTTTAGGTTTATCTTCTGAACAAGATACTAATATTGATAGCCTGCTATATTGTTTTTGTGGGTAAATTTAGTCACTCTGGTATGTCACCTATCATTGTTGATAGTCATGCATGGATATTGAAAATACAGGTATATCCACAATACTATGCATTTAGATGGATCACACTACTGTTGACAATGGAGTTCAGCTTCAATGTGTGTATTCACATTTGGGATGCTATCTTGGGTGATCCAGAAGGTCCTCCGGTATGTAACCTCTGGACTAAGCCTCCAAACTAGGTTTGCAGCCATGTTACTTGTACAACTGCAGGGGGCTAATGCTTTGCATGTTCTTGTGCAGGACACGTTGCTAAGAATATGCTGTGCCATGCTCATCCTTGTCCGGAGGCGCCTCCTGGCTGGAGACTTCACTGCCAACATCCAGCTGCTGCAGCACTACCCACCGACTAACATCGACCACCTCCTTCACATTGCTAACCGACTGAGAGGAAGCGTAGCCAGCTAGCGATACATTCTCATTTTCTGCATATCTGTACCTCGATCTTGTCTTTGTGGTGGTGTTCATCTGATCATATTGCGAACTTAGCAACGTAGGTAGCTGTGTTTATCCCATTTTGGTGTGGGTGTGGCTGGCAGTGTGGTTGCAGAAGAGAGCATTGAGGCCCTAGATGCATTTCTTGTTGTGTTTACATTAGAAACATCTCCGCTGTGTGGAAAAAGCATCGGTTTTACATGTTCGGTATGAAAAATGTTGTTGGATGTGTTACATTGTAGACTAGACAGATGAGGACTTAGGACTAGTAGGAAAGAACTATGGTTAAGCCACCTCATAAGCAAATCAATAGTTTTCAGAGTTTTAGCCATTAGTTATAGCTGTTAATTTTTGGATAAAATTCCTACTTCCTTAGTTTTCTTGGCCTCTGTCGCATTTGTAACTGAAATTCGTACTCTAAACATTGAAAAAAATCAAGGTAAAATTTCGTGTTTGTATTTACTATTTAGTCTTTACTTGAAAGCAAATGCTAATATGACTGAAATACTCTATTTCGCATTAGATGTTTTAGCCCTACATCCTTTCAATATTAATGGTACGCTGCTTTCCGTGTTCCATAAGAAATAGCACGTTCAGTCACACAAACATAGTCACTCCACTCCTCTTTATGTGTTTACCATACTAGCTATACCAGCTATTCAATAAGTAAAAAAAAAAAAGGAAAACCATGATAGTTTAAGTAGGCCTAAATAATACTTCCCCGATCATATGACGCAGTTGATTTTGACCATCATTCGCATTGTTAAAAAAAATTATAGAAATATGCAACAGTCATACTTAAACTACATTTTATATTTAACTATAATACATGTCACAACAAAGTAAATGGTAATTGCATACTCTAACCATTTCTTATTATAAGGTGATTTGACTTTTTTTCATAGATAAAAGCATTTAACAACATCCACCATATCAAATTAGTTATATGAATTCTAACATTGGATATATTTTGATATTTGTTTTGTGTTGGAATATTGCTATGTTTTTTTTATAAAATTAGTTAAACTTAAAAAGTTTGACTAGAAAATAAAATAAAAGCGTCTTATCATATGAAAGCAATGGAGTTTTTTTGTAAGACAAGTGGTGAAAACTTTTGGACAAAGTTAACTACGTCAAAAAGTATTTATTTATGATCGGAGAATTTAACTGCGTAAAATATTTATCACCAGAGAGGGAGTAGTAAGGCATCACTTTATATGAGAAGATGTTGCATATCACCATTTATAAGATGTCACATATGAGTTTTATGATGTGTAAAGAAAAAGAGAAAATAAAGGAATGCTGTATGTTAATTAACAGAAGTTCCAACAGCTAGCTTAATAACCTGTTGACAACTTGTGATTCATCATTGTGCATACCATCAAATCATTATAACTATACACTAGCTCATTTTCCTTTGCGTTGCTACGGTATTTTAATTTAAAACATAACGTTTGGTATTCATTTTTAAAGCATAAAATTATCTATCTATTAAGCCATATTTCACCATCACATTTTGAAGCCTACCAAGTTAACTAAAGAATATGCACATAGCTATTTTCGTTTGAATCTTAGGGAGTACAAATATTTCACCAACATAATTGTGGGGACGGCAAGTTAGTTAAAAAAAGATGTTAGTAGATTCATTGCCACCACACTATGTAGAATAGATATAGATATCTATGGTAAATTGAGTATAAGTTAGTTTGACTTTTTCCTAGCTAAAATTATTTAGGTTTGCCTAAATTTATAAAAAAAGTAATATTGACAATACCAAATTAGTTTTTAAATGTAATATTGAGTATGTTTTCTCATAATATTTTTATATTGTGTTAAAAATGTTACTATATTTTTATTAAATTTAGTGATAAAAAAATTCAAAACGATTTACAATATGAAACGGAGGGAGTATATAAGAGCATCACCTAGAGAATGACAAAAATCAGTTCCCAAAATTAAGTTTTTTGGGTTTCCTAAACATCAATATAGGAAGTGAAAAAAATTATCTCCAAGAGATTGCCTAAAATTGATTTCCTATAACTAAAAGTGGATCCTCCTTTAAACTACCAACATAAATCAGTTTTTCTCCCCTTTCGCTCGTGCGCGCACTTCCTCCGGCGCCAATCTCTTTAGCAGACGCCGACTCTTCCTGATATGTTGCCAATTCCTGCCGCTGATCTCCTATCCCCCCCACCCCCCACTGCCAGTTGACTTAGTGCATGGTTAGTTCAAGGATGATGAAGTTCCAAAGCGTGGTGGTCTGTTTTAGGTCATGGAGTAACTAATCGTGATAGATTGGTTGGTCATTGGAGATTATATAATGACTATTTTCCCGAAGAACCTACGTACCTCTCCCTTTAATTTAGACGCAGGCTCATAGTAGTGCTTTTGTGTTTTGTGTTCAATTCAAGCACAGCAGCAGTGAATATCCTTTTTCAAGTCTAGATATTAATACATGATATACGCCACAAGGAACTACATCAGCATATATACCAAACATCCTTTAAGACTAGCTTTTCATATATACTAGGAGTATTATGGGTATTGGTATTTGTGTCTTAGGATACCATATTGTATATGATGTCCTTTAATTTAAATTACGAGTGAATGACATGGATAAAATTAGAAATATAGTAGTAAATGCAAAGTCTAGAGAATTAAACCATACTTCTCCCTCCGTTTCTAAATATTTGACACTATTAACTTTTTAGCACATGTTTGACCGTTTGTTTTATTCAACAACTTTTGTGAAATATGTAAAACTATATGTATACATAAAAGTATATTTAACCATGAACCAAATGATAGGAAAAGAATTAATAATTACTTAAATTTTTTGAATAAGACGAACGGTGAAACATGTTTAAAAAAGTCAATGACGTCAAATATTTAGAGACAGAGGGAGTATTATATTTTTATAGAGTTGCCAACTATGCGCATTCGTTTAGTTTCTTGTCAAACTTGTAAATACATTGCAAATCCTGCTCTAGACCTCGACATTTCCGTAAGCCTAGTCGCGGCGGCTGCGTTGGTGCTCCGTCCCAGCAAGGGAGTAGAGCGGGCATGTGGCCATGGAGGCCACCAGCAGAGGCGGAGATGGGCTGCGGCGGCGGGGTATCGGTAGGTACGCGCGCGCCGCCGCGGCCATGTGAGGCACCGTCTCTTGGATTTCTTCTTCGCTTGCTCTTCGCCATGTCAAATATATCATGGGCTATCTAGCGGAGTAGCTTTTTCGAGCATCTGATTTAGGGTTCATATGTCCAACCAAAGAATTTGGGGTTGTTTTTATGCACAAAGGGTTAGGGATTTACTTACTACGAAAATAATTGGTTAAGGGATTCTAACTAAACCATGGGTTTGAGGAATACACGCTCTAATAGTTTTTGTAGTCCAACTGAAATGCTACTCACTAGGTTGCAGGATTCCCTTGATACTTGATATTCCGTATGCTACAATTTCGAGTGATATAATTGCTATAGAAAGAGGGGGAAATGTTTGAGGAATAGTACATGCTACAAAAAGTTTCAACAGGCTTCACTAGTTTATGAAACATAAGTTGCCAAAGTACAACAGAAAACCCTGTTTTTTTTTTTTTTTTTACAAATGGGAAGATTGACAGAAGATTTAATTGATATGTTTATGATGGCATCCAGGATCAGATGGAGTCATCGATTACCCTTGCGTGGTTTTGAAGCGTTCGGCCAAAGATGCATCCTGTGATATCAGTGTTTGGTACCAACTTTTATAACTATCATGTACTAATTCAACATTCTTCAGTCCTGGAGCACTTTCCCCATGGATTGGGAACCCTTTCAGTGAGTTGCAACCCCCCATTTTGAGACTTACTAGTGATTTCCAGGAGAATCTCATGATTTCATCCCTGACCTTGTAGAAGTACTCCATTTCAGGTAAATCCACAAGAGAGAGATGAGTTAGACTAGGAAATGCTTCTGGATCCAACAAGGCACCAACATCTGCAGGATGTGCTGGATATCTGGTATCAGCACTGACAATTTCATTTCCAACAGTTTCTTCCATTTCAACATGTTTGGCAACAATCTCCTCCATCCTGTAATCATCGGCCACGACCTCCTTCAGAGCCACGTTGCTTTTCAGTGTCAACCTCTCAAGCTTACTAAGCATAGCAGCTACTCTTGCAACAAAGATAAAGTCAAGTTTTCTGCAGCGCTGAACATTGAGTTCCTTTAGGTTTGGACAGATATGCTGTGGTGGTGGATTTCCTTCCCAATTCCAAATGCTGACAGTTTCTTGCAAGTTGATTAAACGGATTATCTTCAAGCAAGGAAACGCAGACAAGTTCTTACTTGTGCTCTGGAAGTGGAACACAGACCTCAAGCTATCGCACTTTGTTATGTGTGAGTTCTTCTAGGTTGTGAAATACAGATTGTTTCTGGTCGTTACACCAGACAAGGTGTGTCAGGCCATTGCAATTGGTGAGTCGCAGAATCTTCAGAACACTAAATGTACTGATGCAGCTTAGTGCAGTGAAATGCAGCACTGTTGATTCTTCCTCAAAGCAGCTGTCAAGAATTAAGTTTTCTGTTTCGCCTAGCAATGCATCTACCACCCAGTCTCCTATGGTGGTAACTCCCTTGAGATATAGATTCTTTCGGTGTGACTTGACCAGAGTAATCCATTGCAACTCGGTGTAAATGATATAGGACTTCAACTTCCTCACAAAATCAATCCTGAAGATCTGATCATTTAGTGAGAGAACACTGACATCTTTGATAAACAATTGCAAGCATCTGAGCCGTGTTAAGTCATCAATCTCAATCATGAGATATGCTGTTACCTTTGAAGTGTCAACATACAGTTCTTCCAAGTAACGTAGCTTAGAAATTAGTCCCTCCGGTATCTCAAGGGATTCCATTGATGATAAATCCAATAGCCTAAGCTTCTTTAGATTTCCCAATTGTTCTGGAAGTGAATCAATTGAACAACCAGCTAGACTAAGTACTCGCAAGTTCTCCAAGCTACTGACTAACCAAATGCCTCTAGATACCTTTGAATCATTTAGACAGAGTGTTCGGACCGCTGCTAGGTCTTTAGTAGAGAGAGGCAGAGAATGGATGGAAGAATTACTCATATCTAAGACAGCCAGCTGCTGCATGCTTTGAAAGAAGTTCTCTGGAAGTTCATGCAGACTTGAGTTATTCCTGAGCAGTAACAACTGTAGGTGCTCGCATACTGGTGCAGTAAGTTTCTCGATGCTGGTATTTATCAATGATACTCTCTTGCACGTTTTAAATTTCTCATTTATTTTGTCCTCAGCAATTTCATATGGTGCAGCAAATTGTTCACAGAATCTCGAGGCAATAAAAACTGCCACATCTCTCACTATATTGTGCATCATGACACATTTGGTATCATTAATTGGCAACAGCAGAAAAGAGTCTTCTATATCTGTGATCCTCATGTGTAATTTTCGCCTGGTTTCCTCTAAAGTATTGAACTCGTTGAAGATGTCCTCCCCTGTCCAGTAACTTGTTAGCTCATTTTTACTTATTTTGTGTCCTCCAGGAAACAAGCTACACAACAAGAACAAAGATTTTTTCTCATCCCCTTCAAGATGGTTGTAACTGGATTCCAAGGGCATGTATATCTTTTGCAACACTTCAGACTTCTCAAGAGGGTAGGAACTCTCAAGCTCTGACAAAGCACACTCCCAGTACCTCTTGTCCTTTCCACACAGGACTGTCCCGATTACATCGAGTGCAAGAGGTAAACCGCCACATCTTTTCGCTATTTTTCCTTCCACGGTTTCTGTTCCAGATATGTCAGGAACTCCTGCTTTGAATTTGAAAAGTTCCCATGATTCTTTCTCAGTTAAGAAGTCCACCGAAATCTCTACTTGTGCTCCCATGTACTTGCAAACTTCGATTTTTTGTGTAGTGACAATTACTTTGCATTCCTCGACTGGTATGCCCATCTTCCAGAGGTCCAAGCTTTCCCAGGCGTTGTCCAAGAACAGGATAGACTTCTTTTCCTTGAGTTTTTCTGCCAGAAAAGCTGCTCTATGAGCATTGAGTTTTGCACTGTATATCATTCCCAATTGCTTGGCGAAACTGTTTTTAATCTCCTCTAGTCCTGGCTTCTCTCTAAGGTCAACTGTTATGACTTCATCAAATTCCTTTTGTGTTTTCATCTTCTCCAAAATTGCAGCCACCAAAAGACTTTTACCTATGCCACAAGGTCCATAAACACCTACTATGTGCACTTTATCTTCTTTGAGTGCGTTAATTATCTGGCTCACAATTTCATTTCTAGAGCCGAATTCCATCACATTATTTCGAAGCATCAGAGTGTTTGGTGGTCTTCGGCAAGGTACAAGCAAAAAAAGATCATTCCTGTGCTTAAGCAGTTCTTCAGCTCGAGCTAGTAGTTTTATGGCTAATGCGCCAATCTGCAGTCGGCGAATTGGGTTCATGACCTCTATTTTCTTTCTAGTTTTTTGTGTGGCATCTGCATCATGCAGATCATGCCTGGCTGGATTTTTACCCTTGCATTCAACAACCAAATCTTTAGCTTGAGTTGCTATTTCTTCAACATCTAATATCCATTGTTTTGTGGCTTCGGATGCTACTCTGCATTCATAATTTGCATGCTCAATGATGGTCTCCATGTCTGTCTTATCTCGAAGCAGTGAATCTACCTTCACCTTCATCTTGTCGACTTCAGCCTCACATTTTACTAAGTGGGTTACCCTGGCCCATAGATAGCTGCCCATACTCTTCACGGGTCCCTGAGCCATATCTATTCCAGATTTGGTTACGCCAGCAATGGCCGCTGTCTCCACAGGCCTGGAGCAATGAATCATGTCAGATAAGAGTTTCATGGAGGTCCTTAGGAATTGATGTGTCTACGTTTATAAAAGAATATGTTAATAATGTGAGGAAGGAACTGAATAAAGAGTTTGCATTGGAGACCTGGGAGTAGTTAGCTATGACGGGGAAGACAACTTCATGCTAGTAATTTTCTAATGTTGTTTCGCTAAATAATACTGCACATTAAGTTCATAGCTGATCTTAAAAATAAATAAAGTCAAAGTTTGACTAGAATGTCTGTCTTTATCTGACAAACATTATTTCCTAGAGTTTACATCTTGTGCAAGTTTCTCTTTGGTTCAAGATTGAACTTGATTTTTTTCCTTACTTTTCTTTGCTCCTTTTGTTGTGCCAATAACAGAAAATAGGAGAGCCATCAAGTGCCAAAATCTCAGTTCTTTAAATAAGGAACATAATCTCATCCATGTAGTCCAAGTGTAAACAAGTTTGTATTTGTCTCAGTTCTTGTGCTGCAACAATCATAGGAGAGTAAGTAATTCTTATGATTCGAGTGGCTTGTTCTTGGAAAAAGGTCCAAACAAGTTAATCTTGGTACGATTCTTCCAATATAATGATCCTTTTATTCAGATTTCGAGTTATTGAGATCTCTCTAGAAATTTCTTCTTTTTTTTTTTTTGGTCTCAATTGCTTATGTGGTTTATGTGATCTATTCAGGTTGTATCTTGGCTGTCCATAACCTCTGTTTGATCTCCTGTTTCACTGTGGCTTGTTCATATCTGGTTCCTCGAGGATCTTTATGCATTCTTTACGTTTTGATTCTAAGCTTTAGTGGCTTCTTGCTACCTATTTAAGATGGAAGATCACCAAACTATAGATTAGTAATAAAATTATCACATAACTACTTGTTTTGCACCATGTTAAGTACAAAACTATGATATTTATAACTCTAATATAACAGTAGTGATATTAAATCTATAGTTCTGTGATACTTTGTTTTCAATATGTAGTTTTGTGTTAAACCTATAGTTTTGGGATACAACACCATAAATATGTAGTTTTGTGATAATTTGAACAAAGTACCTATATTTTTGTGAAATTTACTCATAAAATATATTGAGATAAAGAGTAATGTTTGCTACAGAATCTTCTTAAGCTGGTTCTAAATTGAGTTTGAAATTTAAAGGGGATGGTTGGAGTACCCCATGTACTGTTTGCTCAAAGTTCTAGGGAATTTCTGTAGCTAATCTGGTACTTAAACCAAAACAGGTTGCATCATTGAACAATTCATTGCAGCTAAATCATATATGGTTCACATACGTCATATTGAGGATTTTGTGTGGACCCTGAGATGAACCGGCCTTCTGGTCCTGCAAGTTAGACATGAAATCTATATTACTAAAAGAGACTTTTCAACTTTGTGACAAATCCAGCAAGCTTGTGTGCAAGGGAGAGATCAAAAACTCCATGATACTAGAGCTCAGTCACATCAGAAAGAGATCAGAACTTGCTGAGTTTAAGCATGCCCCATCAACAAAATATAGATAATTAAAGTTTCCCTTATTACCTTCAAGTCAACAGGGCAAGTCAAAACAAAGAACTTGAGCGGCCGATGAGGGAGGGCTGCATGCTCATATCAGCGTTACTTCTGATTTCAGAATCTGTAGTCTCAGAGAGCTATATAGATCTATGGATGTGTGATGAAGGCCAGCAGTTTCTATCGTAGGTTTCGTTCCATGTTAGTACGCCCCCCACTACTTGCTTCAATATTATAATTCAAAATGACACAAACTGAACACATTTATGCCTTCTATTATAGTGTAATATAGGAGCATGTTCTATGCAAACAAGTCTTCTCGTATACACATCGTGTACATCAACTAATAAACTTCACAAAACATTTTAGAAAAAAAATGTACATGCACTTTTAGTAGTATGTGTAAAGTCCTATTTTCAAATTCATTCTATATATGTAGCATAAAAAAGATAAAATTCTGAAAGATTTATACTCTTAAAACTATCAGAAATTTTTATCTTATTTACATCGCTAACATATAATGAATTTGAGGTTAAGAATTTATATATAATAAGTGTAATGCTATTAGAAGTACATGTATAATTTTTTTTAGATTTTTTTGGTAAATTTTGTTAGTTAATGTGCACGGTGTGTACCTGGAAAGTTTACGTGCATAAGACACGTTCCCATGTAAAGTTGTCTTAGAAGAGGATGGCTATATTGTTTTAACATGTCTGTTGTCAGACGCCACGCTCGAATTTCACCCTGAACTACACACCGTTTGCCCTTACCCATAGAACATGCAAAACCAAGGCACTACCCCTGCCCCTTCCCTCTCAGTTCCTTGTAGCGACTGCTAAAACTGTTTTGATGACGATTTTGCCAACATGAATGCAATGCTACCTGGATTTTGCACTGTGCTCTCTTCCTCTCACAAAAACGATTAGCTACGAGAGTGTTTTTCTACGTTGAATGGAATGGAATTAATACAAAATAGCTGAATAGCTAAATGCTTTGAGGTAATTAACTATTATAAAGTTGAAAAAACTGATTTAAAATGGTATCTAAGAAATTCATGTGTATAAAGGTTTTGCAAAAATCACAACATTTAAAAGCTCATGAAAAGATACCAGAATTAGAAAATAATGTTTTGTTTTTACTTGAATTTCAATCCATAAGAGGAGATGATATATGGTGGTGGCGTTCCACCCAGCAAGAATAAATCCTATTGTCCATACATATTATATTACGCACATGAGTATGTTTTTAGTAGAAATTTAGTGGGGCTAAGGATTTACCAGTGGTTTCCGTCCCTTTTAGTAGTTTATGTTAGGAGTCATACTCATCGATGTATTAGTGTGGTGTGTGCAGTGGTGTCTCTCTCTTGTGTAATCGAAAAAAAATCCATTCACTACCAAGTAAGAAAATAAATGCAAACCGACAAACAAAATATACTGTCATATGTTCCATACCAATGGAGTTATCTGCATAGATTATAAATACCCAATGTGAGTATTTGAGTACACATGTTAGCGAATAATGACTTAATTAGTACTCTATCCGTCTCAAAATAAGCGCAGCCAATGAGTTTACGTGTCTAACTTTGATCGTTCGTCTTATTTGAAATTTTTTATGATTAGTATTTTTATTGTTATTAGATTATAAAGTATAAATAGTATTTTATGTGTGACTTATATTTTTTAGTTTTTTCAAAAAAATTAAATAAAACGGACGATCAAAGTTGGACACGGAAACTCATGACTGTGTTTATTTTGGGACGGAGGTAGTATGTCTACTAAAAGGAGTTGATAAATGATCTATAGTGACATGTGCGTTAAATATTATCAAAAAAAACCTAATTGGTGCAGACGTGCTAGCTCTATTGCTGGCATGCACGCCCGTGATGGTTGGCGTGTCTGCGCCCCGACACGCGCGCAATTTTTTTTGGGAACTTTTTTCATTGTATTTTAGAAATTAAATCTTTCACCTTCAATTTCAGTTGAATGTTTTGAATTTTAAGATGAAATTTTGCAAATTTGAGTTGAATGTTTTGAAATTTGAGATGAAAGTTTTCAAATCTTGACTTAAATTTTTTCCAAATTGAGTTGAATGCTTTCAAATCCAAGTTAAAAGTTTTCAAATCTGAGTTGAAAATTTCTAATCTTGAGTTAAAAAGTTTAAAATCTTCGCTTGAAAATTTTTAAATCTTGACTTAATGTTTTTAAATCCGAGTTAAATGTTTTTTAACGAGGGAAGAGAAAGAAGATTGGATCACTACTTCGCTTGATAGTGCATATGCGCCAAATAGGAAACCCCACATATTATTTTACCATGTATGTCGTGTAGTTGTCAGATGGAGATACATGATTGTATGTATATGCAATTTTTTAGTATAGTATAATCATTTTTAAACTTAGAATCAATTGTTTATATATTTTTCATGCCCATTGTAAACGTCGGGGACGAAGCTACTTATAGTAAAAACTAAATGTCACAGTCATGTTTGCTCCTAAGTCCCAAGCAAAGTATACATAAAGATTGTATTCTTGGTACTGCACAAGGATAGGAAGAATTCTGTCAAGCCGTCAGCTGTTAGCTTTGATTTTCACTGATAAAAATGAGTTGTCTTGCTTAAAACATTTGCTGACCCAGCTGCAGACATTTAAGCAGCTGACAACATTCTTGAACTCGATCTGTGTGCGAATGATGGAGAGATTAATATAACAGAGGTACTGATAGAATTTAGTAACCTCTTGGGAACATTTGACAAACTCTCACACATGCTTCCTTCTGCGCTCCACTGAAGTTCCAACCTTGTAAAGTCGACCACCAAGAAGATAACAAGATTCTTTTGTTCAGAGTTTCTTCAACTGAAGCACTCTACTGCACCAGGTAAAGAAGTTATCTCTACCACCCCAAATGCCTTCTATGTTTTAGTTATGTAGTAGATCTTTTGTAGTTATATCATTGCTTGATATATTGTCTGCCTGCTTCATGGATATTGTTTCAGTGATATTGACTACATATGGCACTAAGCTGTAGTGACTTCAATATGAATGGTTTTCCTTGCTTTTTTTTTTCTCGAACGCGCAAAAGAATTGCACGTCAATGTATTAGAAGAAAAGAATGTTTGTTACACGACATAATTAGTCAGACCGACTTATGCCAAGGAAGGGAAAAACATAAGGCCAAACGACCTAAGGAAAAAAAACGAAGGGAATGGTTTTCTTTGCAGAAAAATGGCATTATATTCTTTTTTTTTTAAGGAAAAATCTAGAACAATTGTTGAAAAAAAAGGAAATATAGGGAAAATTCATAAATTTCACTTGAGGTCCCCAAGTGTTCCATAAGGCCTCACTGAAATTAAAGCGCCCCTTTTATAAGACAAGAATGAGAGAAGAGTTCACACAATTACAACATCAGATTGCTACCTGTTCGTAACAAGGCAACACGACCTTCCCATGTTCAATTAATCCTATCACCGAGAGAGCTCAAAGCTATGAGGGAGACTGGTGATGTAAATGTGGAAATCATCCACAAATTCAGCTCACAAGCACTCTTGACACCCACCCTGGCTTCCTTGGCGTTGTCCTTATTAGCCAGGGTTCTCACTGGATTTTTTATATTCTAAGCCATTTTCAAAACCTTTTTTACATATAGACCCTTAGAAAAACTTATTGTAGAAATAGACTCAAAAACTCGATGTTAGAGTCCTTGGCGCCAAGCCTCAGTTCTAGTTTCCTTTTCACTGACCTCCCACACTCTCATCGCATATTCAAGTCTCACTCCTTAAAAATAAAAACAAATTACAGGAAATAAATAAAAAAATGTCACTTTGGCAATTTTTCCACTTTATCGGACATCAAAACAAAATAGAGGGCATGGGAGGAGCATGGGACCTACACCCTCATCCTTGAGATGAATTATACATTGATTGGTCCTTTTTTTTCCAAAATTTGACAGCAAATTAAGGGTGGGAGAGGGAGAGGAGGGGGGATCTAGTTCGAGATAGACTATACGCGCAGGTTTTCGATCGGAGTTTCACTTGGAATCTTGTCCCACGTTGATACCTCAAAATTTCATGGTTTTTTTACTGGCTTTCATCGAAGACATAGCTCTGATCTTTTCTGATTAAGATTTAGATTTTATCTTGATTTTTGTTAGCACGCTTTTCAAACTACTAATCGGTGTGTGGGAAAACTTAGAGGTTGCTTTAAAATATCAAATATATCCATTTATCAAGTTTGTAATAATTAAAACTTAATTAATAATATGCTAATGGCTTTTCTCATTTCATGTGCGCCAACTTATTCTTCATCTTCATCAGTTTCAAACACCATCTAACTCTGTGCGAAGCTATAAATTGGCAAGATAAAGTACCTCGTCACTGATCTTAGGTTGACAGGGCCCACATCGCCTCCCAGCCTGCTCATCATTAGGGCTATCAAAAAAGCTCAAGGCTCGCGAGCTGCTCGACCGAGCCCGAGCCTGGCCCAAAGCTCGCGAGCTTTGTCGAGCCGAGCTCGAGCTTCTAACGAGCCTAGTAATATATGATTTTTTGTTGCTATTTAATAAATTGGTAGATTAAATATGCTATTTGTATGCCTTTTATTGGCATTATATATTTATTTTATTCTTTTTCCTCTTCTACTAATATGATAAACCATAAATTAATTATTTTTTAAAATGTATCCTTTGAAATATACATTGTTCTAATTAAAAATTGAGCTCGGTTTGATCAAGCTCGAACCGAGCCTGAGCTTGATCGAGCTCGAACCGAGCCTGTTTGAAAGCTCGAACATTTTATAGGCTCGGCTCGAGCTCGTATTGAGCTTGAGCCTAGGCAGGCCAGCTCGCTCGAGCTTGGCTCGTTGACAGCCCTATCGTCATCCAGGTCATTTTTCAGAGTCCTAAATAAATGGATGTCATGTAAGAGTGATTTTACGATCTTGGTACTGGGAGGTACTACATTATTTATGTAAAATTTGGTAGCTCTCGATACCTTCAGTATTAGAAGCTACCAAATCTATATTGGGTATTTTTTTAAGTATCGAAATCAATTGGATACTTGAGTGTATGATACTAAAATATCCTCAAGGCTGGATAGTTGGGAAAATATGTGGTGAAATCCACATATGTAGTGGAAACCTGAAAACTACTGTTGGATCGAAAAATAGACTTTTGAGATTTGTCCACGTCATTAGAAGTAAAAATTTTACTCGCAGGTTACTCATGAGTAAAAATTTTGTTGGGATATGGACGAATCTTGGATGCTCATTTTTCGATCAAATAATAGTTTTTAAGTTTTCACTACATATGTGGTTTGCACTACATATTTTCCTAGGATAGTTGGCCGCCAAAGCATGATACTAGGTTGCAACAGGGCTAAAATATCGTCACCTCATAGCATCACCATGATACATTCCATCCACTTCATTTGAATGTTTTATTTTTCTCTCAACAGGAAATAAAGCAATTATATTTTTTGCAACACAAGATCAGCAAGCAGCTCATCCTGGTCACAATGGACTCCGAAGGGACAGAGACAAGTAGGAGAAATGACAGCGTTGGACAGGATATTAGAGCTGGCTTTGGTTTCCTTTGGATACTGAGGGTCATACTTGACAGGGCAGCATTGCTAATAGCAACTTTGCAGGATGATCCAAGTTATCTTGAACAAGACAAGTCAATGAGAGTACCTCCAAGTAGTATGGACCATTCGATCATCCATCAGTTAGTAACAGAAGCACCCATTTTTAAGGAAGTTTCTGGTACAAGCATCTTAATACGTAGAGATGAGAACACTACGTCCATGTCACCGAAACGTGTTGAACTTGAGATGGGATTACATCCACCTTCATTGAGGCATGCTGAAAGGGCAACGATGTCCGGATTATCAGGAGATGGCTCCATGATAGATTCATCCCCATCAGTTGTCACAAATGATCTAATTGCAAGCCTGTGTACAGTACAAGGTGTTCTTTCCAGCATGGAAACACAGGTTGCAGGTCCTATATTCTGTTATCAACCAATCTTGGAGCAGCAAGACGGCAATTTATTGATGATTGCCATGGGCATAGAAAGGAACTTGGACGTGCTTGAATACCATCAGGTTAAGAAGGATGAGAACACTTCGATAAGAATATTCAACCACTTGAAACACTTGCTGCAATCCATTTTACCAGTTTTATCAACAACATTTGAGGAATACCTTGTGAGCATGAATCTGAAAAGGGCAACCTCTGTTCTTCAGAGGCCAGGTGGCTTGACAGCACCCATTATGCCTAATCTGGATAACATCAGAATCCAACTTGCCACTGCCAGTCCATCTGTGGAGATGCAAAACCAGTCAGGAATGGAAGAAACAATAGAGACGGAGCTTGTTGAGAAAGGACAAGATGGTATATACTTATTGTCGTTTCTTCTTTCGAATGAGGCTGAAGATTTTGTCATCCCAATAAAAAATGCATATAAGAATTCTAGAGTTAAAGGACATTTTGACGTGAGAGTATGGGTGAACTTTTCTTACAAATCCACAATGATAGTACCCTCTAAAGTTTCACTTTCAGTTCCATGCTGTATAAATGAACTAATGAATGCCCACGTCATGAACTCAGACAATCGTTTGCCTCCCGTGCACAGCGATGAATTTACAAACTGGATTATACAAAATTTATTTTCAGTTTCTGGTGGTAGTCGAAAAGCATATGACCATACGATGAAGGATCTTGAAAAGGTTATTCAGTGTGGTTTGTCTGGAAAGAAGTTTCTGTTAGTTTTGCATGGTGTCTCCGAAGATCAAATGGCCCAATGGGACCACTTGTTCAGATCAATCAAGTCAGGCTGCAAAGGCAGCAAAATTATTGTGGTCACAACAAGTGCAAATGTTGAGAAATCTGTGAGAAATGTAAACATCCTGCAGAGTGATGAAGATGAGAACAATGTATCATGGCGTTTTTTCCGTAACTATGCTTTTGACAGCTTCAACATAGATGGTTATCAAGTGGAACTTGGCATAGAAATGGCTACTCTATTAAGGCGGTTTCCTATAGCCATGAAAATGATTGGATGCCTATTAAAAAATAATTCTGACAAGAAATTTTGGGAAAGTGTTTACCGAAATATTGTCCAAATAGTGATAGATGGAAAAGAAGCAGATGATCCCTACCAACTTCTCTCTCTCCTCAAACTGTGCTATGATCAGTTACCTGCAGCCGTAGGTCTGTGTTTCAGTTATTGTAGCTTATACCCTAAAGGTTGGAGGTTCACAGCCCAAAGTTTAATTCACTTTTGGATGTCAGATGGCATCACTGAAGATATAGGAAGGGGTTATTTCTACTGCTTGCACTCAAGAGGATTTTTTGAACTGTTAAAGCTGCGTGGCAGGCAATCTGCATCATGCTATGTTATGCACAGTGCCATTCACCGTTTGGCGGAAGTTGTCTCTGCAAAATGGTTTCGAAGGGTTGAGAGCAATTATCTACCTCCAAATCCACGACTTATGACCCATATGTCAATTACGAGTCGTTTTCTTCCCACCCTTAGGAAGTTGCGATGGAAAATCCCTGAGCTGCATCTGCGCACTCTAATTGTGTTTGGCCCATGTAAACATACTGAACCTAGCTCAAAGGAAATCCTTGATGGAATTCTTAAAGGCCAGAAGTACCTGAGGGCACTTGATTTAACTGGATGTGAAATGCAGAAGCTACCTGAACTATCCGATGAGTCCCGACATCATCTTCGGTATTTGTGCCTTCAAGATACCGGTATCGCAACATTCGAAAATCTTGATAAGTTTTACAATCTCTTAGTTTTGAACATCCAAGGTTGTCCACTAATTAGTTTACCAGATCGTACTTCAGAAAATTTACTTGGAATACGGCATATCATTGGACCTTCTTCTGTTGTTTCGTCAATACGTCATATAGGAAATCTCAAGAATCTTCAAGAGCTACAGGAGTTCAGAGCCCAGAAGCTGTATGGGTATGGCGTACAGGAGTTACAGTATATGAGTCTGACAGGATCACTCTCTATTGCAAACCTTGAGAACGTGACAGTTGCAACAAAAGCAGATAAAGTTAACTTACGCTCAAAAACATGTCTTGATTCGTTGAAGTTAGAATGGAACTCCACAAACGAAACCTCGCAACCGTTGAGTGCAGGCATTCTTGAACGGCTCCAGCCACCAGAATCCTTGAATGAACTGGAAATCAACGGGTACCCAGGCATCATTTCTCCCACCTGGTTTACCGAAGATCATCTGATAAATGTGAAGAAAGTCACACTGAGGAATTGTTCGTTTGTCAGTGTGATTGCCCCTCTGGCCAAGTTTCCTAGTTTGGAAGAGCTGATTTTAGAGAGATTTTCTATGTTGGAGAGAATATCAGAATCTGAAGAATCTGATCGGACAAGTTACTTCAAATATCCTTTCAGATTATTAGGGTTTCCAGCAGAGACATCCTGTCGCTTCCCAAGATTGGTTAAACTTCGCATTGAGGATATGCCAGTACTAGAAGAATGGACGGAACAACAACCATGCTTCCCCTGCCTTGAGGAACTTACAGTAAGGAACTGCCCGAAACTCGCTGTTTTGCCTCCTCTTCACCATGCTAGAGTTAACAGGATGCATATAGAGGGGTTGCCATTGATATCCTTTGATTCTCCTAGGATGGGATCAGTTGTTTTTTTTTTTTGGGAATACGCGAGACGCGCATTTTTGTATTAAGAGGAATAAAAGTATTTACAGAACGGGCCTGAAAAATAAAAAGAAAGAGACAGGGTACAGGAGAGGGGAAGAGAAAAGTAGAAGCCTAATCTCCCGAATGATTTGGCGACCAAAGAACAAGCGAAGGGACTGTCATGGTCGGTATGGCTGATCTAGCCATCCGCCAGAGGTCCGCTTCCCCCATCATAGCCCTAGCTATCTCCATCCAAGGTCTGCTCTTCTGGTTGAAGACCCGGTTGTTCCTTTCCTTCCAGATTGTCCATGCTACCAGTGCTGCAATTGTGTCGAACCCTCGGCGATGGTCTTTAATCATTCTTTTGCGACTGTCACACAACCAGGCATGAAAGGACTGCTCATTGAGTGGTAGACATTCAGAATGACCGATAGCAGTAAGAGCAATCCACCAAAGCTGCCGAGACTCCGGGCATGCGACCAGGAGATGATCAATCGTTTCGTCGCATTGATCGCAGAGGGGACAACGATCCGGGTGCGACAGACCTCGGCTTCGAAGGCGGTCCGCCGTCCAACGTCGGTTGAGGGCGACCAGCCAGAGGAAGTAACGGCATCGAGGATCAGTTGTTCCTTTTGGTGCATTTCTGGATGTTCCTAATCGATGTCCCAATAGAGTTGAAGCTAGAGCATTGCAGCCATCTAGGGTGTTCATCCTGCGACATTGCCCCAACCTATCAACTTTCACAATTACAGCAGACAATTCTAGTTCTAGCCACGGCTTTGGGCCTCTACTTCAGCTAGAAATAACTGGTACGAAGTGCACCCCTTACACTCTTTTTTTTATACGACGGTTTATCATTTTTACTTCTGAAATAGTAACTGCACACATTTCTCGTAAACTAACACTATGCTCTCCCTTGAAATCTGCTAATTATGGCCATCATCATCTGCTCGCTGCAGACTGCAAGAAACTGAAGTCCATTCAAGGTGCATTCGCCTTTGTTGAGAAGCTGTACATTGAGAAATGTCACAGTTCTCTGAAACTGCCTAATGGCAATGCGATGCGATCGCTCCACACTCTGCACATCGACAGCGTCTCAACGCGTATGGATCCATTTCTGCTTGGCCTCCGGGCTCTCAGAATCCTGATCATCAAAGACAGGGAAGAACTGAACTCACTCGATGTATTGCTGGAATCTGACCATTTGCCGGATACACTGGAGCAGCTGCAGTTGATCAACTGTAACAGCATCAAATCGCTGCCATGGAATATGGACCGGGTCCTAGTTCTTGAGAGCCTCCAATTGATCAACTGTCCTAACATGCAATTCTTGCCTTGCCTGCCTAATAATCTGACTGAACTGCGCATCAGTGGTTGCCCCATTCTGAAGGAGAAGTACGGCGAATATGGTCCTGAATGGGACAACATATCCCATGTCCCTTATGTTTCTTTTGATTAAGAATGAATTGTTTTCTGAACGATGGGCCTATTTGGTTCTCTACCCTACCAATTAATTGGTAGTACCAAAATCTAGGCAAATTTTGGCACTACCAATTTTTTGGTAGGGCAAAGTTAGCTAATCTATGTTTGGTTTAATACCAATATAAAGCCAAAATTTAGTATGAGAGTGAAGAAGATTCTAGAATGTAGCCAAATTGAGCGTGGGCGCTACCAATTGTTTGGCTTCAATCCAAACTAGCATGTTTACTATTAAAGTTACCAAAATTTTGGTAGGGTCACGTTTTGGCTTCAATCCAAAACGACCCAATGTGTTCTTATTAGAGATTGTGTGTTCTTTGACTTGTAGTAGATTTTCATTTGGTGATTATTGGTATTACATTACGAGTAGAAATATTTCTGGGGTTGCAAATCGCTTCTTGCGTGACTACTGACTAGAGTATTATTACTCATCACGCTTCTAATTGCCAAACACTTCGAAATTTAGGGCTCACTACTTGGGTAATGCACAACAACAAAAATAAATAAATAAATAAAAATCGGAGGTCATCTCATCGAACTTCAGAAATTTCGGAAATCCTATTAATAATAAAGAAAAGAAATTTCGGAAATATCTAAAATGCTCTCGAGAATTTCGAACGAAAGATTCAAACAAAT
>CM020188.1:11774035-11797099 GCA_009805545.1 Oryza longistaminata | reverse complement strand
CATCCTTAACGGCGGCGACTTCATTCCCTGCCGACGTCATCGAGGCCTCGCGCCGCCGCCGCCGCCGCAGCGGGGAGCTCTCGATTCGGATGCGATTGCTGCTGCGCGGAGACGAGAAATCGCGATTGGTGAGGGAGAGAGAGAGGAAAGGGGACGGGAGATTATTAGGGATTTCGACCGTTTAAAACAGCGGTTTTGACCGAAATATTTGATCGCAGGTCACTGGCTACCGGGGCCCACCCCGATTTTGGGTAGCTCTCACTTCCGAAATTGCAAACCCATTATATATTTCGTGAAACCGTTTCTCGCCATGCAGCATTCTGTTTTAGTGCAGGGCAATGGGTTCCAGATTTTGGCTGTGTTCCCAACCTCACTCTCTCGTTTACTGCGCGCACGCTTTTCAAACTGCTAAACGGTATATGTTTTGTAAAAATTTTCTATAGAAAATTTGCTTTAAAATATCATATTAATCAATTTTTAAAGTTTTTTAAGCTAATAATTAATTAATCACGTATTAATCCATTTCTCCATTTTCCATGTAGGATGTGAGGGCTCCCAACACTCACCTAAAAACACAGCCTTTGTGGTTTGAGATTTAAAATTGATTAGTCAAGAATGATATCATTTTTATTTTAAGAAAAACAGTTAGGATTGCATGATTAAGGGTTGTAATAAGATTTCAGGAATAAATAGCTTGCACAATGGTAATTAATAATGGCTTTTACGCTTGCTGGTTACGAATATTTGCTAGTATAGAATAGAGATAAAACATTGTTGCTTTGGTCAACAACTTAACAATGACTCTTAGTTTTTATAAATAAAAACTTTGTTGTACGAAGGTGAAAAAAAAAAGAATAGTAATAAAAATATATTTTTCAAGTTAGTGTTAGAGCCTTTGTTATCTCACTATTGTAAGGGTGTAGAATTAGAATAAACTTATAGGAGTATTATATTAGAGCTCATACTGGTTATAGCTTTAAACATGCCCTTAAAATTCCTTTTAGGAATGCGTTCGTTTGGAATGGCTAGAATCTTTCTCCCCTGCACATGCAAAACAAAGTCATTAGCTCACGACTAATTAAGTATTAGCTAAAACAATTTTTAAAAAGAACTAATATCATTTCTTTCAAATAACATTTCTATAGAATTTTCCTTTTACCAAAAACGAATCATTTGGCAGCTCCAAAGCGTGTGCATAAAAAAAATCGAGAAAGTAGATCGTAGGAAATGGAAGAAACGAGCATTATCTTGGTATGTTATACTCCCCAATAAGTATTACAGTTTGTATCCATTCTCATTTTCATGTAACCAAACGCACATGAAAAGTCACCGTACGGAAACAACGAGCGAAATACAGTATGCCGACCAATCATTGGTCTCCTCCATCACTTGACAATATCAAAGAATGCAGTCCAGCAACAAAATCAGTAGAAAGGCAAGAAAAAGGAAATTCGTGCAACAGTATAACATTTCAGCTGCAATATATATCCCGTATAAAGGCAATATATCCTGTATTAAGGATTCCAGTCAATGTAGCCTCATCATACTTACCACATGCCGCACTCAAATCTTTAACAAATGAATAGCTAATATAGACAGAACGTGTATGGTTTTCCCTCTGAAATTCCTAGTTGACCAATCTAGCCACAATGTGGTTCACTGCTCTCCTAATTCTAGCCTCTCTTAACAGTTCCAGTTAGACAGAATCGTGTCTTGCCTGTGGTGACCAAGCTTTCAACACTCAGCATTACACCATCAGATTCATCCTTTCAACTGAAAATGCCATACCACCAGTATGCGGTGGTCAATGAATGATCCAACATGGTGTTCTCATACAATCGCAGTTAGCCAACTCAATTAGACCACTAATTCTTCTATTTGGCTCGTTGAGTCAGTCTGATTAGTGGATTTCACTTCTTCGATATCTTCTTCACCCTCTACACTCTGAAATTGGCTCTCCAGAACCTCATATATGTTGTCCGGAGGGCATTTGTCTGCACGGTTCCTTGGATTCGGTTGGCAGAAGCACTCAGGCCATGAGTTTGTGTAGAAAGATTCTGGATGGACACGCTTGTGGGGGCCACCAAAATGTGTATTGAACATAACCTGCCTGACTCGCTCCTCAAAGCGAGCGGCGCGACCTTCCTCCCTGTCCATGAATATGGGAGCTAGGGCCTTCCTGTTTGGTGTGATTGTTGTCCGGAAACCATAGTATAGGCGGTGGCCCATTAGGTTGTTTGCAAAGTTGCTCGGGCCATCATATGTAGGAATAAAAATGTCTGACAGGAGACAGACCATGTAATCCACCGCAGAACCCGCGAGCCCTCTTGTATTTTCTTCCAGCTTTCCAGGACCAACAGTGCTGTGGTTTTCTAAGCGTGGAAACATAGCCTTAAATGGTTTCATGAATCGTTTCCCACCAAAGAGATCGCCAGAAGCAAGGTAGATTCTTGTTTTATTGTCAAATCCCATGGATCGAAGAATAAGACCTACCTGCACATTAATAATGTAGAACATGATATTGCGTCGGTTGTTTACAGAAAGTGTTCTTTAATGGAAAAAAATGTCAAGTGGTATGTTTTGCACTTCCTTTCTACAATTTTCCAGCTTTACTAAAGAAACAAAATTTCTTTGCATCTGCTTCAACTTATCATATATGGCATTTAAGGCAGAACTACAAATTAACTACAGCTAACATCAACATTCAACAGAACGAAAATCAAGAAACATGATAAAGAATACAGATTCCAGATCCTGTTTTAGTGGAAGGATGGAACTTAAGAATTCAAGTCAAGTATTAGACATGGTTTAAATCGTGGAATGTAAACAAAAATAAAAAGGTTTGATACCACACAGTAAGCAAATCGTCACTAATTTGGATACATAACTAAATAAATAATATAATTGAAATTATCCAAAAAATATATATATCTAGAAAAAGGTTCAGTACCTCTTCTGGAGTTAAAGGGCACTTCCCGATGAGCCTTCTTTCCCTATAAATAAGTTCCTTTTCTGCAAAATGTTCCTTGCGGTACTTGATCAGAATTTTCTGTTCTTGAGGTGTGAATATATCAATGCACCTGTAATCTTCATTTTGGAAATAAGGAAGGTGGTATGCCCAATAATGCACAACCAATAATATGCAATATGTGACAAGTGCATGACTTAAACTTTCATGCGTAAGATACTGATAGTATTGAAAATAGACGATCAGCTATCAATCTGAGAAGATAAATGAACTAAATTGCACATGGATAATGGATTTTGTTTGAATTAAATGAACTTAGCATGAACAGTATCAAGGACTGCAAATGACTAAGATTTTCAAGCGAAACTCTAATTAGTTCTTATGAAGACCTCTGCTAAGTCAGGCATTATAGCAAGCTTATACAATGCTAACTGAACCTCAAAGTGAAACTTCTAGGCTTAAAATGAAGTAGGACAATTTATTCAGCACTCATGCAAGAACACACAATACCTCAGCCAATGTAAATACCCACTTACCCAGCAAATGCAAGCATATCCATCTCAAATCGAAGGTGAATTGACATGAAATGGCCTTCTGTACGGAGCTTATTGACTATCTCACTGCTTGTTTTCATTATGTGAGGCTTGAATCGTAGTGCATGGTAATTCACCCTGCATCTCAATCTCTGGAGCTCTGGATCATCAATGTCTTCTGCCAGGCGGTGTGAAAATGGGGTTAAATATATAGCTCCATACTTCTTCATCTTCTCCAAAGCAACTGTTGTATACCACGTAACTGGTGCATCTCGAGGCGGTCGAATCTGTAAGGAAAAAGGTATTTTATACTGCACTATATCTCTATACAAACTGATTTTGTACAACTCAAACTAGGGAGTTCATCATCTATTCACCTGATGGGCTTTCAGCTTCTTGGTCTTTCCATTTGTAGTAATTTCTGGAATGACCATAGCAATTCGAACATCATACTTTAATGTCTTGATGAAGTGGAGCACATCATAAATACCTAAAAAACCACTGGGTGCATATATAAATGCAATAATAAGCGAACATTAACCAAGAATCAGTCATTAATACATCATTCAACATAAACAAGTTAAGAAATAATGCATTCTGAAAACACATAAAAGAAGCATAATGAAAGCAAATGTCCGCATGGATCTCATGTGTTTAGGAAAAAAATAACTTGTAAGAAATGCAGCTATGATGGTCTTGCTATGATCACATGTTTGACATGGCATCAGTGCAGTAGCTATGATAGGAGCTGTATGAAATCACAAACAAATGTACCACATGTTGCTCTACAAGTTCTGTAATATGGTAACACCTCTGCAGAAAACATCCAACAGACCAACACTCAACAATGCAATCCTTCCTAAAACGGGACAAGTTTCTATCAACCATACTTTGAGAACAACACAAGGCAGTACCCTGGTTACATAAATCTGCCTGATGTAGATACCCCTCCATTCCAAAATTGATCTACATATAGTTTTTTTTGAGATTATTCCTAAATGATCTACATATTTGTGTTCATTCATTAAGTCTATTTGTTATTTGTGCATTGGAGTAAATGGACATTGATGCATGCATCCATGCACACAAGTATTTAGGCCATCCCCAACCCTCCATGTCATCTAGTTTCCATAGCATTAAATACATTGCCACATAACAAAAATCCTATGTGGCAAGAGAGTTAATGAGAGAGGAAAAAAGATGAAGAAACCATTTTCTCATGCAAGAAACCATCTCTACACAAGAACCAAGAACAAAAATAAGGTGATAGGTGGATAAAAGGAGAGAGAAGAGAGGTGATTGGATGAGAATTTAATTTGAAGACACCATCCATTGAATACATAATTTTTTACACATAGTGTCTATATGACAATACAAGTATTGAAACTACTTTGATAGTTTCTGGTGGGAATGGCCTTATAACCCACATGCAATATCTTGATTTGCTATTGGCTAGAAAATAGTGGGGATGGTGCATGCATCGAGTTTGTTGCTAAAGTAAATATAGTATGAGAGAGTTATTAGCTTTTCTTGGTCTTGGTGTATCTATGAAATATGTAGATCAATTTGGAATGGAGGGAGTATTAATTTTCTTTAAGAAAAGCAGATCCTAACATTTTCAGAATGATAAGAACTTGATACTGTGCAAGTCCAGGCACGGATACAATTGCTAAATTTTACAAAAAAAAAAAATATATATTTCGACTGCACGAATCAATTCATAGGAAGATATTTAGCATTATTAATTATGGTAAGTATCATATATGCTAAGTTGCTAGTTATCATCATTAAGCTTACCAAAAATACTACCAGGGCATTAACCTACATGGCACCAGCTACATGGAAATTATTGGTTTCAATATCCGAATATGACTTTATCACAAATAAGGCATTAAAAAAGCAAAAAAAAGGTAATAATCAACTAATGCCAACAATAGAAATATGTTGTGGGAATAACACAACTGAGATGCGGTTGAACCAATAGAATATAATAGTTGTGCTATTTGTAATAAAATTTATGTAGAATCTACTACATAAATTTGCTTGCAGGACATCAGACTTCACAAAGGACACATGGTTTCTTCTAAGCTAGAGTGTAGACATAAAATAGCATTGCCCTATCAAAGACCAGTATAAACAAAAGAGATACCTCTCATCATGCCAGAAAGAATTTGTGTCCAGCTCCGGCAGCACTAGTGTAGCATTCATTATTCGTGCAGCAACAACAGCATTACATATCTATGAAAATAGGATGATACCAATATTAATTTCCTTCATTTCATATCAAGAATAATAAGAAATTTGCATGAGAGTGAGATTTTCTTGTGTTCATCATACCGCACTACGTTGTTGGTTCAAGCCACCATTGCACCGGACACGTAAGTACCATTTGACTCAGACTCTATTGGTGGAGCTGCAAATAGAGATATGACTATTCATCAGATCCACTATACACATCACTAATAACTTCCAAGGAGGTCACGAGACAAACATACGAGGCCAATAGGTGCGCGGTGCAGAAGATGCCCTCAACCATTTGAATCTGCAGTTCTCCACAACTTATTTACATCAACATCCTTGAGTAATAGCACTGATGTCAGTGAGAACTTTAAATTGGAATCTAACTAAGAAATGTAAAACTTAAATACATTACATTGGTAGTGTGGTAATCCAAATGGGAATTAAAAAATAGTGTGCATAAAAATTCTAGGAAAGATTGTCACTTCCTTTCAGAGCTATTATTTGTTATTCAGATAAAATCTCCCAAATTTTCCATTGAAATTACGAGCTGTTAATATGTGTACAACTATTTTCATAGAAAAGGTGCAATTCTACCTACTATACAGATGCATTATCATCTCCAACTGTAATTCATGCATGTATGGAGCACAATCAGTTTTTCAGCCACGTCTCAACTAAGAAAATGAATGGTCATAGGTATATAATTTTCATTTTCTTTTTAGTATACTCTTTTCTTTCAATTAGAATATTTGACATACAATACTGTCCAATTGGCTATGCAATTCCACAATGAATGTGAAATCACACTTTGTTGTACTATTTAAATGCAAGTATGTTATCCCAGTCTGTCTTCAAATTCAGCTAAGTGAAGCACCAAAAGGGATTAGCAAGAGGAAATGCTGATAATAGTTTATGGTAGCTCCTTCATTACCCCCATACACTTCACAAGCCACAAGATCTGTCAACATTGGTTTGGGTGACCGAACTTGTCTTTATCCCACACAATACTGAGAGAAACAGAAACAGTTCACACTCACTTGTTTCTTTTTCTTGTAGTCCTAAGTAAATGTCACAACACTATCATCACCATTTCCACACCACCACAGTCCAAAAATGGCTTCCATATAAAGGAGTCCTATTGGACAGAAATTCATATGCAGATGTGATGAGGGACAACGGAAGGCAACCATCTACATCAATCAAGTGTAAGAAATCACCATTTGCAGTTTCTATCATCATTTCATCTCACAACTTCGGGCTTTAATGTGCAACAAATCATACACGAAGGTAACCTACTCTAAAATAGATGAACTAGCACATTCCTTGTAGAACGAAACAATTACTTAACGGCAGTTTTCGTGGCACAATTACTTATCAGTTCCATTACCATAATAACCTCTTGCCAAGTTCACACCGCAAAAAGAAAAAAAATGCTATAAAAGGGTTTGTTCGCACTCATGAGGATGTTCCAAGTGAAATGTACACCCATTTATATTACTTCCCTCCCAAGAGGGAAGGGATTGAGGGAGGCATTAATTCCACACCTCATCAATAGGTATGTTGTAACTAATCCCCTCATAAATCCTAGCGCTGTTCTTGCTTTGTGCCAAAATAGGCGAGGCTGCCTAAAAGAGAAAGAGCACGGAGAATATCCCCATCCTCAAATCTCGCTCCATTGAGGGTTTCCCAAGATCGATCGAACAGCACAACATCACAACTGGAAGGAGTTGTTGTTGTGTTCACACGCAAGAGAGGAAGCAACCGCACACGCACCTGGAGTCCGTAGGAGGAGCGGGCGAGGCCGAGGCCGAGGCCAGCGGAGGAGGAGAAGAGCCAGAGGGTGCCGGCGAGCAGCGCCAGCACCCGGACCCACAGCCTCGCCGGCCCGCGCCGCCGCCGCAGCAGCAACGCCTCGGCGTGGCCGCCCCTGCGCATTGGGGAGTCGCGAGAAGAGGCGATCAGATCTGGGGTAGTGAGTGGCTGCGTTGCGCAGTGCGGCGGGTGGGTGGGTGAAGGCTGAAGAAGGTGCCAGGTGTTTTGCTTGTTTTTGTTTTGCTTTGTTTTGTTTTGTTGAGATATTTGATGTGTGGTTTTCGTTTCGGTAGATTTTTCCGGATACCTCGTAGTATAATCGTGATTTAATTATACTGTATTTGGCATATCGGAGTTGGGTATTTATAGCTTCACAAATCTATAGATGATTTATGATTACGTATATAATATTTAAATAAATCAATTTGTTTTTCTTTAGGATCAAATTTAAAATTTTAACCTACTATAATTTAACATATAAACATCTCGGTTCCATCGTTTCGCTTATTCAGCATATTTGCATATGAAAAATAATTTGCGAATAAACTTTTATACATGTGTTCTTAGCAATCTAAAAGCAAATGGTGAAAAATAAACTTCGATGAAAAAACTCCAAAATCAACTTTAAATTTAAGGTTGAAAATTTAAAATTTAGCTGATAAGCATAAGCATAAGCGAAAAGATGGAGCCCATCAAATCTACCATGAATTGAGATCTGGAGCTCTGCCAAACAAGGCTTTAATTTAAAAAAGTCGCAACAACAAATGTTATTTTCGTGGGATCGAATCCTCTCACATGTGCATGCGTTGTGATTTTTTTTCCTTCCTTACTTACACGAATCGTGAAACAAATCTAACGGTTCAAAATTATGTGAAAGTTACATATCAGTTAAATTATAGTTACATGCAAGTTACAACGTAATTACACTAAAATTGTACTATAATTATATTTGTCAAATTTATAGGAGAAAATTTGTTAACAAATGTATAGCAAAATTGTTTTTCTAGGTGCCTATGCCCAAAATTTAAATCTTAAAACTGAATTTTTATTTAACTTTGCAGTAGCGCTATTCCACGCGCTACAGCGCGGAATATTAGTTCGAGCGCCGCACAACGTCCTCTCCTTTCGGTTTTCCCTTTTTTACCACCCCACATTTCCTCTGCATCCCACCTTTTCTCGGTTTGTCACACCCTTTATTTTTTTCCCTTTTCCATCTCATCCGTGCTTCATCAATGGCACCAGTAAAATATTAACCATCCAAATTTTTCTGTTTTTCGTTCAATGGCACCGGTAAAATATTAACCATCCATTTTTTTTCTGTTTTTCGTTCCTTCTCTATAGTTTTTCTGTTTTTGCGTTTTAGTAAAATATTTACAGTTTAATTTTTTTCTAAGTTTTCCTTTTTTTAGTATCTCCGCAGTTTTAAAAGTAACGAATTTACTCCGTGGAGTTTTTTATTTACTCCCAGCCTCCCACATCTGCTCATTCGAAAGTAACAAATTTACTCGTATGAATGCCTCCACATCGTATGACGCCATACCTAGATGGTTGTAAAAGAATTACTACCATCTTACAACGCTAGTAATTCTTTTACCAATACTATAAATATTGTTTAGATTTCGTGGTATATGAGTAAAACAATTACTACCTTTGTTAGGGTTACGGATAAGGTATACCCTCTACCCTTGGATATACGTCGTGTACTGGTATGGTATACCTGCACGTATACGGATGTTCTCTGTACATGTTAAGGAAATTCATCACGGAGTCCACAAAAGGAAGGAGTCCCACTCGGATAGAACCGGGTCGTTATTGTATCGTGTAGGGTCCGATGTCTCCGAGTTCTATTTAGAGACCAACTGACCTGCGGTATAAAAGGGACCCCTAGAAGGACCTAAGGCATCGAATCTCATAGCCAACACAACCACCACAGCCTACGAAGTCGGAGCCTACAGGAGCCAAGTCGTCGGGTGATCTAGTCAAACCAACTCGACTACGATATTCTCGTCGGTGTCATCGAGTTCTGCTATCCCCTTTGTAACTTGTGGTTTTCACTGTATAATCCCATACCATCTGGATTAGGGCTATTACCTTCCGAGGGGCCTGAACCAGTATAATCCTTGTCCTCTGTTTGCTTGATGTCGTACTACGTAGATCCTCGTACCAGCGTACCCCAATACCCTCTATATCCGGTATACAGGTATCCCCCGTCGACAGTGGCGCGCCAGGTAGGGGGCTCTGGTGCTCAAGGTTCTACTACTATGTCATCAAGTTTCGTCGACAACAGCGCCGACCCTAGCTTCAACCAGGGAGTCCCTACTTCAACAATGCTGGTGTGGTCTTAAGTCGGTGAAATTGTCTTCCCAGTTTACACCACGGTACCAATCTCGACTGGTCCATTAATAACCGGAAACGAGAGCGCTGTGGTCATAACTCCGGACAATTCCATGTCGAAGGATCCTCCCGCCGTAGTGGAAAACGGAACGTCGACGACATCTAAGCCCGAGGGGGATCCTAGTGCGGCCAGGTTTTGTCTTCCCAACAAGAATCGCGAGCCGACAAGGACGACTTCCGAGGCGACAAGGTCCTGGTGCCCTATCCACAAAACCAGGAAACACACCTTGCAAGCTTGCTGGGTTTTTCTCAACGTGCAAGCTGAAATTCGTGCTTGCAAGGAGCGTGGGATCCACCGCACTTCCCCAACTCGTGATGTCTATTGTCCTATTCACAAGACGAAGAATCATGACTTTACGAGCTGCAAGATCTTTCTCCGTGCTGCGAAGACGCCGCTTCCTAAGGCCCAGCAGTCAGAAATCTCTCTCAAGGATGCAGACAAGGAACAAGGAGCGACGTTGATCTCGGACCGATTCGTTGGAGTGATCGACATCGACCCCCACGAGCCGTCAGTCCTACACTTGCTCGAAGACTATGGCTCATCATCTACTAGTACACCACGAGACGTATTTGCTATCGGTGGAACCAGCACGTCAGCACACGCTAACGCAGAGGCGGGGGATCAAAGGGTTACTCCGGCCTAGCACATCAGGACCATCAACACAATACTAAGGGAGACCCCTTACAATCCCGTTCTGAATGATGACCTGGCTCAGTGGACAAAACGACTACGCGAATCAGTGGCCAACCTCAGCAACGCGTTTGAAGAGGCCGCTGCCCGAGCACAGCCAGAACAACGGACAGTTGGCGGTGCCGACGACGAACCACCGGAACAACAGACGTCGCCTAGACGAGCTACCCCTCCACCCCGCGGCACTGGCGATCTCCACGATCATCTGAATGGCCGCCGGGAAGCACGACGCTCACGGGAGAACGAGAATCGTTCCCGACATCGTGTCTCTTCACGACGCCACGAGAACGAAGAGCGAGGAGGCCACTCGAGCGAAAACCGAGACCGTGATAACCGCCACAACCGCGACGATCGCGAACAGCGGATGCCGGACGATACTGGTCGAGAACGCCGCCATAACGACGACGATAGTGGAGATCGGCGCCGGAACAACAATGGCGGACAACGACAGGATTCTCGAGAACCCGGACGTCATCCTCGGAATCGCACACTGGAGCCAAGTGACCCGTCGTCATCGTCATCCTCTTCATCCTCATCGTCAGATAGACATTCACGAAGACATACGATCGCCGACAACCCACCGCCCCCAGCGCTGGGTGTAGAGCTTTCAGTTGTTCGTTGCGTGATGTCCGATGGCCTGAGAGATTCCGCCCAGGAGCTATAGAGAAGTACGATGGGAGTACCGATCCAGAAGAATTTCTTCAGGTCTACTCCACAGTACTCTACGCTGCCGGGGCGGACGACAACGCATTGGCAAATTATTTGCCAACCGCATTGAAGGGCTCTGCGCGTTCATGGCTGATGCATCTCCCGCCATATTCGATTTCTTCATGGGCAGACGTGTGGCAGCAATTCGTCGCTAACTTTCAAGGAACTTACAAGTGCCACGCGGTCGAAGACGATCTACACGCGTTGACACAGAATCCAGGAGAAGCTTTGAGGGATTATGTTCGGCGCTTTAATGAGTGTAGAAATACGATCCCCGAGATCACCGACGCATCTGTGATCCGCGCCTTCAAGACCGGTGTCAGAGATCGCTATACTACCCAGGAGTTGCCAACAAGGCGGATCACATCTACTCGAAGACTGTTCGAGATTGTCGATTGATGCGCTCACGCGGACGACGCCCTGAGACGCAAAAATGACAAGTCGAAGACAGGGGAGAGAAGAAACCAGCCAAGGACGCACCTGAATCAAGCAGGAGGAAAAGCGGCAAGAGTGGGAAAAGGAAAGCTCAAGTGGAAGTCCTCGCGTCGGAATACGAGCGCCCTCCCAGACACCCGGACCCAGAAGGTAGCGACCCGAAGAGAATATGGTGCCCTATACACAAGTCGAACAGGTAGATCATGGTAGAGAGAACCTGATTAATAATTTATATGTTACTTGTAATAATCATAGTCTAAGCAGGTGTTAATATAATCCAAGGGTAGAGTGACACACAAGCAGAGAGCTACTCATTCTCATACTAAAATATCTAAGCTAAGTGGAAAGAAAAGAGAAAGAGAATCTATTCCTATACTTCTAGTATACATAGTATACATACATTCTAGTTATCTGACATACTAGCTAATACCCTCTATCCGATGCCCTTCTGGTACTTCGAGAAGCCACCCCTAACTGCTGAGTTCCTTACGACAGCCCGTCATGACCATACAACCGGGGCTAAATACGTAGGAGTACCCTCCCTAGGAAATTAACTTAGGACTATATACACACGCGGAGGAATACCCGTACTAAGCTGTCAACATCAGCGGCCCACCTCTCATCCGCAGCATATAACCCCAAATAATGATATCCCATAGTCTAGACACCACGCCTAAACTACCAGATACTACTCTAATATCATCGTCATGACATAGAATAATTGCATAAGCAAACATTATACCCGCACTAAAGCATCTCCCAGATAAGCTAGCAATATAATCAGTATAACATGAACATAATGTAAAGTTGGCATTCATATACTCAGAAAGTATTTCAATACCATAAATATATAAAGAAGAGTATTCTAATAATAATACAAAGCTTACAAAAGAAAAGAGAAGAGCTACTAGAGCCATACCCGAACTCTTCCGAAGGCTTCCGGACTCCGATTTCTACTCTATTCCTATTCCACTAGCTTGATAACACTAAACTAAACTTGAGAGAATATGAGAGAGCTTTGTTTGAAGTGTGTGTTGAAATGGAGAGAGTGAGGGGTTTATATAGCCTTCCAATGATGGTTGTGACGGTTGGAATGGTCGGAAATACCCTGCAACCGTCATTGGGAGCCAATCTAAACCGTCCAGAAGAAGCCCTGCATCCAACGGCGATGAGGGGGGTTCGGTCGAACCAGGGGCCGGCCCAACCAGCCCATAATTTGGCTGGTGGCCTCCTGGACTTCTCCACTCCACAAACTTCTGAACTTTGGCCCAATTAGTCGTATTATTTCTGAGTTCTTGGCTTGTTCATTGATAAGTCTGATTCTCGACATCGTCCGATTGATTGATCGTCTGATTTGATGTCGATTCTCCTCCAGTTAATGATTATTCTCTGCAAAATGTTTGTGAACCAAATACTAGTGGAATATTATTATTCTAACATGGATATGCATTGCAAGCATAACTAGTTCTGCTCTATTTTGGCAATATTGACGGTCAAAACTGATCGATAACGACCATCAACAATGATGTGTGGAGAGTACGATATAAGCTTGTTAGTTAATTATAAAGAATGAATTGCCATGTTTCACTAGTGAGCATTTTCATCTTTATGCCCAGCACTAGTTTGACATATTCATCTTATTTAAATGTATGAGTAAATTGCGTTCACGGTACACTAACTTAGCAAGTGGGTGCAATTCAGTACAATAACTTTAGAAATGAGTATATAAGTGTAATAAATTGGCAACTGGAAGCAATCTAGTATAAGAACTTAATAAGTGAGCGTATAGGTACAACAACTTGTAAGATGGACGTGATTTTGGTATATTAACTTAATAAATGATGTTGTCTCAAAAAAGACTTAAAAATGATACAACAATGTAATTATTTTGAGCAGTTTTTCCTAGACACATTTAGTTTTTAAGTACTTATTTTGTCAATATACCTGCACAAATTTGTATAAGTACATTTGTTCAATCTAGTCACTAAAATTCAAGTAAATGTTACTACGGAGAATTTTTTTATTTCTGTTGAGATTTGAGAAGGTGAAGAAAAAAACTGGTGGTGCAAATTGAATGAGCAACACAATTCTTATAGATTAACTCCAAAATTGTAAGGTAATATCCTCATGATTCACTATGTGATGGCATATTGTCATCGTGAAAAAACTCATCTAGCACTCGTTGACTACAATAGCACATACCTAGCCAAGTTGTTGCATCAAAATACTAGGTTGATGAGTTATTGTATTGTAACGTATCTACTTGCTAAGTTGTTATACTGGGGCATTAAATTTTTAAGTCTTTTTAAGTAAACAGCCAAGTTGTTGTAGTATGAATGCAATTTACTCTAAATGTGTTATCTTCTTTATCAGCCCACCTTTCTATTGTGTATTCATCAGTTTATTTTAGTCCCTCAACTATATATTCATTTTTTGGTTAAACCTTTTATTTGTGATACTTCACATCTTAAATTCTTCACAACAAGCCTGACACTCGTGATGAAGTTCAAGTTTGTCTTCAAATACACAGGAGATATGCATATTATTTCATTAAGAGAGGAAGAAGGTGGTCGGTGAATCCCATCACCAAGATGTTACAACAGATAACACCAAACACAAAAGAAAAACACAAAAAAACAAAAAACACCCACACCGATCGACCTCCCTATGGAGCTAGCACTATTGCTATAGCAAAAAGCTCACGTAGCCTTGATGCTCCTGCCAAGCACCAAAGGGCACCCTCACTAGCCACTGCTTGGAGGACAACTTCCACATTACGATTAGCCCCACTAAAAACACAATTGCTTCTATGTTTTAAAATCTCCCAAGCTACCAAAATAATCAGTGGCGGAGGATGAGAAAAAAATAAGGTGGGCAGCAACATAATACTAGTTAAACGCTATGGATTTGCGATGTGCTCCCATGCACTGCTAAAAGTTATTGCAAAATTGTTTTGATGCAACAAATCATACTGATCTGTGTTAGGATTCAAAATTCCTGAATGAAATTTTCAAAAAACTTTTTTGTGAATTTAGCAAAATATATCCAAATTTGATCAAATTTTGTTCAAATTTCAAATTATTTTTGGAAGATAGAAATTGCCAGACCGATAGATTAAACCTTTATCTCGGTTGCGTCATATAACTACTAGAGCTTATATACTTAGCTAATTACAAGAAGTAAAAGCAAGATAATCGGTATAGGTTGGTTGCTTCATGTAACTAACTAACAACAAAGTCAGACTAGCTAATCACGCATGCATGCACTTTACAAGGAGTGAAAACAAGACAATCAGTGAAGAAGTGCGAGTGCCATATCTCGACATACCGGAACTTCCGCCACTCAAAATAATCATCGGGTTGAGCCCCCTTTTACTCATTCTTTCTCAACCCTTTCACTGCTCTTGACCACCAACTAATTCTTTCTCAACCTTTTTCGCTGCTCTTGACCACAAACTGGAGAAGACTCTAGTGATATGATCGGGTAGCGTGGAAAAGAGTCCAAGACTTTGCAAGATCAAAATCCAAACTTGCCCACTGAACACACAATTGACCAATATATGTTGTATGGATTCCACCGTTTGGTCACAAAGAGGTCAAGCCGCCGGATGGGGCAAACCTCGCTTGGCAAGACGTTGGCTGTCCAACATCTGTTGTAGACCACAAGCCATATAAAAAACTTGCATTTTAGAGGGGCTCAACTGATCCAAATCCTACTCCAAGGAGCAAACGGAATGGTTCCAATAAAGAAAGGTCGTAAGCAGATTTGGATGTGTATAGTCCCGAGCTAGTAAGCTTCCATTGGTGATGATCTAGCCCATCATGTAGGATCATCCATTGCAATATCTCCGAGATGTGAAGATACTCTATATTAACCACAATGTCCAATACCCAATTTTGGTTCTCCAATGCTTAGCGAAGGCTAACTTGGCAATGGCAATGAGTTCAAGTTGTGCATTGCTAACTTGGCAATGGCAAGGATAGCTTGGTTTTGTAAAGACAAGTTTATACATTTATGCAAGGAAAATTAAAAATAGAGAACCAACACATTAAGAAGAGAAGTCTTTCCTCTACTAATATTTTCTTCGCTCGCCATTTCAAGAGTGCACTATCTAGAATGCAAAACAATATATGTGTGGTCTAGTGCAAGGAACATCGGCAATGATGTGCGGGATGTCTCGAGCGGCTGGTATCTCGTGTTCTCCCCACATCATTTGTAAGATCGAGACAAGGCAACCAAGCCTACTAGAGGGTGATGAATGGTACCTGAAGTCAGTGGAAGCGTTTCTCAAAAAAAAAAAAAGGGTCAGCGGAAGCCATGAATTCAGACATTGAAGTATCAAAACTCACCCAACCTCAAAACTCAAAAGCACACATATCTGACTGTCTGTCAGACAAGGATACAGGGTTTGGTCCATACCCCTGGAGCTTGACAGAGCTTCTGTAAAACACAAGTTTACACAAATATCATACTATTGAACTATTGGATTGACATATACAAGAAACTAAACTTCACCACAGAACTAGCCCAACAAGAATCACTTCGGACTTGTGTAGCTTGAGTTATTGCCTCCAAAAAATTATTGCAGCACAAAACTTGGAAAACATAAACGGAATATTGAAACCCAAATTACTCCAAAACTACGGACAATAAATCAATCAAGAGTAGCTGTAGGCCGATGATGACAATGGATCCAGATCAGTGCCATATACCCAAGTGGTGACGATGCGTGGGGGTGGTGCTACTGCTGCTTGACTCGATGACGACGATGGTGAAGAGCAACGACAATGAACAAAACTAAATGGGTGGCAGCCCTCAGGAGATGAATACACCCAGGGACGATGGTGGCCGAAATGTTAGAGCGGCGGTTGAAAATTTGTACAAGAAGATGTGCGGCGAAATATTGGATTCAATTGTATTTAACCTCAAGGGGTCGATATGGATAAAGAGTATATGAGTTGTTGGATCTCAAATCCTAGATATATGCAGATGAAAACTAATCCTATCTACTGCAACAACTGGATACTCTGTTCTATCGATATACTCTAACACAAACTTTTCATAACTCTTCCCTAGTGTCCTAACTCCTAACAAGGTTTTGAGTGGAACAACTTGAATAAATTTGCACAAAAAAGTGAAGTCATGTTTTAAGCCAAAACAAAGAAAAATGGAAGAACATAAACAAAAAGTTGCAAGATTTCCACGTATACTTCTTACTGTATTGATGACAAAATTTATTTCCTTGAAGTTTTTTAAGACGTACCCACAGCATCCCTCTCAAATCATGGGCTAAACCCTAGATGGAAGAGCGAATGGACTAAAGCGTAATTTTGTCCACAAGTTTGTCTCATTTCTTGCATCATCCTCTAGCCTATTTATATCTAAAACCACATGCATCGCCCTAGCAAACCACAAATTACATTATTTATAACTCATTTTCCATATACGCACACCTCCATATATCTCTGAGAGCAAGTTCTATGGTACAGGAGACTACTACCTTCAACTCTTCTATATTACTCACTAATAAATTAAGAGGCAACATATACAATATATCACCTCTAATGCACAAATATCAATACCTCTAATACTCTCACATCTATTTTAAAGTTTGTGTGGAGGTTGCCTCCTGCATAAGAGCAAGTATAATAGTAGGCTGTAAGCCGATTAAATGCTGAGGTGGAGGAGAGAAGAGAGGAGAGAGAGGAGAAGCGTGCTGTAAACTTACAGCCGGCTTGGACACAATAACCAAGCTAGAAACTCTATGAGAGAGACAAGTGGTGCCTATATTAATTGTAAAGAGCTAACTATTATATGGGTGGGCTGAGAGAAGGCTGTAAAGAACCATATATCCTTATAATCACCTCTAAAAGACTGGCTAGCATACCTCGATATTGACAAAGTTACAACGTACGCCTTCCTATCAATAGATATGTCGCCTATAACTGAAAGAATAATTAGCCGTAAATACGAGCACCCGTGTTAAAATTTAGGATTTCAATTTAGGTGGGCTAGTTCCACCAAAAAGAACCTAACCGGTTGAACTACACTTATTTCACAGCTGCAGGATAGAGAAAAATAACTCTAGCTTCACCCATTAACCCTTGCAGTTGTTCTACTCATGATCATTTGTTGAGGAAGATTGCTTTGGATACATGGCCCAGCATAATCATTAAGCAGGCTTTGATGCACATGGCAAGTCGTTTTCTCCTGTGTTTCTTTTCCATTTTTTCCTTTAAAGCATGCAGGATACGGTTCGTTGCTTCCGACATATTTGTTCCTTTAGGCTTTACCTATGCAGAGAATATCATCCCTTGCTTTGCTCTACAGATAATTAAAGTAACCTGTTGATGCCATGCCCCTCTGTTATATATGAGAGAGTGCTGCAATGGCAGGTTTCCTTGCCCCCTCCATTCCTTCGGTCCTTCCTAACTAGCCATTCTTTTTGCTGCAATCTGCTCACTGTTCTTCTCTTAAGCTTCCATTTAAGCACTTGTTTGTAGTAACCAGTACAGAAAAAGAAAAAAAAACTACTCTTGTTCCATTCTGATATTCTATTTGTCAAAAAAAAATAAAAAATCCAAAAATATTTCGGCTTCCACCCAAATTAGGTTTCTCTCTGTAGTGGTGACAAAAACCTCAGAAAAATCCAAAAAGAAAAACTGTTTTTCCTGCATATTAGGTTCTCTGTAGTGGTTGATAAAAAGACATCCAAAATATCCCAAAAAAATTGTTTTCCTCCCACATCAGGATTCTCTCTGCTGTGGTTGATAAAAACCTCAAAAATTCCAAAAACAAACTGTTTTTCCCGCATATTAGCTTTCTCTGTACTGGTTGATAAAATAACTTCCAAAAAATCCAAAAAAAAATATTTTCCTCCCACATTAGGCTTCTATCTGTTGTGGTTGTTGAAAAGCATCAAAAAATATTTTGGTTTCTCTCTATAATAGCTGATCTAAAACCTCCAAAAACTATTTCAGTTTTTCCTCACAATAGGTTTCTCTCTGTTGCAATTTACGAAAAACTACCAAAAAATCCAAAAAAAATTTGGTTTTCTGCACATTAGCTGTAGTGTTTGATATAAAACCTCCAAAAATCAAAATCCAAAAATATTTTTGTTTCTTCCTTGTTTCAATATTTTTCAAGCTGTTGACAGTTTGTGCTTCCTCTTCTATTGACGGGCAAATTGCATTCCAAGTGAACCTACCAGGTAAGCATTTCTTTCATTGTCTCACTTCTACGTAGTTTGAGAAATATGTTTACCAAATTAATTATTTATTGCTTCTTTCGTTTTTCCATTTTCTCAGAGGCACATAGTTCGAGCTTTTCAAGTAGGGAGACTAAATATACACTGGAACCATTATTGGATTAATTCAGGACAGCGAGTTGCTGCTTTGTTGGTGAAAAACTAGCATTACATTGTATTCACAAAGGCTCGACGTTTCACTACAAGTAGCAAAAAAGCAGAGGTAAACATTGAGTTATAGAGTTTGATCAAATATTATATCATCCAAGCTTTCTGTGCAGCGAAAGTAAACCTGACGTAGTGTTAGGAAGGTGTAAGTTATTCATGTTTTGTGATATACATTTCAATATGTCACCCTCGATGCAAAATCACACAGTGTTGAATGACAATCATTTATGATTATGTAATATTTGAGGGTTCTAAAAGACAACCATCTGAATTCTCCGGGAAGGTTAGCTTCTGTTAAAAATTATTCATAGTAATTTTTTTGTTAGACTCCCTATAATGTGTTAGTACTAAGCTAGAATGGAAAACCACAACAATTGACGCAACCAAGAGGGAAACCTGCGTGGATGCGCAGGAATCTTATTTAATGCTTCATATTTTAAATTTGGTTTGACTATTTTATTTAAAATATTATATTCTTTTTATTAATGTCATGATCTTTCTCTCAAAAAAATATGATTAGGCGTTTTGAAGTCAATTATTTCATGTCAAAATTTTCGATGGAGAGAGAATATGGTTGTAACAAGTGGCAAAATTAAAGAAGATTTTTATTTTTATTAAACTACTCACACCAGTAGCCTAAAAAAAACTCAAGAATCCATCCTTTGTTATTTATATACAAGGGGAAAATGGAATGATCTCTTTTTAATAAAGTATTTTTTATCATAATCCTTAAGATTGTATAAATTTATCCATATAAGTAGATTGTTTCCATTTTCCACTGCAGTCAATGTTGTAATAACTTATCATGACTAATTCATTTCTCTTTTTTTGCATACAGGTATTATCGATATTAAGATTTTCATTCACCAATAAGTACAAGCCCCACCAGAAAAATTACCATGGACGAATGGGATATCGAATGGCATAAAAAATGGAGTGATCTTTTGCAAGATGAGAACTTTTGGTAAGTATATAGGTTTCTTATTTACACATAAAGGGTTTCTTGAGAGATCATGAAAGAAAGAACTTAGCGGCTATATATTGCGTTCTTGTCCTTACTTTAAAGTCCAAATGTGATTTTACCCCTATTTTTAGGTTTACGTTTTTGCCCCTGTTCATTTGAAATGAATGAAAGACATGTCCCTGGTTTGGATGGTCATTTTAACGGTGCTAACTCAAGCGCGAAAAGACATTTATACTCTTCCTTGCTATTGCTATATATGTCCCTACTTTTGGATAGCACTTTTTTTACCCCTATTTTTGTGCATGAAACTTCCAAAAGTTTTAAACTAAAATTTTATGAAACAATTTAAGTTTGATCTTATTTTTGACAAATATGACAATTTGATAGAATTTGAATAGAATTTTGGCAGAATTTGGTAAAATTTTGCCACAACTACAACTAGCACTTGATGGTTAAATAAACAACAAAATAGCAATGAAAAAGATTAGCAAAATCATCAAGGATTTATCTCCTTGTCTGTCATGGCTTGGATCAACGGTGACCACTGCAAATTACATGACATCAATCAATAGATCGAGCACATCATCATTGTCTTCCTCTCGACCCTAGTCAACGTCGCAGTCACCCTAACACCTCTGCATATATCGCTGCCGACATCTCCGCTCCCGCCGCCGCCAACATTCATTTTCCCACAACTGTTGGCACCCGTACAAAAGAAAAATGATTCCGACGATGCCCACGATGGAGGAATCAACATAATTGAGATTAAGAGTTGGGGCATAAACATAATTCTCCAAAGAACGTTATTGGCTACCAATGAATTCTCTCCTGATTATCAAAGAGATCAATTATTTACTCAAATCATATATATGATCCAATGAATATTTGAACATGGACAAACTTTGATGATTGTTTGGATAAAATGAAACCAAGAGACCAAATCAATCCTGGGTAAAATCTGATGGATCGATTTGTGTTTTCATAAAGCATCACATTCCTTATTTTAAAACAGAAATAATTGTTTTGGCAAATAAGCACCCTGAGCTTTGCATATTTTAGTTCATAATTGGAAGCGCAGAAGGGTAAAAACCATGAAGTCATGTGACTCATCATGCATACATATAGTGAAAGAGTCTCTTGCCCCCACCTTTTTTTTTAACATGTGACCTGCATCCATAGGAAGCCACCAACTAGCTTTCGGTTCTATCCTCTCATCTTTCAAAAAGATAAATACATGGTTTCTTCTTGTTATAGTTTCATATGTACATCTTAGTATTAATTTGTTCATCCAAAAAAGAACTAACGAAAATCACATTCTCCACTATATAGCATCAGCCGCAAATCATATCATGTATCAGTTATTGCTTATATACAGTGCATTCTCTTGGCTGCAAAATCAAGTTTTGTGATATATAATATTTACACAAAATGAGAATTTCTATGGAGCCCTTCACGGTGGGTCCATGCTAGGTCTATCAATGAGCCAAGCTCAAACGAGCTTTACCTGCCAAGGCTCAAGCTTGGTACAGATTAGAGCCAAGCCCAGTATGTTCTGAATTTTGACTTTTCAGGTGCGAAAATACTAAAAAAAATCTTCCATGTTTTAATAGATATGTATATATGCCACAAAGTCCCAAGTCACTCAGTTTTTCAGATAAAATACGTGTAGGAGGGGGTGAATGGTAGGAACAACAAAAACCAAAAACTTTTAGCGAAAATAAAAGTTACCCTCAAATTAGACGAAATTGCACCGGTCATACCGCTGGATCGCCACCGGTCTCACCGTAGTACCCCCCACCGGTCTGACCACTGCTCGCCATTGGTCTGACCATCGTCTTGCCACCGGACGGACCTCCCGCCTGTTAGACCGCTCGGTAGATGCCAGTCTTAACAGTTGGGATCTAGAAAAACACGTCTCGACCAAACTCTTAAAAGTAGATCAACTTTATTACACGAAAATGTATTTACAAATTGCATGAATATGTGTTTAAAAAGTGCATCTAAAGCACTTATATGTTAACTCACAAACTAAAATTGAAGCCTCGAAGCAATCTTTAACTTTTCTCTTCTGAAAAGTTGATATACTTCTAGCCTCAACCCCTCTTCTATTTATACGCAAAACATGGCTGCCCCTAGCAACAAATCCAACTAGAACCGGGACTCCTAATCACATAAGAAACCTACCAAACTAGGGAAACAAGATCCCCTTTCAACTCCAAACTTTAATCATTCCAAACTTGGAGTCTAATCCAAATTCGACCTCTCTTTTCATACACACACAACACCACGTGTATATCATATGAAATGAAAACCTTTACCTCTATGTTCATTACACTACTACAAAACATCAAATAGGTAGTGCTAAAATCGGCACCTATAGGCCTTTTCCCACTTACTCGGGTTGAAATCGCAAAAAACCGACACCTTTAAGGAATTATATGTGCCGGTTTTTAAAAAAAACCGACACCTATAATATAGGTGTCAGTTAATTTAAAACCGACACATATAATACATTATAGGTGTCGGTTTTGTTATAAAACCCGGCACCTAACAAACCGAGCTGAGTCGACCACAGCGCCAAGCCGAGTCAGGGCCCACCGAGGAGATAAGGCCTGAGTCTTATCCATCCACCATATCCACTTGTTTTCCTGTCCTCTCTCTCTCTCTCTCTCGCTCTCGTTTCTCTCTCGTTTTCTTCTCTCTTCAAGTGGAGGCGGCGGCAGGCGGGTGAAAGGCGGCAGGCGGGTGAAAGGCGGCAGGCGGCAGGCGGCGGTGCAAGAGGGGAGGCAGCGGGCGACGGGTTGAGACGGTGCGGCCCAGCGGCTGGAGGCAGCATCGGCGACGATGGCCGCGCCCTCCTTCGCTAGATCCGGCAGGAGGGGAGACAACAGCGGCGTGCGGCGG
>CM020188.1:11758060-11774010 GCA_009805545.1 Oryza longistaminata | reverse complement strand
CGGCCCGTGAAGCCGGCGGCGAGCGGGCGCCTCCCCTCCGCTAGATCTAGTGGGAGGGAGGCAGTGGGCTCCGCGGCCCCATGCGGCGAGCTCTCCATGGGAGGAGGCAGTAGGCTCCCGTAGCCTGCGTCGAGCTCCCCCACATCAGCGACGCGGGGCAGGCTCCCACGGCGGCGGTGCTTTTGAGTAATTTTTGTGATTGTTGAGTGATTGTTGTTGATGATTTTGTGATTGTTTTGTGTGATTTTTGTTGGTGATGATTGTGATTGCGGCAAGTGGTGATGTGAATGTATGATTTGTGATTTTTTTTCGAATTTTTTTTTGGCTTGGAGGCATCGGCTCGAATTGAGCCGAGCCGAGCCGTTTGCCGCCTGCGAGGTGCCGGCTTGACCAAATCCTGGGCACCTATGTGGGGTTTGGAACCGGCACTAAACAACCTTTATGTAGTAGTGTTATTTCTTAGCCTGAGCATTCCAGAAGCAAAGGCAGCAAAAGTTGAATGAACACCTGCAACACAAATACCTGAAACAAATTAAACCACCATCAGTGAGGGGCACTCCACCACTCAAACAACAGGATTAAGCTTACAAACATGAAAAGGTTTGTTTCAGCAAACATCTAACATTACATCATGTCTATCAGCATATTACTCCATTTTGAACAAACAGCTCAAGTTTAAGCCTCCACTCCAGCTTTCTTCTTGCTCATTCTCCTCTTTGTCCCTTATCCCTTGTCTCTTCAGTTTCCTACACTTGTGCTTTGACAAGCCTTCCATTTTGTCGCGTTGCGTTGCTAACAATCACGAAAGCTCAGCATTCTCCCTGCATTCTCCGCTTCCAGTTGTGCACTCGCCATTGTCGCTTAGTGTGCATCCCAGAACATTCTGAAGCGAACACACTCTTCTTGTTGTCAGCGCTCAAGTAATTCGCCTACCAACCTGAAGCGCAGACTGGTTGTTCACCTTGTGTGATTGTGCAGCAGTTGGTATCCATTTGAGTCTGAGCAAGCCAAACTAGCAAATGTTCGAAGTTCAGGAATCATGTGCATTCTAAAATATTCCAAGTCAAATCACCATTAGAGAGCAACTTACAAAGCTGTTGTACAGCGGGGTTGTAGCCATCCTTTTCTTGCTGAAGTGGCACATTTTGAACAAATTCAAACGCTCTTCGCATACCCCCAGGCCCATATCTCCGACACACCACGAGGAGGCGACGTGAGAGGAGATAAGGTTTCTCTATTTCTCTCGCTCCCTTCTTTAGTTCTCTCTCTCTCGCTCTCTTCTCTCCCTCCTTTGTCTTGCTCTCTTCTCTCTCCCTCCCTTCTCTGCTCGCCGGCGGAGGCGGCAACGGCGACCGCACCCTCCCCTCCGCCAGATCCGGCTGGAGGGGAGGCAGCAGCAGCGTGCGGCGGTGCCCGTGAAGCGGCGGCGAGCGGCACCTCCCCTCCGCTAGATCTAGTGGGAGGGGAGGCAGTGGGCTCCCGCGGCCCCTGCGGCGAGCTCTCCATGGGTGAGGAGGCGGTAGGCTCCCGTAGCCTGCGTCGAGCTCCCCCACGACAGCGACAGCGGGGGCAGGCTCCCCACGGCGGCGGTGCTTTTGAGTAATTTTTGTGATCGTTGAGTGATTTGTGTTGATGATTTTTGTGATTGTTTTGTGCGATTTTTGTTGGTGATGATTGTGATTGCGGCAAGTGGGTGATGTGAATGTATGATTTGTGATTTTTTTTTGGCTTGTAGGCATCGGATCGAATTAAGCCGAGCCGAGCCGTTTGCCGCCTGCGAGGTGCCGGTTGCCAAATCCGGCACCTATGTGGGGTTTGGAACCAGCACTAAACAACCTTTATGTAGTAGTGTTATTCTCTAGCCTGAGCATTCCGCATGATATCCTTGACCGTCTAGACATCAACTTCTCCCAAGCCTAGTCTCGATCCATCACCGGCTATACTCGTGTGGTCTCAAGCAACACCTACACATGAACAAGAAAGAAACTCCATATTCGAGTACAAGTTCACTCCAACTTGACTCACATCAGCACACAACAATATCACACATGTCACTACAAGAATCTATTTAATCTATGATAAAAAAAAATCGTCATGGATCACTAAAAATTCGTCACAGGAATTTGTTTGTGACGATTATTCTTATCGTCATCTATTGAGCATCACAGATTAAATCTGCCGACGTTTTCTCTGAAATCGTCACGGATCAGCACAATGTATGACGTTTTTTAACTGTCATAAAACGCTTATGGGCTCGTGTAGTCTAGCCAGGCCCAACCTTTGTGACGAAATTAAACGTCACAGATGGTTGCCACGTGGCGGCCAACATGGCAGGTGACATGGTCGTTTTGACACGTGTGCGATCACATGGCAGCTGACGTCAGCAATTTTTTTATACGGCCCATTATTTTTTGAAACGGCCCATTATTTTTTTGACGGCCCATTAATTTTTAAACAGCCCATTAATTTTTTTAACTGGCCCATTTTAAAATAGGCCCATTTCAAAACTGGCCCATTTTATCAACTAACTATCATAGCAAGGCCCACTAAACAGGGCCATTAAATTTGAGCCCACCAAATTCAATCCAATTTCTCATACCATTTCATATTCAAACCTAATTACAGATACCATCTCAGATTCAACTAATAACAGATACAATCAGAATACAATAGAATTCAAATAACAGTTTATCTCAGATTCAACCTAATAACAGTCTCAGATACTTCCAGCATCAAGCAATAGTTCAACATCGCAAGCAACAAAAATTTGTGTAGCCGAACCAAGCTACCAACTTGTCCAAGAATCACACAACATTCAAGCATACCCAAATTTGGTTCAACAAACTGGTTAAAACACTTGCAGCACCACAAAAATCAGCAGCAAAAAATTGTTGAACCAAAAAATCAGCAGCAAAAAAGTTGCTGGTCCAGGTTCGGTTCCCTCCACCAGCAGGACCTGCAACACCTGAAACTAGGGATGAAAACGGATCGAATACGGTCGGAAACTAGCTATATCATATTCGTTTTCATTTTTTTTTCGGAATCGGAATCGGATACGGATACCCGGATATGAAAACGGAATCGAATATTATCGAATACAAATACGGAGCAAATACGAAGCGAAACGAATACGGTGACGAATATTAATCGGAATATAAAGACCCCTCAAACTAAGCATCACAAATCAACGAAGAAATATAACTCATTATTTTTTCTAATAGGACATATCAACATTTTCAAAATTTAGCAATTAATAATAAACAACCATAAACTTGCACACACTGATATTATGAAATACCATCCATCATCATGTGAAGTGAAAAGGCAAAGCACTACTAGGCATGCCAGATACTGTCAACCAATCTTTTTAGTCTAAACTCTGAAGTCTGAACCACAGTTTTTTTTCAACTAAAAACACATGTAAAATTCATAGAGCATGGTAAAGCCACAGCTGCAGCCTGCAGAACAAACTACCGCAAGGCACAAGCCTATTTATGATATTATCACACATGAATACACAATCATTAGCACAAACGGCCTTATCATCATTGTGTTTCCCATGTTATGATTTTTAAAAGTTGCACTAGCCACCACCACCTACTCCTTTGCCACCCCTCCACTTGCTCGCTCGGCAAGCCATCCCTTCTCGTGACCATACAAAAATCAAACCTCGTCTCGACAGGATCCATCTAGTTTTCAGAAATCATGTCAAACCCTGCCGCCCTATTCCTTTGCCACCCCTTCTCTCGCCCGCCCACCACCCTCCTTTTTGTTGCCATTAGGATTTCAAAAATCAATCTTTATCATTGTTGGATTCTGTTTTTATAATTTTTAAATGTCTCGCTAGATGCAATTGTAGGGTTACTGGTAATCCATAAACCTACAACAGCATCGGATAATCCATAATTATTTAGCCATACCAGACGACGCGCCGAAGAAGATGATTGCATATTTGCATCTATATATCTATAATCACTAATCTTGATCGACTAAGGTATCACACTACTAAGAAATTAACATTTGTTGGCGGCTAGATCGCATTTTCTCCGGTGGCTGGTGGCACGCCAGCAACTGATGGCGAGAGAAAATGTACCGATTTCATTGGCTGCCACAAACCGCCAATGAAAAACTTTTGTAGGTGGGCACCCTAAGAGACCTCCTTGCAAAAATCAATTTTTGCTGGGGCACCCTGAAGTCACTTGCCTGCAAAAATGATTTCTAGCAAAAAAAAATGAAAATCCATATCCAAATACCCTCCAATTCAGATCTAGTTATCCTCCGATTCACAATGCAATTCCACCGTCACAAATTCAAAAAAGATTTGACCAATTCACAATGCGATTCTGCCAAGAATGTTGTCGTCAGTATCCCAATGCTGGAGTCGTGCTTTGTAGTGTCTTCTTGAGGGCGAAGTCGAAGCAACACACCAGCATCGCGTCGGCAAGGGATGGGGTGGAGGCCAGCCACGACAGGGAGCACGACGAGGTCGGCTGCCTCGGCAAGGATGGTTGTGATGAGGTGGATGGCTGAGAGCTTCTCGACGCTGGACTATGCCATGTGTGGCCCACTAGAGGTGGGTTTATGCTCTTGAGGTCGCATCGTCGCGATTACCGTTGCCGAGCACTACGAGCCTCCAGTTGAGATCCCTTTGCCGGCTTCGGAACCTCAGTCGCAAGGCCCGCTAACTGCGGGTGTGGTCAGCGATGGTGACGGTGGCAAGAAGGGGTGGAGCTAGGTAGGAGAGGGGGGTGCCCAAAAATCCAGTGAGGAGGCGACGACGGCTTGGCCCCACAGCGGCGCCGACAGGGCACGCCGGCGGCGGCGCCAGCCGATGAGGAGGTGAGGAATTGTGCGCCTGTGGGACTCTGTCTGGGACTGGACGGTGGGAGACTGGGAGTGGACTGGATCTGAATGGATGGAGAATTGGAGACTTCTAGGGTTTCTTGTAAGTCGGATATCCGGTGAAAAAAAACCGGATAGTTTCCGACCGTTATCCGATTCCGACGGCACCTATATCATATTCGTTTTCGTATCCGCAAAAAAATATCCGTATTCGTTTCCGTATCCGAAAATTTCCGGATATATCCGACAGAAACTATCCGTATCCGGAAAATGGTCCGGTCGGTCGGAAATTATCCGAATCACTTTCAACCCTACCTGAAACAGCTTGCTGTTTTATTCCAGAAGCAAAGGCAGCAAAAGTTGAAGAACACCCTGCAACACCAAATACCTGAAACAAATTAAACCACTATCAGTGAGGCACTCCAGCACCAAAACAACAGATAAGCTGCAACATGAAAAGGTTTGTTTCAGCAACATCTAACATACCATCATGTCTATCAGCTTACTCCATTTTGACCAAGAACAAGCTCAACTTTAGCCTCCAACTCAGCTTTCTTCTTGCTCATCTCCTCTTTGTCCCTTATCCTTGTCTCTTCAGTTTCCTACACTTGCTTTGACAAGCCTTCCATTTGTTTGCGTTGGTTGCTAACAATCAACCGAAGCTCAGCATTCTCCCTCTTCTCCGCTTCCAGTTGTGCACTCATCCTTGGTCGCTTAGTGTGCATCCCAACATTCTGAAGGAACACACTCTTCTTGTTGTCGCGCTCAAGTACATTAGCTACAACCTGAAGCGCAGACTTGGGTTGTTCACCTTGTGTTGATTGTGCAGCCAGTTGGGTTTCCATTGAGTCTAGCAAGCAAACCAGCAAATGTTCAAGTTCAGGATCATGTGGCAGTCTAAAATATCCAAGTCAATATAGCACCATTAGAGAGCAGACTTACAATAGCTGATTGTACAGCAGGGGTGTAGCCATCCTTTTTCTTGCTGAAGTGGCACATTTTGAACAAATCAAACGCATCATGTTCTTTATCCTCATCCTCGTTCTCATCTTCTTGAAAATCATGTTTATATGGTAGATTACTTAATCGGTGACAACACTTGATAGTAGAAAAAAATTGAAGAAACAACATGATTGGGCACATAAGCTAAGCTAAGAGGACCAGAGGAAGTATAGAACTTGTGATCACTATGAATCTCCAGGGTGCACAAGTTTTAGTCTGTTTTAACCAAAACCAGGGTGTACTGTACAGGAGTAATAAAAATTTTGGAAGTGCATGTAGTGAATCTAGAAGTGCATAATAGTTGCTGCTGGACACATTAGATGCATACTAGTATGCACATCAGCTGAATGAAAAAAAATGCAACAGGTAATAAAGAAATGAAATAGAAAGGAAGTCCATGCTTAAATTTGAAACACTAACTACCAAATCTCACAGCAGCCTTGGCCTTATGTATTTTCACATTGCTATGTAAACTAGAAACATTATTTGCTAAAATATGACAGAACAGCAAGTTCACTTGAACAAAATGGATATCTACTTACTACAAGCAAATGGATATCTATATAGAAGACATCTGGATAAGAAATGAAAGGCACATCGACATGGCTAACTTACCAAATTTTCAACAAAAACCAGGTAGCTACAGGAGCCACTTTTTGATGTAACAAAACATTCCCTCGGTTGTCTTTGTTTTTTTGACAAGCCACCTACATCATATACGGAATACATGTTAGACAAGTGCCAAAGTATCATATTCAGGAGAAGTGTTGGGTTATATGGAGAAATACCATTTTTTTGGGATTCTTCCACATTTCCACAAGGTCAAGCCATTCCTTATCACTTGTTGATTTCATAGGAGAAGTCTTTGGAACCAAATGCAGTGGAAAAGGATCAAAAAAGTCTCTCTTTACCTTGTGTCTTTGGTTGCGAACCGCAGACTTCATCATTTCAAGGCAACCATTCCTAACCACAGCATCATTTGTGTCAATGTTGAACTTTGCCTATTCAGATGGAAGAACATATGTAAGAAATATAATATGTGATAAAATGACTAGCTTGAAAGACATTCATGACTAGATCCTATAGGAAAAAACCATGCAAGGAGCAAACCAAATCTGTAATAGTACAGTGTATCTCCAAACAGATTTGAAAATGAGCAAAAAAAATATTATGTGCCTTGTATGTTCCGTTGTAGACCATGTCTTAAAGGCACGAGAAAAATTATATTATATTCTAGAGACTATTCAAAACTCTATCTTCAAATTACCACATATTAATTACATTGATATGTAAATTTTATCAAAAAAGTGTAAGAATTGACGTGGCAATGTATTTTTGGTCATACACTACCCTAAAAAAATTAAAGTATTTTGATATATTTGGAGCATACATTGTTCACAAAATAGACACAGTGCCGCACATAGTTTCAAATAACTCTAGTCAAACTTTGAGATTTATGTAGCGCATTACATTTATTAACTCATATGGAACTCAAACTTGGATAGAACCTTATGTTCACCATAACATTACAAAATATGAAGTTAGATTACCAATTGTTATAAAAAAAATATGGTTTATCAATTCTCTTTCGGTGCAAGAAAAGAAGTAATATAAAATCGAGATGGAACTGGAAACAGGTATGCAAACCAACAATATGACATGAAATATCGTGATTTTATAAAAATTCATGAAAAAAAATTACCAAATTTGGAGTTTGTGTGATCAAGAAATACTAAATACAAATTTTAATTATAGATTGAAAAGAAAAAATATGGTGTGGGCAGCAAGCTACGTGTGCCACGTGCCCAACGCCCCCACACGGCCTGCTTTGGATCGGTGGCGAAGCAAATCAACCAACTGGCTGTTGCCACGTGGTCGCAAGATGTCGAGTTAGTATCGATATATTGTCGTCCTCATATCAACGCATCCCCCGCACTAGCTCAACTGGTATTGCTTTACCCTTTAACATGCGAGGTCGCGGGTTCGACTCCTGCTGTCTGCATCTCTGTCCAACGTCGCCAGCGATGAAGCTTCGAAGCGGCTTCGTGTACGACCGGACATGGCCATGGGCTTTTTTTTTTTTGGACAAGGCATATCGAGCAACTGACATCTCACCATCCTCTGTAAATTGCAACTCCTCTTTAATTCCTAAGTCTTTCAGATCAAGCCTAGCTTTAGCTGTATCCTTTGTCTTCCCAGCTATGCTAGGAATTGTCCCAATGAGGGCCTCAAGTATGTTTTTCTCAATATGCATGACATCAAGATTATGCCTCAGCTTCAAATTTTTCCAATATGGTAACTTCCATAAACTAACCATCCGGCTCCAAATTCACTGCTCATTCTTGTTGCTTCCCCTTCCATGTCATAATGCTTCCTCTTCCCACATTCTTGTTGCTTCCCAGGTCTAACATTTTCAAGTTTCTCTAGTTCAGCCAGCAGCTCTTCTGTAGTGAATTGAGTTGGTTGCTCATTGCTTTTATGAAGTCCAATAAACTCATTGTTTCTCCGCAAACGATGGCCTTTTGGAAGGAATCGATAGTGCCCAATATACCCAATTTTGCTCCTTAGGCTGTATGAAAGAGGATGCTTGCCACAATGAGTACATGCAAAATAGCCTCTTGTGGTACGCCCTGAAAGAGTACTCAAAGCTGGGTAGTCATGGATGCACCACAGAACTGCAGCACGAAGGCTAAATGTTTTGCGAGTGTTAGCATCATAAGTAGGCACACCCTTCCAAAGATCAAGTAAATCTTCTATAAGAGGCTCCAAAAATATATCAAAGTCCTTCCTAGGTGATTTAGGTCCTGGAATAAGCAAAGCCATCATGAAGTTTGACTCTTGCATGCACAGCCAGGGTAGAAGGTTGTATGGCACAACAAGTACAGGCCACATGTTGTATCTTGAGTTCTGTTCTGAAAAAGGATCGAACCCATCAGTAGTAAGTTCAAGTCTAACGTTTCTTGCATCTTTTGCAAAATCTGGATATACTCGATCAAAATGTTGCCATGCCTCGCCATCAGCTGGGTGGCTCATTTCCTTCTCACTAGGTTCCCGCTTTAGCATGTGCCATTGTGCTTCTTCTGATGCTTCTTTGGTTGCAAACATCCTTTTTAGCCTAGGTGCCAATGGAAAATGCCGCAACACTTTCTATGGTATCTTCTTCCTTTCTGGATCTTTCCATCTTGAAAGACCACAAACAAGGCACTTGTCAAACTTTGCATATTTCTTTCTGAACAAAGCACAATTATTGTAGCAGACATGTATTGATTCATATCCCAGACCTAATTCCTTTAGAACACTCTTTGCTTCATTATATGACTTTGGGAGTGTATTGCATTCTGGAAATGCTTCAGCCAATAGCTTCATTACTGCAGAAAAAGCAGAATTGCTTATCCTATATAATGACTTCATATGAAGCAGCTTTACCACATAGGAGAACCTTGAAAATTTTGTACAACCGGGATAAAGTTGACGCTTTGCCTCTCGCATGGCTATTTTGAAAAATGAATCTTGTTCATGATTTTCTCCATCATGCCTTGTTTGTTCTTCTGCAGTGTTTAGGTCTGCTAAAACCGCTTCTAAAGGATCAATACCATAGTTGTCATCCTCTGTCATATCTATGCCATGCACATCAACAGGATAATCATTAACCTCTACATCCAAGTTCTCTCCATGATGAATCCATCGAGTATAAGTACTATCCATTCCATTCATCAATATGTGCTTCCTCACCAAAGCCTGACATAGATACTTTTGATTAAGGCATCTACCACATGGGCGTAGAATTTCAACATTTTCACCGAATTTTCCACAAATGAAGCTCATAAATTCTTTCACACCATCAATGTGCTCTGGGGAAAACAATTTGCTATGCACCCAAGATTGATCCATCTATTCAAGCATAGCAGAATAACCAAAATGAACAAGTTTTGCACCAATTCATAAACTACACTCAACAAGGTAAAGAAAGAACATTGCAAAGACATACCTTGCTGTCGGGATAAGCGGCAACGACGGGCACCGGCCGTGCGGGATGCCAGCAATGGCGGCCGCCGGCCTTGCGGTATGCCGGCGATGGCAGGCCCTGGCCGTGCGGGATGCCAACATTGACGGGCGCCAGCCTTGCTGGATGAGGCGGCAATGGCGGCCCGGGGACGATGGCATGGTACAGGTAGGCGACGGCGATATGGGATGGGGGCTAGGAGGCTCCGTCGATGGCGGCGCGGCAGGGAAGCTCCATCGACGGCGGCGCGGCAGGGAGGTGCCGTCCGGATGTATAGATGCAGATCATGGATCCAATCTAAATTTGCAAGTCTGAGACCTGGGTGATGTACTAATCAGATTTATTACTCCCTCCATATTTTAATGTATGACGCCGTTGACTTTCCGACCAACGTTTGACCATTCGTTTTATTCAAAAATTTTGTGCAAATATGAAAATATTTACATCATGCTTAAAGAAGATGAATCAAGTCATAATAAAATAAATGATAATTACATAATTTTTTTGAATAAGACGAATGGTCAAACGTTGGATAAAAAGTCAACGACGTCATACATTAAAATATGGAGGTAGTATTACATAAAGATATGTATTTATACAATATACACAACTGGTCGAGTAGTGTAGTTGTAAGGCGCAAGTTCTCCATCCTCTAGGTTGTGGGTTCGATCCCGTGTGTTGCCGCCCTTTTTTTTTTTTGCCTTTTTCAATTTCTATTCCTAATTTTGGTGTTCTGCCCTTTTTTTTTGGTCTTTTTCTATTCCTAATTTTGGTGTTATGCCCTTTTTTTTTGGCCTTTTTCTATTTCTAGTCCTAAATTTATTTTTTCTCATATTATCAGTATTTAATATTATATTTGTACATCGTGACGAAATTGCTATAACGTCACAGGTTTTGGGCCGTTTCATGATGAAATCGATAAACTGTCACGGTATTATGGGCCTTGTATCCATAGTTGTATATCCGTGATGATATCTGAAAACATCACGAAAATTTCATCAAATTTCGTGACAGATTAAATAGATTCTTGTAGTTTGTATAGAAACCATCTAAAAGTCATAAACATGAAGCAATGTAGAATACCCACGAAAACAACCCGAAACCGACTCCATTCTAAAGTCTGCCGGTCTAACCGTTGAGCAACCCAGTCAAACCGCCCGAATACCTCCGGTCTAACCAGCCGCCCACTACCCGGTCTGACCAGCCTCCTAGCCAACAACTCCGTTCACTAACCGAAAACACTATTCACTGTATTTTCAGCAAATACTTACCCTTGGCAATTGTTCATCACATGATTTTTAAAATGTCCTTGTGCGGTATATGAGATTCGATCCTCAGATCTCTCTACATGTATAGCCTCCTTACTATCTCACATACATAGCAAACTTGTCTACATTTTTTCTTCTGACTCTCCCTGTCTGAAACTCCCAATATGCATATTTGAGCCTCCTGATGACTTCAAATAAAAAAGTTGTCAATTACAACATTACAATATTTGTCTCCAACCAAGGTTGCATGAAAACATTACAAACTGTCAGCTAATGAAAATATTTGGGCATTTCTAATGCGTATTTTGGCATGTAAAAGAGCTGAAATGAGAATCTAGTCAGGTGCAAATGTAGATGTCGTGAAGCTACAACTTTGATATAAAACTTTTCTTCATATAACTTTATATGAAAATTGTATACATTGTTTTCAAAATAGCAATTACACTTATCAGTTATCAATACCATTTCGGTACTCAATTGATAGGACCATCCGGATAATACGTGGATTTCTCACACATTTGCTTGCATGTCGTTCTGTTAGTGCCATAACATAAAACTGACTTGCGAGTAAAGACATATCAAACACACTTGCGGACGTACCATTGTATTTTTCTTTCCAATAATAACATCATGGAGAGATATCAAGTATCAAATGTGTCAAACATTAATTTGATTATGTACACATTACATACCTTATTGCGCATTGGTAAAATAAATAGTAGGTTAGCTGGTGCAATATTGTGCGGCTAGCACCAATACAAATTTATATTATGATGCAAAATTATCTTATTTTTTTCTACACATAAATATCTTTAACAATTGTTAAATAGTTGACTCTTATCCCGGGATGTTAAAAGATCAAACTTTATCATCATTGTGTTTCCCATGTTATGATTTTTAAAAGTTGCACTAGCCACCACCACCTACTCCTTTGCCACCCCTCCACTTGCTCGCTCGGCAAGCCATCCCTTCTCGTGACCATACAAAAATCAAACCTCGTCTCGACAGGATCCATCTAGTTTTCAGAAATCATGTCAAACCCTGCCGCCCTATTCCTTTGCCACCCCTTCTCTCGCCCGCCCACCACCCTCCTTTTTGTTGCCATTAGGATTTCAAAAATCAATCTTTATCATTGTTGGATTCTGTTTTTATAATTTTTAAATGTCTCGCTAGATGCAATTGTAGGGTTACTGGTAATCCATAAACCTACAACAGCATCGGATAATCCATAATTATTTAGCCATACCTGACGACGCGCCGAAGAAGATGATTGCATATTTGCATCTATATATCTATAATCACTAATCTTGATCGACTAAGGTATCACACTACTAAGAAATTAACATTTGTTGGCGGCTAGATCGCATTTTCTCCGGTGGCTGGTGGCACGCCAGCAACTGATGGCAAGAGAAAATGTACCGATTTCATTGGCGGCCACAAACCGCCAATGAAAAACTTTTGTAGGTGGGCACCCTAAGAGACCTCCTTGCAAAAATCAATTTTTGCTGGGGCACCCTGAAGTCACTTGCCTGCAAAAATGATTTCTAGCAAAAAAAAATGAAAATCCATATCCAAATACCCTCCAATTCAGATCTAGTTATCCTCCGATTCACAATGCAATTCCACCGTCACAAATTCAAAAAAGATTTGACCAATTCACAATGCGATTCTGCCAAGAATGTTGTCGTCAGTATCCCAATGCTGGAGTCGTGCTTTGTAGTGTCTTCTTGAGGGCGAAGTCGAAGCAACACACCAGCATCGCGTCGGCAAGGGATGGGGTGGAGGCCAGCCACGACAGGGAGCACGACGAGGTCGGCTGCCTCGGCAAGGATGGTTGTGATGAGGTGGATGGCTGAGAGCTTCTCGACGCTGGACTATGCCATGTGTGGCCCACTAGAGGTGGGTTTATGCTCTTGAGGTCGCATCGTCGCGATTACCGTTGCCGAGCACTACGAGCCTCCAGTTGAGATCCCTTTGCCGGCTTCGGAACCTCAGTCGCAAGGCCCGCTAACTGCGGGTGTGGTCAGCGATGGTGACGGTGGCAAGAAGGGGTGGAGCTAGGTAGGAGAGGGGGGTGCCCAAAAATCCAGTCAAGAAAAGTTTTTAGCTATAGTTCATCTATTTTTACCATATGTGCAACCCCCCCCCCTTCAATCCAAACTCAAACACTCATATCAGCTTAAACATGGTCTAAAGTAGACTAAAGCAAGCGAGTGGCACCCTCTCCATTTCATTCTAGCTCCGCCCTGGCAGCAGTGAGCGGGAGACCGGGAGCGGAGGAGGAAGGTCGATGGTGGCATGGCAGCGTGCTGCCTAGGAGAGGGAGGAGATGGTGGGAGGGAGAGAAGTGAGGAGGGCTGAGAAAGCTTAGAGAGGCAAGAAGGAATAAAGGTGCTGGTGGGTGGGAGCAACCGACCCCCGATCTTCTAGGATGCCATGTGTGAAAATTAATTTTCATAGGACCGCCAGTAAAAATATTGCTATTTTTATGAGCCGCCGACCAAAAACTGTCTTCTGTTGCCTAGCTTAATTGGGGACCTCTCTATGCATTTTCCTAAGTACAGAAATCATTTTTCCAAATGGTCAAAACCCGGTTTTTGCATGCGGCTGGGCAGCCCGTCTGGACCCAAGTATCTGTGAAAATCAATATTTTTCCATGCGTGCAGCCCAATCTTATGCAAAAATAGAAGTTTCACACACAGTCCATTTTCGCATGCAGTCACCTATACCGACTGCATGCGAAAAAAATTTGGGCGAAACAAATTCAGCCAAAACCCTAGATCCCCTTTCTCTCATGAAACCCTAGACCGCCACCGTTGTTGTCATCGTCGCAGCCGCCACCGCCGCCTAAGCCCGCCGTCGTCGCTCTCTGGGATGGGGGCAGCCGGATTCACGCGTCGGTACCGCCTACCCCCAAGGCCGCCTTTGCCTCCGCCTCCGCTAAGCCTGTCGCTACAGCTAGATTCGCCGACAATGCCCATCCCCTCAGTCGCCGCTACTCCTTAGGGCAGGGGTGCCGGATCCGTGCACCACTGCTGCTCCCGACAACGGGGGAGCCAGATCCGGCCACCCCCGAGGCTGCCTCCGCCTCCGCTAAGGCTGCAGTCACCGCTCTCAAGGGCGGGAGTGTTGGATCTGCGCACCATCGCCGCTCCTGAGGGTGGGGGCGTCGGATCCACTCCATGCCGCCGCTCCCAAGGGCAGGAGAGTTGGATCCGCTTGCCCCCAAGGCCACTGCCGCCGCTCTCGAGGGCAGGGGCGACCTCCATGGTGTTAAAATAAACTAATGTAATACAAAGCAAATGGCAAAAAAAAAAAAAAATCATGTTTTTCTACTGTTGTCTAGGTGGTCCTGCAAAACATGCATCTTCTTATTTATTTAGTCCTTCCCAAAATATCTTAAAAACAAATCCCCAAATCAAAACATATTAAGTTCGTTCTGAAATACATGGGTCAGTAACACGCTTTACAATGTGCATTAAGACATTCATGTCTTCATGTGTACTATCTCCTCCCACGATAAAGGTTGATTTTTGTTGCAACGTTTGACCACTCGTCTACATTTTTGCAAATTAACGAAATGCTAAGCTGAATATAAGTAGTCAATTAATAATTTAATTTTTGTAAGACGATGTCAACTTGTAAGCAATTAAAATCCTTTTATGGACGAGAGTATACAGAGAAGCATCTCCTCGGAGCTGCTGCGGCGATGACGACAGCAATGGGAACTCCGGCGACCTTACGTTGGGCCGGCGGCGGGCTAGGGTTTCGGGGCTTTTGTGGTTTTGAATTTTATTTTTTTATCTAATTTATTTTCCACATGAGGTTGGTAACTTGGTATAGGTGACTGTATGCGGTTGCGCTGGTCGTATGCGAAAATCCGATTTTCGCATAACTTTGGGCGCAGGCGGGCCACCAATCACATGCAAAAATCACTTTTGGCCGTATGGAAAAAAATTTATGTATAGTGTCAGACATGACAAATGGAAAACATGAAGAAAAAAAAATCCTGACCAGCTGTGTTTTGCTTCCGCTCGAGTCAAACCAGTCATTAAGATGATGTGAGAGTTTCAAAAACCAAACAAGATAACATGCTTTTGTTGCCCGCCCGGTCGCTTATTGCCACCGCTAATCACTAATCAGTGACCCAATTCAATGTATCTGTTGTAGCGTTGAGCAGCTGCTGCTTGACGCAAAGTCTATCGATCGTCGGCCACAAATTAAGTCGCCAAAGAGGGAGCTATCTCAGGAACTCACGATGGCTCACGGCCAACAAGGCAAGAATTGGCAGCATGCATGACCCGCAGCATTGGATAAAGTAACCAACCGGATGATGAACTGCCTGACACTACTTAAAAAAACTTTTTAGGTAGCCTATTTATTTTTACATACGGTCTTAAAAACACTGATTTTTCTGTACGAGGGTCACCATAAATTGCATACAGACCGTACTTGGTCGTGCCTGCAAAATTGACCTGCATTTTTGCTTACGGCTCCTAAAAATCTCGCATGGAAAAATAATCAATTTTCGCAGGTAGACCTGTGATGAGACCGCAAGCGAAAATATTTTTTTTCATGCAGGCAACTTGGAGAGCATGTGGGCCCCACGCATCCCCGTACTATTTTTCTTCCGCACCTTACTTCATCTCAACGCATCACTACTCATTTTTTTTCTCTCTTCTCCTCCAGAACCGCTTCTCTTCCCTTTCCTCTCCCACTCCACCTCATCTCTTCCCCTTCCCTCTCCCCCTTCTCTACTCCACCTTCGATGGTGAGGTCGACATGGCGGCCTCGCGGGCGGGTGGCGGAGGCAGCCCTCACGTGCAAGCGGTCCG
>CM020188.1:11737068-11758035 GCA_009805545.1 Oryza longistaminata | reverse complement strand
GGTTGGTCGCACCTGTATACGGGTTGTCATTGTGGCTTTTTTGCGACAAAGGTCTGTTATTACGAAATCCGATAATTTGCACAACTTTGCGCAGCAGCGGCCGGTGCACCAATCACATGCAAAAATCACTTTTGGCCGTATGGAAAAAATAATATGTACTAGTGTCGACATGACAAATGGAAAACATGAAGAAAAAAAAAATCCTGACCAGCTGTGTTTGCTTCTCCGCTCGAGTCAAACCAGTCATTAAGATGATGTGAGAGTTTCAAAAACCAAACAAAGATAACATGCTTTTGTTGCCCGCCCGGTCGCTTATTGCCACCGCTAATCACTAATCAGTGACCCAATTCAATGTATCTGTTGTAGCGTTGAGCAGCTGCTGCTTGACGCAAAGTCTATCGATCGTTCGGCCACAAATTAAGTCGCCAAAGAGGGAGCTATCTCAGGAACTCACGATGGCTCACGGCCAACAAGGCAAGAATTGGCAGCATGCATGACCGCCAGCATTGGATAAAGTAACCAACCGGTGATGAACTGCCTGACACTACTTAAAAAACTTTTTAGGTAGGCCTATTTATTTTTACATACGGTCTTAAAAACACTGATTTTTCTGTACGAGGGTCACCATAAATTGCAACAGACGTACTTGGTCGTGCCTGAAAATGACCTGCATTTTTGCTTACGGCTCCTAAAAATCTCGCATGGAAAAATAATCAATTTTCGCAGGTAGACCTGTGATGAGACCGCAAGCGAAAATATTTTTTCATGCAGGCAACTTGGAGAGCATGTGGGCCCCACGCATCCCCGTACTATTTTCTTCCGCACCTTACTTCATCTCCAACGCATCACTACTCATTTTTTTTCTCTCTTCTCCTCCAGAACCGCTTCTCTTCCCTTTCCTCTCCCACTCCACCTCATCTCTTCCCCTTCCCTCTCCCCCTTCTCTACTCCACCTTCGATGGCTAGTTCGACATGAGAGGGTCGCGGGTGGCCGAGGCTGCAGACGACACAGTATCCGTACTTGGCGTATGTCCCTTGCCTGCAGGGCATCATTGTCACGGCCAATACAAGCTTGCCGATTTTATAGCCATGGCTGGCCGCGCGCCCCATGAAATGGCCATATGAATCGATCGATTTGGTAAAATTAACCGAAGACACAAAGCGCGGCACATGCGCAATGTGTCAAAGATGGCCCGAATCCATGCGCGAACATGGCTGCAAGCAGTGCGGGCGTTCATGCGTGCCGGGGATTCTAAAATCATTATCATAAAATGGTTGACCATAACAACGTTTTAGCGAATTATAGTTCGTTAGATGTACTACTAGTCAGTATGCTTCATCCTTAGATATGTCGGGAGGAGAGTATCTATATATAAGTACATGTCCAGGATAATATAATAGTGCATAATTAAGTGGCCCTGCTATGGTCTTGATACTGGTTTTTGCTCACTCAGCTATTAGTAATCAGCATAGGGTGTAGAGTTGTAGCTGAGCTGTCCTCAAGGATAAGTGCCCCAGGAGTACTGGAAGTATCTTGGTACGTAGGAGTCAGTAGTTCCTACACTTATTAAGGTGCCGCTGCTGCCAGCGTTTAGGTATGGAGTGGTATTGGTGTGAATAGCTCAGACAGAAGTAGTAGCCGGCGTGAAGCAAAACAGCAGACATGGGGTGGACCCACATCCGACATTCGCCCGTGGATCTCGGGATGGTTCCCACCCGTAAGCCTTCTGTTCACCTTGGGGCATATGTGCGCTAACCTTTTACCTCTTCTCTTTTGAACATAGGCACCCAGTTGATCAGCACCTATTTTTCTCACTGACTCGGGGGGGTACATAGCTTGTTCTCCGAGAAGGTCTGTGGTGACACCATCTGATAAGCAAGTAGCAACAGCAGGTTTTCGAACGAAACTCAGGCTGGGACCTTTTCGATTCGATCGCTAGCTCTTGAGAAACACAAAGATGGATGAGATAAGATACTCTAGTAACGAGCAGCATTAGGTACTTGTCCTGCTTCTGCTATGTAGACATGGTGTTGATGCTATACTAAATGATTCGACAAATGTAAGGAGGGGCGGGATGCATCGAGATGTACATCGTATTTCAAATTTAAAACTGCTTTGGCGGCTTGAATGGTGACTGATAGTTATGTGGCAGTGGCGTGCTGTTCGCTACTTTGGTGGTAGCTTTTTGACTTGCGAGGGTGCAGTTCCAGCCTTCCAGGGCTTAAGCCCTCTAACCTTGAAGCACAACCTCAATTGGCATGCTGCTCTCATCCAATTATACCCTGTTTTTCGTCTCCTCTGGCCTAACTGGGTGGTGCAGCTAGCGCCTAGCGCAGTAGGTGCACTCTCTTTGCGACAGACTGAAAAATGGGCTATTATTCTTCCATATCTTTAGACAAAAGAGGACTGCCTTCAGTTTTATGCATGCATGCGACGTGCATTTTGGGACCGGTACGTAAGGCTGAAATTTGCGGTCGTTCAATCTACATGACGCCCATTGTGTGACTAGCAAGATACTGGGAAACGATTGACAGAGCCGACATACTAGTCTGTGTGTGATCTCAGATTCGATTGCCGTCGCAAAATCCGAGATGGGAACTACCGTACCATAATATCGATTCTGAAAATCCCCATCTTGGTGCAGCCGGGGTGTCCAGAGTTGAGACAGATAGGGATTGACTAAGTGCCGTCAGTTTTCCTCCCCTGACGTCCGATGGGAAACAAAAGAGCACTTGACATTGCCATGCTCGTAGTCGTTATCTCCCTTAAAATAAACATCTACTTATTGGCGTCCATCACTCATGGCGATTTTAAGGCAATCATCTGTTTCGTTTTATCCGGAAATATAACAGCACCAGACACGGTAGATTTTAAAAAGTAACAAAAAAATTTAAGAAATAAATATAGTTTCTAAGTTACATGTTTACCTTAAAGATATAACGTAAAGGTCTGAAAAATGAAATTTTGATTAAAAAAACCTTATAAAATCAACATCTAAATTTAAATTAAAAATTTAAATGTATTGTATATATAAGCAAAATACCGGTGCGCTCTGTAGATATTATATGTTTAATCTCTAGGACACTCAACGAGTAGTAGAAAGAACATGGTTGGCCTGCGTTGCTCGCAGAACCGGGCTGCGGAAACAGAGCGGAAGTCAAAAGGAACTATTAGTCCGTAGCTAACCTTTTCCGAACAATTCTTACCTTATGCGCAACAGTAGAGAAGAGAACAGGAACTAACTCAGTCAGAAAGAGCAAGCATAGTGGTGCGGTCTGTAGTACTACAATAAATACAAAAATACGGCGCTTAGAAAAAAGAGACTAGCGAGTCAGCGTAATCATGAGATCTGAACCTGACTACCTCGATTCATAGTGTTGATTTATAAAGGTGTTGGGTTTGTGATCTTGATTCACAGTATTGGCAACAAAGATAGAGCTAAAGCTGCATCCTTTTACTTCCTCATTTGTCTCAGCTGTGTCAGATAGAGCTCTCGCGATACTCGTACTCCCACCGGACCGTCTCACGTAAGCGGAGGCCGACACACGCTAGTGGAACCTAACAGCCAGTCGTGTATGACATAGAAGTAAGACACGGCGAAGCACACATTCATTCCATCCGTACGCCTCAGAAAGAAGCTCGCGGCGCCACGTCAACGCCGCGAGCGACTTGACCGAACGGCGCGTTCGTGTGGACGGAGCTGCAAGGGCTCGCGACCAACCATATACGGACTGCTCGATTCGGCTCCCGAGTCACCGCTCGAGCGCGGCGCGCTCGATGTTACTACGTACGGCAGGCGGCACTCGAGGCCACCGTTCATCGCGGATGCGTCTCGGGTGAAGTGATCGCGGCCCTATCTTCTCTCGTGTCCTACTCTCGGCAGTTCCTCGTGTCGGCAACCCTGGACGCCTCGTCTCTCGCTGTCTCAACGCGCGCGCCAAAGCGACCCAACCCTCCGACACGGCCGCGCAGTGCGCGCAGGGCACCGGGGCGCTGAACGAACTGGCTGGCTGCCGCTAAGCTCCCCCTCCTCCCACCACGGCTGTCTCTCGGCCCGGGAACCGCGGAAATGAGCAACGTGGAGTGCATTGGACGGTGTTAGTACACCCTCGCTGGCGCGCGCTGTCCAGTCGGCGTGTGTAAGTCCAAGCCTGCCTTTGCTCGCTCAGACACGTCACCGTACTGTGCGACCGACGGCCGGGGCCATAGGAGGGTCGCTATGCATGGGCACACTACTCAGAATTAACCTCGCTCGTTTACCGTCACAGGTCCTCCATGAGGCGCTCCCGCAATAACTACAACTAAAGTCCCAGATCTTTTAGGTCAATCTCGGTTTCAAACCCCTAACATAGCAAGTTCTTACTGAATCTTTGTTCCGGTTGGTTCTTGTCGCGCCCTAACAACGACTAGTCCGAGTCTTTTAGTCAGGTTTAAAAATCCCATAGCCTTCTACGATCTTTAGGTCCGCGTGTCGTGGTTTTAAGGACCATACCGGAGACACCACCTTTAGTCTGTGTCTAGAGAGGGCAGGAATGCTTAGGCTCATTGGTTTGGGTGATCCAAACCGGGACTAAGCACACTCGAAGTCCCGGTGTAACCACCGGATACTAAAACACTCGCGCGTGCCACAAGATAGATACCGCCTATTCGGCCCTATCCTCTTCCCTCCACAATGCGGGCTCTCCTTCTTCCTCAGATCCATCTTCCTCTCCTCCTCCCTCTCCTTCTCCCTTATGCTCGCGGCTCTAGTCCAGGTCCATTTCCGTGCCTGATCCACGCCTGTGGCAAGTCTACACATCCCCCTGCCCTTCCTCTTCCACCTTTCCTCCAGCTCCGGATCTCTTCCTCATCCTGGTCATGGCTCCCAGTCCAGGTGGGAACTCGCGCCCCAGCCCTTCCTACCCCCTCTTCGCCTAATCCGCACGGCAGGCTAGCTGCACCGGCGCGTGGTAGGTCCGGCTTGTGCCGCGTGATGTCTCTTAGGGAGCGGCTCGGAAGGCGGCGCCGCCGTGCCTTCACGGCATCCTTTTCGTTGGTTTACGCTTATTTTGTGATACTGAGATGGTTATAATTTTTAATTTTTATGGTGTATGATCATGAGATGAGGAATATGTGAGGTATCGTTGATTGTGTAGATTTTTTAAGATTTGTGAGTCTGTATTTGATTAATGTGCGATACTAGTAGAACTTACAGTACTCTCCGCCTTTGAGATGTGGGAATGTGATTTACTGATGGGCTGGACATTTCAGGATATGGAGATTTACTTCGTGAACATCGTGGAATTACGCGGGGAGGCAGAATGATCCTTAGGGATTAAGCTCTGACATAAAGAGAATGAAAAAAAAATGTAATAGGAAGAGAGTGGTGAGATCCTAGTGGAGGCATGGCTTCTCCCGCCGTTGCTTCGCGCTTTCTATACCGGAGGAGCAGCAGTGGTGCACGGATCCCGAAGAGGATACATCTGCCTCCTGAGTGGACGGAATCTTTAGAGTCTCAGTTGTTCACGGTGACGTCAAGATGTCCTCGCTGCTTTTTAGTTCGGTATTGATAGTCGGATGTATGGATACAGTCACCTATACCAAGTTACCAACCTCATGCGAAAATAAATTAGATAAAAAAATAAAATTCAAAACCACAAAAGCCCCGAAACCCTAGCCCGCCGCCGGCCCAAACGTAAGGTCGCCGGAGTTCACCATTGCTGTCGTCATCGCCGCAGCAGCTCCGGAGGAGATGCTTGCTCTGTTATATAGTACACATGAAGACATGAATGTCTTAATGCACATTGTAAAGCGTGTTACTGACCCATGTATTTCAGAATTAAAATCGAACTTAATATGTTTTGATTTGGGGATTTGTTTTTTAAGATATTTTGGGAAGGACTAAATAAATAAGAAGATGCATGTTTGGCAGGACCACCTAGACAACAGTAGAAAAACATGATTTTTTTTTTTTGCAATTTGCTTTGTATTACATTAGTTTATTTTAACACCATGGAAACCAGGGCTTTACATGTGAGTATGTAAATTGAATGACGTGTGTAGACTATGCTTTACGGTTATATATCCCTAGTATGATAGCTGTTATTTTATTTTTTTTTAAGTAGTAGTATATATTAGTGCTGTGCGTAAATCATGGATCGATTAAGTTGAATCTTATATATAGCTCGTATATATCCTATGGCTTGAAGATTAATTAGAACAATCATATCACTAGGTAGGAGTACAAATTAACTACTTCCTCCGTTTTACAAATTAGCATTGTCCACATTCATTTAGATGTTAATGAATCTAGACATATGTATGTGTTTAGATTCATTAACATCTATATGTATATGGGCAGTGCTAGAAAGTCTTACATTGTGAAACGGAGGGAGTAACTACTAACTAGTAGTGTCCTAATTTGCATGTTTTGGCTGGCAGGCTAGGCGGCTACAACCAGACAGATGAACGTCATCGTCTTGCGTATAGATTGTGGCATGGTTCTTATGTGAATTGGAATGTCGGAGTCGGGCCGGCCGCTTCCTTCGTGCAGGCCATAACAAGTCTCGCTATCGAGGCGATCAGCGAGACACACGGCCCCTTCGATCCCGTGATGAAGGTGCAGCTGATGAAGCCGCCGCCGCCGGAGGAAGCAGGAGAAATCCATGAAAGCTTCGTCATGAGCTTGGGGGAGCAGCTGGCCGCCGCGGTGGCAGAGCAGCTCGGCCTGCTCAACGACGACCAAGAATACCGCGAGCGCAAGGAAGCCCACGAGGAGGCGCGCTATTTCTCATGGGGCTCAATGGAGAGTTACGGAACACGGCCGGATTATGCCGGTCTAGGGCTCCGGATCAACGCCACACTGTCCAGTAACAAGAAGTACCTGCTGGTGGTTGACAACCTGTACAGACCCATGCAGCCCATTGATTTCGAATACTACGTGGGGCTTCCTCTTCCATCTTATTGGACAGGCTCTCAATGGCTCATATCCACCATGTCCCAACAAGTCTGTGACGAAAGCAAGTCAGCACATGATCACGTGTATGGTCCCTTCGATGATGACGACACCATGGTGCTCATCCTCTCCTCACTGCATCGGTCGGCCAAGGACATCTCCAAGGCTGTCGTCGGGCACGACGACGATGAGGAGCACTGGCACCGTGCCGCACTCCGGTGTTTTCACTACGCCCTGCTGCACCTGCTCTTTCCATGTGAACAAGACAACAACAGCAATACTACTAGTCACTATGTTATTACCTCTGAAGAGCTCATCCGTCAATGGGCTGCCCAAGGCTTCCTTGCAACTACCAGCCGTTGTAAGCCAAGAGCAGTTCAAGCAGCAGATATCCGCATCAAGGGGCACCATGCTAGTGATATATATCAAGTTGGGCACGCAATCCTTCAAGCATTCTCAGAGTATTCATTGCTCAAGCTACCCTTTTCTCCAGCAAGTGAAGCTAGTAAGGCCACTGAGACTGCCGCACACTTCTTAATATATCATCATCTCGTTGCATCCCAACTCAGTGAACATGAAATATTTCATGAGGAGGAGGAGGAGGTGGGGTTGAAAAACAAGAGATGGATAAGAATGACCAGCAAACAGCAAGGAATGGAGAATCAAGCATGGCATTTGAGCACGCAATTGCTGAGCAAAGAAGAATCCAATGACCCAACCACACTTATTTTAAGGCACTTCTTGCACACATCAAGCCTGCTTAATCTAATTGACAACATCTTGCCTAAGCTCCCTTGTCTTCGTGTTCTTGACCTCTCTTATACTCAACTAGAATCACTCCCTCCTACAGTTTGGTGTCTCTCTAACCTCATACTGCTTTCTCTCAGAGGTTGTCGTGCCATCAAAAGCCTACACAGTGTCTCCAATAGTGGTGGTTCTCACCCAGAAAATGAAAAACACCGAATGATGAACAACTTGCTTTACCTTGATCTCACCCTTCTCAGCATAAACATTTTTCCCAATGATTTTTTCCAAGGCATGACAAAACTTGAAGAGTTGATGCTTGCCGGGTGCTCTAGCCTTGTGGAGTTGCCTTGTTCCATCTCTGCTTTATCCAGCTTATTGACTCTTGAGGTTACAGGGACTAAACTTACATCACTTCCAAGTTCAATGTTTGCGGGGATGCAAAAACTTCAATCACTTAAGCTCATTGACAACAAATTGTTGAATTCAATTCCAATGTCAATTTTAGAAGCCCACGGTCTTAAAGAACTACATATTCAAGGCTGGCATTCAAGGATGCAAGAGGAGATCAAATTGGATGGGCATCCTACCCTGAATTCATTCTCACTGATCAATGCTCCTCACATAAAGCGCTTGTCCCTACAAGGATGTAGAAAGCTTGAATGTGTGGACTTGAGGGACCTTGGCACATTGGAAGACCTGGACCTGTCAGCTACTGCTATCAAGGAGCTCCCAGCTAACATCCCTAATCTGCCTCAGCTGAGGCGACTAATTCTGATGGGTTTTCCAAACCAGAGCCGATTTCCTTGGCATAAGCTGCAGCGGTTCCCTAATGTGTTTTGCTTGGATCACTATGCAGAAGGACATGACAACCATTATGATAATCAGGTTGCTCGTGTCTACGTCAAAGATTCCAGATTGTTTTACAGCTTTAGTAAGAGCACAAAAGAATTAGTACAAAATGGAGAGTTCTTACAATCTTTCTATGTTCAAATTGCACCATCCACCGTTAATATTAGGAAGCTAGAGAATGAAGAAGACATGTTGGTCAGCAGGTTGCAGGAATTAGCACATAAGAGATCTCCTTATGATGATGTGTACTATCATTATACAAAAATGGAATTTTCAGCGGTGTTCATGGCAGCTCCTCCCATTCGTCAAACCGCGCGTCATGTGCATATGTCTACAATAGATCACTATCCCCATGGATTAAAATATCTTCTGAAAGTTGCCAAATCAATTTATGTGACAAATGATTCTTTTGTCGATTGCCTTAGTGATCTGAGCAACTTGGAAGAGCTGGAGGAATGCATGCTTCATTTTTGCCATCGGATGGATAATGTATTTCGAACAGCAGATGACATGCAGGAAGCTCTTGTAATCTCTCAGCTCAAAAGAGTATGTATCTCTCAACTCAAGAACCTAATTCATTTCTGCAGACATACCATATATGGGTATATGAACTTCAGTTCACTAAACCACCTGCACTTGGAATATTGCCCAAGACTAGAGAGCATCATACCACGTGATTGTGCACTGCCAAACCTCACGACTCTCGACATCCTATTCTGCTACAACCTCAACACAATCTTCTCCAAATATCGTGTTGAAAGGGCCTTCATCAGTAATGAGTTCCCAAGGCTTCAAACAATGCGCCTCCAGGAGCTGCCACTACTGAAGCACCTCTACGACGGCGACGACATCGTCTTGTCTGCACCGGCATGGAAGGAGCTCCATGTGCGCGGGTGCTGGAGCCTGCGGCGTCTCCCGCGCCTCCGCAAAGAACATCAAATCCAGGTGGTGAGCGTGAGCGGGGAGACGGCGTGGTGGCGGAAGCTCATCTCCCCAAATGACAACTCGTCGCCCTCACACCATGGCTGCTACAAGCACAAGCCTCCCCCAGAGTTTGCCTCCTTCGACGAGCATGCCCAAGTCAAGAGCTACCTCAGGTGAATCACACATCCAAGTTCATGAAATCCATTCACCCATCTACGTATCCATCACTTGCCACACGTTACTTCAATTCTCTCAGGACGTCCTTGGCTAGCAAGCAAGCTCATCAGCCATATATACTCGCCGGCCATAGGCTAGTACACACGTAGCCTATTTGACAATCTTCCACCATACAGTCATTGCACTACCATCTATATATCTATCACATACCATATTATACTGCCCATCACTCCACTATATTTCACAATGCCAATCCCCACTTCCATACATGCATGTGTCAAGTTATCTGTGTTGTAGCTAGTACTAATAAGAGCTATTTGCCAATGTTGTTCAGTTGGTGTGCTTATACATATAAATAAATATGTCATAGCCGACCAGTCTCTCGGTCAGCCATCCTGTGACAGCTAGACTAGTTTGCATGTATGTAATTAAGTTTTTTCTTCCTAATATTATTGGAATATCAGTATTTCTGTGTAAAAATGTTATTGCTTTAATGTGTGTCGTGCTTGTTGTAACTTGTAAACCATATAATATTTGCGTGGAACATATTAATATGTGAACTCATTGGTCAATTAAAAAGACTCGTGTATAATGTTAATCTGTACACACATTTGATCGCTGTGATAAAAATAGGTATATGTTGCATGTGTTGTTTCCTAAGCTTGTAGCATACCAATACCATGGAGTTAGTAGTTCTATATTGGAACTATTATACTAGCATTACATATTCAGCTTCTTCCTAGTGTAGAGACCATATGAAGTATCAAGTAAGATAATGAGAAAAGTAACCATGGCAGCCATACCAATTATATATGAATTCTCTGATCATGGAAGAAGCTATATTACCTTAAAGTTGGTAGGGCTTTAGTGTTAAAATAATTCAGGTGATGACACATGGAGTGATAGTTTTGAAATATTAATCAAAGCCAAGCTAGTAGAAACATTTGCCATATTGTTTACGGGTCTTAATGAAGTACTGAATGGCCAAATTCAGTAGTTAGCAATTTTCATGTTGTATGTCGAGCTCTAGTATGATATATTTATCTTATTTAAAAGTATTTTCTTCTTTTCAGTCCACATTGCTATTTTGAGCTCCTCAGCTATTTTTTTTTTCGAGTCTCTCAGTTGGATATTCAGTTTCGGTCAAACATTTTATCCATGATACTTTAGTTCTTAAAATCCACTTTCCTCATGTGAATTCTTGAGAACAATCGCAGTAATAAATATAGAGACACGTATAGCATGCGTAGTTCAACTTTCACAACTCACTCAGAATCAAGGATAGCGTCGAGAGAACCATGTCGTCGAAGGAACTCGGAAAAATGAACCCCGTAATTTTGGGAGAACCGATGCTCTCCTATCTTTAGGTTAGAAAAGCACGCGGCACAAACTGAGAGTAGCAGCTGTTTATTAGAAAAAAAAAAAAGAAGATACTGATAAGTCATAACATAATGTATACAGTCTGACGAAAACGCAAGGAAAATTAAAACTAGAGAACTGGCCCATAGAAGAGTAGCGCCAAAAAATATTTCCCCTAGTAATATTTTGTTTGCTCACCATTTCAAACATCCACGTTCCAGATGCGGAACAACTAGCTACTTCTATCTGGTAGTGTGCTGCTTGTTACAACCAATACTGTCATGCGGGCATCTCCTATGATATGTAGCCATTTTTGTGTCCAATGTCATGTAGAGGCTGCCTCAGCCATGATGACGAGAGGGGCGCCAACTCCCATCACTAAGGCCATCCACAATGGGTACCCCTGGGTCGTCTCCCCGCTCACGCCGTCCGCCGTCCGTCCGCTGCGCGTGTCCCTGGAGAGAGGCGCGACCCCCACGTGGGGAACGCGCGCCTCTAGCTCCTCAGCTCCCTTTTTCCGGAGACACTCCCTCGAGGCTACGCATTGCAGCGATCCGGTGCCCCGTCCCCTGTCTCCTCCCCCGGTGTTTCCCCTTTTTGCCCTCACCGGCGGCATGGCGACGAGAGAGAGAGAGAAAGGAGAGAGAGGCGACGGCGATGAGGATCCGCGATGGCGACGACCAGATCCGTCCACCGCCGCGGTAGCCGTCGGCCACCAGCCGGCGACGGGCGAAGACGGCTTCGTCACGCCGCGACAGCCGGCGGCCACGCAGCGGCTAACGGGCTCGGCTTCCGCGACGGAGACGGTGACGATGACCCGGCGACGACCCCACATGCGCCTCGGCTTCCTCCGCTGCCAGCGGCGCCACCGCCGGCGCCGCCACGGTCTCCTGGCGGATCTGGCCGGCGGGGGTGCCAGATCCGCCCACGATGGCGCCGGATCTGCCCCCTCCGGCCGACGGCGGCGGCGAGGGGAGAGGGAGACGCGAGAGGCGGCGAGAGGGGGAGAGAGAGAGCGGCGCGGCGGCGAGAGGGAACGCGTGCGGCGCGGCGGCGAGAGGGAGAGAGAGGGGTGCGGTGGCGAGAGGGGGCGAGAGGGAGAGGCGCGCGGTGGCGGAGAGAGGCGCGCGGTGGCGAAGAAAAAGAGAAGAGGGCGTGGTGGCGAAGAAAAGAGAAGAGGGGTAGGAAAGTAAAAATATGAGTGGGGACTTTGTGGGCTAGGACACCCATTGTGTACAGGAGTATCTCTACCAGGTTGCTTCAGATCTTGAGGAGTCCATCCAGGGATATCCTACACTGTGAGCTGAGTTTCTCTACGGTGTCCTCAGTTAGTGAGGACACTCTAGGAGTGTCTCACATTGTGGATGCCCTAAATCAAATCCCAGATGACTGGTAAGCTAAGGGCCCGTTTAGTTCCCAAAAAGTTTTTCCCAAAAACATCACATCGAATCTTTAGACACATGTATGGAGTATTAAATATAGATAAAAAAAAACTAATTGCACAATTATGGGGGAAATCGCAAGACGAATCTTTTAAGCCTAATTAGTCCATGATTAGCCATAAGTGCTACAGTAACCCACATGTGCTAATGACGACTTAATTAGTCTCAAAAGATTCGTCTCGCCGTTTCCCGACGAGTTCTGAAATTAGTTTTTTCATTCGTGTCCGAAAACCCCTTCTAACATCCGGTCAAACGTCCGATGTGACACCCAAAAATTTCCTTTTCTCCGACAAACAGGGCCACACCCTAAGCTCAACGGCATGATGGATGATGGTCTTGCAGCAAATCGCCAAGAGCGTCCAACCGAATATCCGCGGATGAAGACGGCCGATTACAGTAACTACTCCTGACGACTAACCTCTCCTTTGCTCTACTTGTGCATGGTTTGAGATTTATATTTACCAAACTACCAAAGAGTTTTTTCCTTTCCCATTTTTGCGGGAGAACACCCAGGAAACCATAATCCGATTGAGGACTTCCGTATGACTTTTGTTTTCCTCAAAGTTTAGCAGCATGGACTATAGACTTTTTGGATGTGTGCCTACAGGCAGAGGCCAGAGATGTAATCCATTTCCAATATCTAAAAATTGAACCAGAGATGTAATCCAATTTCCATTATCTAAAAATTGAACCAGAGCAGAGGACAGACCTAGGTATGGTGTGGCAAACTGGCAATAAATCTGATGGAATTAAAGCGCAAATTAAAGGTTTAGGACTGAGTTGGGAGTAAGGACCCAATTGCAAGTCTCACTTGTACAAATAGCAGGGACGTATGCAAACCTGTCTGTCATTATAGTTTCTTTCTTTAATGTTCGTAGAGATATATTTTACAGTATGTTAATACTACTGTACTTTCGTACTTCTAATTTCGACCATCAAAGAGTAATTCCAGGGGCAAATAGTGAAAAGAAAAACTAAACCAATTCCAAATCAAGCATTGAATTCTAAAACTTTACCTAAACTTCTTGACCAAAGCAGACAAACATGACTTATGTGAAGAGGCTTCAGCATAGATCATGTCACAGAATTCGGAGAAGCATTGTAAGATAACCATCCTAACCACTAAATCCAGTTAATCCTCTCCACCAACACTCCGGTTGCCCTTCTTAGCCGAGCTGACATTGTTTGTGTTGGCAGAGAGGATTAATTTTGTTTCACATGTTGATATGACACCATAATCAGCTAAACAAAGTTATGATCACATTATATACTAGTATTAATTTGTGCAGATCAAAACAGCAAGGCACACAACATCTAACAAAATCTATCAATTATCGTCTACAGCTCAGCAGTTCAAAGGAGTTAACAACATATAACCAGAGCAGAACCATTTAGCACGCATCAAGGAACTCAGATTATGAAGGAACAGGAATTGCTGGTTCAATATAAAACCATGTCGATAGATAGTGAACAGACCACTACAACTTTTTCTCAGCACTAGTCGATGTTCATTCAAACATTAAAACCACAGGTAGGTCCGAAAGGCTTAAATTACTAGCAAAAAAGTATAGTCCTGCCAACAGTGCAAGAGCCTTAGCACACTGAGATGGGATAGTCGCTCAACGGTTGGCCTTGGCAACACGCTCGATCTCATCCTTCTTCTTGATGGCGTAACTGTAACAAAGTTAGATCACAGATGCGTCAATAGCCTGGTTCATTATAAACAAAAAGCAAGATGTGGCGTGACAATGTGTTGTACCTGTTGGATGAGCCCTTGGCAGCATTAATAAGCTCGTCAGCAAGGCACTCAGCGATGGTCTTGATGTTCCTGAAGGCGCTCTCCCTGGCACCAGTGGTGAGGAGGTAGATTGCCTGGTTGACCCTCCTCAAGGGAGAGATATCCACAGCCTGCCTCCTCACAGCACCCGCAGACCCAATACGGGTCGCATCCTCCCGAGGGCCGCTGCAAACACAGATAATTCATATCCATCATTCATAATCACACTGAATACCAAAACTAATCATGTATTTTATATACCACAGCAACAGAGAGTAATGTATTTATAATATATACCAACAGGGAGGAGATAAACACTAATGCTTGAAAACCATGAGCAAAATTTGAAATACACGATACTAACAATTGTGCTCTAAAAATGCAACCTACATTTTTTTAGATTTGAATGCTACTAGTACAAAAGATTTCTTCAATATAATACAATTATGTTATTTTTGCCTCTACAACTTCCTCACCCCATTACTGGGTTTATCCACATCCACAACGTCAAGCCTCCTCACATCCCCTGATCAACTGCTCCAACACCGCGTGATGAGAGAAACAGATCTACACGACTCAGCGCATCTGATTCAAGTAACATGCATACTACAATCTATCTCTCTAGCACCACCACACCGCGCTGCGCCGCGCCATACCACTTCAACAAGGATGCCAAAGCAGAGCACCAGCCCACCCTGTGCCCTACTCATGGCGATACACATCCGCCGCATGCTCCAACAGCTCTACGCCGCGCCCACAGCACACACAGCGTCGCGGCGCATAACACGCGGTGAGAACACGATCCAAGAGCACTATTGGCCAGCAACACACGGCGGCGCAGCACATAGCACAAGGCAGCTCTACCGTACTATATGGAGTGGCATGGAATGGACGGCATGAATTGTGGAAGGCATAGGTCACAAAAAAAAAATGTAACAGGATGGTACACACAGAAGAGATCTTTCCTTGTGATCCTTTGTTTTCCCCCAAAATCTAGTATTCTCAGACAAATCCTCGTGTGGTGTACTAACAAATCCCGGTAGAATTTTACTGGTTCGAAATAGATTGGGCGAGTGAAGCGCGAAGGGGGGGATTACCTGTTGATGATGGCGTCGACGATGACCTGTATGGGGTTGGCGTCGGTGAGGAGGTGGATGATCTCCATGGCGTGCTTGACGATGCGCACGGCCATGATCTTCTTCCCGTTGTTGCGGCCGTGCATCATGAGCGAGTTGGTCAGGCGCTCCACGATGGGGCACTGCGCCTTCCGGAACCTCTTCGCCGAGTACCTCCCCGCCGTGTGCGGCAGGTACGTCGCGTGCTTCGTCGGGTTCACCGCCAGGTAGTCCGCCAGCGAGATGTCGTTCACCTGCGCCGCCGCCGCCGCCGCCGCCGCGTTCCGGGATCATATCACCCCTCTCAAACCAGAGGCATGGACTCCCAGCGACCCCGTGGCTTTATCTCCGCCACTTCTCAGTCTGGTGCTCCGCAATGAGCCTTGTTATACAAGTGTCCAGCCGTTGCCCATCTGGCTTGTGGTTGGCACGGTTAATGTTTCACAACCGAAACTCGTGAACCGGTCCTTAATTGTCATGAGCACGACCATCAAAACCATGTGCTCACAACCCACCATTATCAAGTTTTAGTTGGCACATAATTAATTAACCATCACGATTGACCATCGTGAGCTACATTAATATCCATCATTAAGTATAGTGAAACATTAGTTATCCCAATTGTGTGCTAATGTTTCAAGCATGGCTAAGCAATTATTCTAATACATTAGCTGAACCAATATATAAAGTCAACTAGTCAAATTAATAACCAAGGTATCAAGGAATAGAGTAATCAATGCAAACGGCCATAACAAAGGAATAGTTCACACCACCCGTGACATTCAAAATATAATGCACAGTTGAAATAAATAGAGAATTTAAATATAGGATCAACATGCTCAAAGGAATGTGTTTGGATCTGTGTGACTTGCCTTGCATAACGGTCTTCAATTAATCTTCTTGAAACTTCCGCGCCTCACGAACCTTCGAAAGACGGAAACGACAAGCTAAACACAAAACGAGGAAAAAAGATAAACCAAATAAACATACATATAAAGTAAACAAACATGTAGATTCATAATTTAGATGAATTATAGAGACTTGAACGGCCTCATTCTGACTTCATATGAATTAATATGAATTTTACAAGATTTAATCTAATTAAAGCCATTTAAAAAGAATTAATAAATTTAATTCAATTTATGGATAATTTTATATGTAGATCTTTTATTTTTACAACTTTAGAGACTTGAACAACTAAATCCGATGCTAAGATGATTTAGTTATGAACTTTTTAAGGATTAAACCGGATTAAAACATTGTATAAGGATTTTATTGAATTATGACGCAATAAAGAATTTTCTTTTTGAAAAGGAAAAGGGGAATTATTGCGTTCAGGCGGGCTCGGGGTTTTTACGGTAGATTCGGGTTGCACGGGAACGGTACTAAGGAACGGACGGCAAGATCGATCTAATCTAAAGCGAACGGGCCGAGAACAATCGATCCAACCGCGGGTTCTAAACGGGTGACGCGGTGCTGACGTCAGGCGATGAATGTCAATCACCGGCGGCGGTCTCAGAACCACGTGCTCGAGGCGAAGCGACGGCGCGGTAAGCGCAAAGACGGAGGGGCACCACGGGTTAAGAGCTCGGCTCGGGCGAACTCCCACAGGCGGCTTGGACGGGCGGAGACGGATACGAGACGGGACGGTGGCGAGCGTGGACAGCGGGGCGTCGTTCGGTCGACACGACGCCGGCGGGTGCTCCGGCGAGAAAACGGCCCCCCCACCCGTGCCGCCTCCCACGGAGGGGTGGAACGAGATGTGCTCTCCTCGGATCCTGATGGGGACGGGTGACCGAAGTACGACGGCTGCAACGGCGGGCGCGGCGCGTCGGTGATCGACGCGGCAGTGAGAGCTTCGGGTGACGGAGTCGGCGGCGCTCCGATGGTCTTCGTCGGCGGCGAAGCGGTGGAACGGGACGGCGGCGACACGCGATGCTGATGAAGGAGACGGCGATGACGGCGACGACCGAAGCAAAGCGGCGGCGAGCCGCTGGACACGTCGCGGCTGGCGGCGAGCAAAGAGGCTACGCGGAGGCGACGCTAGAGACCGGCGGCTAGGGCAAAGGTGCGTGACGGGAAGAGGAGGTCCCGGGGGTCCTTATATGGGCTAGGAGGCGGCGACGAGGCCCACCGGCTGACCGGCAGGAGAAGGAAAGCTCTAGGGTTGTTTTGAAGGAGAGAGATCCGATCGATCGAATCGATCACGATTTCAAAAAAATTAGCTCGGTTTCTAAGAGAGAAAGGATAGAGGAGATCGAGGAAGATTATTTCCCCTCAATCAATTCGGCTGGAGGAGGAAGGGAGCCGGATTTTGGAAGCAGATCGGCGGCGCCGCGCGGCTAGGGCACGGCTGCGGGGCTGGGGGAGAAGACGACCTGACAGGTGGCCCACTTGTCAGCGGGAGGGAGAGCGGCTGCGCGCGGCTAGGCCGCTTGCAGGCGCACTGGCGAGGAGAGAGAGAGGAGGGCTTGGGCCGACTTTCGGCCCAAAGCCAAAAGGGAAATTTAAAAACACTTTTCATTTTAAACTATTCATGAAATGCAATTCCATTTATTAAATACTTCCTTGCTCAAATAAATCCCAAAAATCTAGGAACTATAGAAACAAAGAGAGTATTTAACAAAATTTTATCTAGCCATTTTATTTGAGATTTAACAAATTAAAATTAGATTTCTCTTTTAGGCTTTTAATCATTTCTAATAATTCCTTTTAAACAACAATTTTATAATTTAAGGATTTTTAAACAAGAAAAGCACTTAACATAATTATAATTAGATCATTATTGATTAACTAATTACTAAACTGTTCTTTGTATCATTTGGAATTGAGCTCTGAAAAATCCGAGAAATTTCAGAGAGTATAATTAATCATGGAGAATTTAATAAAATTAAATCCACCATGCTTTATATTTAGGAAATTTTATTTCCACATTTAACTTCACTTGTAATTAATGAACATTAAATATAAATTCTATTAATAATTTATTAGATAATTTATAAATCCTAACGAAAATCAGGCTGTGACACCCGGGAGTTTTAGGACTGCAGTAGAAATAATGGCAGGGGTGAGAAAACAGACTTTGACATTTTTACGCCATGGAGACAGGCTAGAGCTACTGAACGGGCGCATGACCGCGTATTCTGCAGGTGCGGCATCCGGAAAGGCCGCAACACAAGAGTGACAAAGAATGCCCCTTTCTAAGCACCTTCAAGGCTCTTTAATCTTCAAAAACACTCTTCAAAGGAAATCTACTGTGAACAGCTTGAGCGTAATGAACGACCGCCGGTTGTCTTCAGGAGAGCCAGAGTACGTTTTTTTTAGGAGCAACCGAAAGTACCATTTCTCTTGTGTTCTATGGTCAAATCAATCTCAGCCAAATCTAGGTCCACCATTTCTACAAGGACAGAAGCGTAGACAAACATCATCACAAGAGAAAGACTCAAAACGATAAAGGTGCATAACGCACTGGCTTGAGCAGACCAAGAAGAAATAAGAACGATCTTTTAAGAAGGGTAAAGAGTAGATGCGCAGGAGGAACCCAATCACTTAGCCCTGAGGGCTGAGCAACGAAGACGTTGTCAAACGATAAATTTGAACGGGGAATATCCACCATAACTACGATGAAAGGAGGCGGCTGAACTTAGCAGAGAAATATAACTGGCGATCGAAACGATGCCAAGCTTCATCCCAAATTGCTCACCGGGAGAGATTCCACCCTCCGGCAGTGCCGGGGTCCCACGGAGGATACCGGAAATCGCATTCAGAGCACCTCCGTGAAACCGGTGACTAGCGTCTCATAGCCTTCAAACTGCTTGTTTATATGATACTCTTATCTGATAGATCATCTGACGGCGTTTCCATTGGGGGAGTGCAGATGAGTATTGGCATGCTCGTTAGGCTTGCCACATAATGGGCTTAGCTATGCGATCGTGGATGAGGGTAGACTTCAGTCGAAATCCACGTCCCTATGTTTGACCTCGGCCAATGGCCACAATGTCAGCAGAGGAGCAGCGAACTCGCGGAGAGTCTTGTTTTAGCCATAGTCTTTGAAGGTTGGTGGCACTGGTACGGCTGGTTTCTCTGTCGGTAGAGTTTTCTGGCGCAGCAGCGACTTGCCGGCCTGACGCTCGGGAAGAAAGCTTTATGGATTTTCTTTGAAAGTTTTTCCGGCAAGTTGATACCAGTCATGCACTACCCGCTGTTTTTCCAACAACAAAAGTGTTTAACAACAAGGTTAAGGCTGCAAAGGAAAATGACTATGCAATAGGTCTATATACAATATTAGTTCAAGTAGTCTCTATTATGAATCTTCCCCGGCAACGGCGCCTATATATGCTTATTGGTATTCCCAGCAATGGCGCAAAACTCTTCTGGTATACATTAATAAGGTTACAGAGTATCCGGCAAGCGCACGGTATACCATGTAGATTCACCTAGAGTCATATCAAGGGATCAGATTTTTTTATCCCGGGAAGATCAATGTAGAGAGAACTAACTAATAATTTAGATATTATTGTGATAATCATATCTAAGCATAGGGGTTAAGATAATCCAGGGTAGAGTGACACACAAGCATACTACTCATTCTTCATAAAAATTATTACTAAGTTATAGTGGAATAGGAAAAGAGAAAGATAATGTATTCCTATATTCTTTAATACATAGTATACAGATACATTCTTAGTATAACGATATACTAGCTAATATGCCTCTATGCGATGCCTCTCTAGGCTACTTCGAGAAGCACCCTGATTGCCCCCGAGTTTTTCCCCTTACGATAAAAGCTCTACATGACCATACAATCGGGACAATACGGTAGGAATACTCCCAGGGAATTTAACTTAGGATTATATACCGTCGGGTAGGAATAATCCCGTACTGAGCGTCATCAGCATCAGCTGGGGGGGGGCCCACCTCTCACCGCCATATAAACCAAAAAATGATTCCATATCTAGACACCACGTCTAAACTAGCTAGATACTACTCTAATATCACTCGTATGACATAGAGTAATTGCATAACAAACATGATACCCGCCCACAAAGCATCTCCAATAAGCTAGCCGTATATTCAGGTATAACATGAACATAATGTAAAGTAGGTACTCATATACTCGAGAAAGTATTTCAATACCATAAATTATTAGAAGAGTATTTCTAATAAAAGTTAACAAGCTTACAAAAGAGAAGAAAAGCCTCTAGAGCCTACCCGAACTCTTCCGAGCTTCCGGACTCCTGATTGTCACTCTATTCTATTCCCACTGCGCCTTAGATTACTACTAACACTAAACTTAGAGAGAATGAGAGACTATTGCTTGAGGTGTGTGAGTGAAGTCAAGTAGAAGGGAATTCCTTTTATAGACTTGAACTATGAGCGGTTGTTGACGGTGGAATGGTCGGTAATAGCCCTCCAAGCCAGTCACTTGGGCTTCATCTTCACCGTCCAGCCAAGACCTGGATCCAACGGAGGCGAGGGAGTTCGGCCGAACCTAGCCCTGGTTCGGCGAACCTTGGGGCGGCCCAAAGGCCATAGGTTTGCTGGCGGCCTCCTCTGTTGTTCTCTCTCCGTCAGACAGTGGATTTTGGCCCAGTTTGTGTGTGCAATTCTGAGTTCTTGAGGCCATTGATACATAAGTCTAA
>CM020188.1:11719894-11737043 GCA_009805545.1 Oryza longistaminata | reverse complement strand
GTCGGCCCGACAACATGCAATCAAATATTCATGTGCAGGAACAATATATATGAAAAAGCTACAAGAGCAGAAAATTCATACACCAACTGTTCAAATCTGCAAGGCTGGAACGAGTTTGGCGGTTTGTGGCAGCTATTTTGAATAATTGCAATAAGCCAAGTTCAGCTAATACCATGCCAATTCTATGCAATGTATCATATATGTTTGGTTAGGTGATTTCAAGTAGGCGTTACTCACCGGCAGATCGAATAGCCTGGGAAATCGCACTGCAAGCTGCAGCAGTTGACCTGTTTGTATAGCATTCATTGGAGACATCAAATAAGAAAGAAATATACAGCAGGCATCGGGTCGCGAACCTGAAAGTTTATTATGATAATATGTATTAGTATTGTCGTAATCAAGAATCAATGCAACAGCAGGTCTGTAGTTATATGATCTAGCGATCGCTGATGACAAACTGTACTTTTTGTGGCCCTACAGGTCGAAGATCCATTAATATACTTGTTTTGTTCAGGTGAACTGAATGGCTTCTCGGCTGTCGCAATAATAATCGCTTTAGATGAAACGAGCATAGTTTATAATAACCAGGTAAACAGAAGCATCAGTTTATGTATACTAAAATGCCTGTATTATCACAGTAAGTTCAGGCATAAAGGCGTACAAACCAGAATTCCTTGGAAGCGACAAATTCAACGGTTCCCCTGCATAGCTCAGGTCTGTCATCAAGCATCACGGCGCCTACCATCAGGCCCTAAGTTGCATATGTACTCCCTAGGAGTATCATTGCTAAATCCTGCAGAGTTAGTGTACTGTATTATTATACAATAATTCCAATGAACTTGACATGCTAACAACGTGGCAAGAATCAAGATACTTGTTGACAAAATGGATAGGTAAGAGCCAAATTATACTGGCTAAATCAGTGTTAGGATAACCAATAAAAGATGACTGGCCACAGACCAGAGCACACTACCTTTCTTTAGGCAAGAGCATGTTAAGAGTTTTAGACTTTAAGCATGACACACTGATTATTTTATACAAACTTATCGAATGCAAAGGTTTTCAGAGCAGGGGAAACCAAATATTTAGACGAGAAAGGGAAAGATTGCAGTTGTTCTGCTGTCCCATACTGCTGTGTAAGTTCTGGTTATGCCAAATGCAGCAGTCTATGCAACCAAACAATAAAATTCTAAAGAGTAAATTAATAAACAATAAATAAAGATTAATTGAAATATGTGTATCTTTGACACTTACCACATAAATTACAGATAAAGCGCCTTCCTTGATCAACAAATCTCATGAAAGGATTTATGTATGCTTTGCAACGGGAACACCGAATAGGTCCATGTCACCGAAGTCTACAAGCTAAAATATGGAGGAAACAGATCAAGGTAGAAAAAATATACAGCAGAAGATTAACATACTGAAACAGCATTACATATTATAATTAACAAAAAATGAAGTTTAGATGTAAAGTAAAAAAAATGGCTGGAATCTGCAATTAAACAACTCCTGAACATATTAGATGAAGATCTATGAACTACACCAATTGCGGATTGCCAAAAATAATATTATGATCTATCTTCTTTTCTGTAGGTTAGGTGTGCTTGCATAGTTGCAGCTTTGCATATATCAATGTGTTTACAAGTTAAACCATTGAAACTGTCATTGAAATTTAATTAAAGGTATGGCATTAGGATAATGAGATCAACTGTGTAATCATGCGTAAGATCTCGCATCCGACATCCCCGGCCGAAAGGTTAGGCAACACTAGGCGCCTGGGTCCAAATTCCGTTTACCAAACAAGATGTCGAGAGGCGAACTCTGTAATTCCCCCCCCCCCCCCCAGCAAAAGTGATAGCGGCTGTAGCATCCGTGTGGAAGAGGGTAAGCTTTCGGCAACACCTTTTTCAGATTGGAAAGGATGAATACTTGTGTTGGGTCCCGCAGACCAGGATAGCCTCAGATCAAAACCTAAATGTGCCAGGGGTTGATCTAGAAGCCAGGGCAATAAGTATTCAGGAATTTGAGCGCTATTGTAGCTAAATAACTCTGCCACCTGAATACTTGATTCATTAAATATCCACTCATATAGGGCCTGTTTGGGGAAGTTAAGGCCCTGTTGGGGAGCTTGTCCTAGCTGCAGTTTTTCCAAAGCTGCTTCTGCTAGAAGCTGCCCCAAACGGTCCACAGCTTCTGAGAATCTGTAGTTACGGATTCTGAAAATAAACTAAGAAGCCAGAAGCTGGAGAAGCTGGGTTTCAGAGCTTTTCCAGATTCTCAGAAGCTGTGGACCGTTTGGGGCAGCTTCTAGCAGAAGCAGCTTTTGGGAAAAGCTGCAGCTAGGACAAGCTCCCCCAAACAGGGCCATAGTTCTAGAGGTGGATATGAAGTATGAACCAAAGGCATGCTTTTTATAACAATAAAGGAGTAGGTAATATATGAACTAAATTGGTTGAGCTATATCCATGTAAATGTTTCTCTTAGGTGCAAAAAATGATATAAAGTACCTGAATAGGTTCCTCAGATGGGTGAGGAAGAGAAAACGGCTGAACCATTAGAGATAAAGCATGCCTGATGTTGTCAAGAGGTCCCCTGTACAAGGTATCTGATAGCACACATATTAGCACATGACTAAGAAAGAAACAAATAACCCAGAGAAACAAGAAAACAAAGAATGAATGAACAGATTTACCTGATTGACAGTACACCGCATCAAACGGGGACTACAGTTCCCAGTGTCCTTCACGATAAATTCACTCGATGCAGCCTGTAATCAGTGACACCACTCTTATATAGACAAAAACTCCTTTCTACGAATGAGAATTGACACCCACTTATGTAACTGAAGGTATAAGACATACCGGGGAATAGCTGCTTGACACCTTGACGGGTCTCAAAAAATTATGACTGATGTTTCTGCCATTGCCGTGGAATTTGATTAGGATCAATCTTGGATGGGGTTGAGACCTGGGTTCCAGCATGGGGAAATATGGCATTGTGGCATGGTAGGAGGCATCCCTTGGCCAAGTGTGTTTGGCGGCAGGCCAGGCATTCTCATCGTGGTTTGCATAGCACCAGACCCAGCTCCCTACAAGTAATTTGATCAAGAGTGTCAAGACAATGTCTAAGGTTTCAAAGCATCTCTGGCACACCACAAAAAGATATGCAGGAAAAGAATAATTATTGGTGACCAATCTCACAATCATAAGCGTATTATTCCTTAACAGTCAAATAACCTAGACAAAAATTAAGCTTTCAAACATGTTATCTAGGTTGAAAGAAAAATGTACATAACCTGTTAAGCACTAAAACATCCAGATTATCATCAAATGGTTGAAACTGAAAATAGATCAGAAATACTATTAACAAACCAAATTCTCTTTCTTACTCGTGGACGTGCATAAAAGGATCGGTGCATTGATCGATAATCATGAATTCACATATACCTATCCAATGCATAATGTTGAAAACTGGAGCGTAAATAACTTTTTTTTTGGTCCATAAGCATGAATTATATCCTATCCAATGCATAATGTCAAAAAATGGAGCGTAAATAACTTTTTTGTTGTTCCTTAGCCATTCGACATTAGAAATGCAAAACGGTATTCAACCTTCCAAAACCTCAGAAAACCATATCTTCCCAACAGAATGAGAGATAACAGTCAAGATCGAGCACCTGAGACTGCCACGGCGCAGCTCCAAACGCAGGGGCGCTACCCCTCGGCGGTCCCATGAACGGCGCCTGCTGCGACAGTGGCGCCGATTGTGCAGGAAAGGGTGGCTGCGCACCGGACGCCGGAAGCCCAAACTGGGCGCCCCACCGAACGGCTGCTGCTGTTGAGACCCGAAACTCGGCGGCATAGCTTGGGACGACGCTAGACCTGCTGCCGCAGGCGGCCCGGAGAATGCCGGCCGCGGCGCACCAAACTGCGGCGGCGCCGGCTGAGGCATCCCCCAGGAGCACCGAACTGCGGCGGCGCTGGCTGGGACATCGCCCCAGGAGGCCCCCCGAATTGGGGCGGAGGAGGCTGGTGGGACATCGCCCAGGTGGGGCGTTGAACTGCGGCGGCGGCGCTGCGACGCCGCCTCCGCCGGAGGCCCCCCGAACGGAGGCGGCGCCTGCGAGACCATCCCGGGCGGCCACCGAACGCACGTGGCTGCGCCGCCGCCGCCGCGGGAGGGCCACCGAACGGAGGCGGCGCCTGCGAGACCATCCCGGGCGGCCCACGAACGCACGTGGCTGCGCCGCCGCCGCCGCGGGAGGCCCACCGAACGGCGGCGAGGCGTGCGCGAGGAAGCAACTGGCGCGCGCGCGAACGGCGGGCCGGCGGTGGGCGGGCTACCGGGGAAGGAGGCCGCGCGGCCGAACCCGGCCGGCTGCGGCGCGAGGCGCGGGGAGCGCCCGGGGAGCGCGGGGCGCGGCGATCTGCAGGTTGGAGAAGGCCCCGGGTAGGGTGGTGTGGTGGTAGGGTTTTTGCGCCCGGCGCGCGGCGAACGGCTGCGGTGGCCGCGGCTGCTGCTGCTGCGGCGGCGAATACGGCGACGACGACGACATGGATCCCGGCGAGCAAGATCGATCGATCGATCGGGATCTGGATGGATGGGGTGGAAGCGAGCGTGCGTGCGTCGTCGGGTTGGGACACGGGGAAGAGAGAGGCTCTCGGATCGGGGTCGGAACCGTCTCGTGTCGTGGCCGTACTACTCCGGTGCACGGTGAGCCGGGCGCACGCGGGGGCTCGGCTCGGGTCCACGGTGGCGTGGGACCCACATGCCATTGTGAGGTGGAGGGTGGCGAGGAGGTGGTGGTGTGGACGCGGTGCAGTGGGTGGGCGGTGACGTGGCGGGAGGCTATTGGTGGACTGCGTGGAGGGAGGTGTCGGGGGGAGTTGGGGGGCGTGGCGCGTGGCCACGTGTCGCGCTGCTGACAGGTGGGGTCACCTTTTTGGGGGGCCAAATATTCACCTGACATGTAGGACTACCGTGGTTTGAGCTAACATCGTCGTTGGTTTAGAGCAGGTATAAACATATTTTAATAAGATAAAGATGAGAGAAGGAATAGTAGCGGGCTATAGATCTATAGCCAGCTACAGCACGAACTCCAAGACGCAGTGTGTTAATGGCAGGTGGGACCATATATTAATAATATATAGTAAGTAACTATTGTATGAATTAGCTATTAGATTGGCTATAGATGAATTGGAGCTGGTAGTGGGCTTTATACTATTGAACTTGCTCTTAGAGCACCCGCAATGGTAAAGTAAGGTGCTCTCTATAAAACATGTACATCTAGCAATAGACTAGATTAATAGTAAACCACCTCAATAGTATGTCCACATGGGTATCTATAGCTCTCTCATTAATTGCCTCGTTTTTCTCTATAGACTATCTCTAAGTTAGTAGATAGCTTTGCTCTCTCTCTTCATTTAATATCTTCCAAGTATGAAAATATGCTGACATGGATCTCTTGTAGAGGAGCATATAGATAACCATTGTGGGTGCCCTTAACGGCAAATTGGAACTGCAGTAATAGAGTCGCAAGAGCAGGTACAATAGCAGACTATTAGCCAGCTGTAAACATATTTTAATGAGATAAAAAATGAGAGAGAAGAGCAGCAGGCTACAGATCTGTAAGCCAGTTACAGCGCGGACTCCAAGACACAATGTGTATATTGACAGTGGGATCATATATTAATAGTATAGTAAGCAACTATTGTATAAATTGGCTATTAGATTGGCTATAGATCAATTGGAGCTAGTAGTGGGCTATACTATTAAACTTGCTCTAGCCTGCTATTGTACCTGCTCTTAAGTGTGGTCTCAGGTTTCATGTAGGCCGAGTTTAGTTCCAAAGTTTTTTCAAACTTCCTACTTTTCCATCACATCCTACACACACAAACTTCTAACTTTTCTATCACATCATTCCAATTTCAACCAAACTTCCAATTTTAGCGTGAACTAAACACACTCGTAGGCCGTAGGTTGGGATGCTACCTTAGAGGAAAGGAATGGTTCCGTAGTGTGTTGGAGGAGTTTATAGAGGAAACTGTGGTTTTAGGAGAGAGTAAGCCGATTTGTGTGATCTATGACACTTCAATAAAGGATGAAAATTCAGAGAAATAAGAGGATGAGCCTAGATGGGGCCACCATCGGGAAGACGTCATGGTTTGCGTCTCTATGGAGGGACAAAAAGGAGAAAAGTTAGGATAAGATATGAGATTGCATTGCAGTGAGTAGTGAAATGACAAGTCTTTATTATGCTGCAAGAAGATGAGATGGAAGGCTCGGGTTGGCAACAGGGCGGATGTTGGGCCAAATTCCCTCCACATAGAGCATTGCTCTCAGCCCATGTGCAGCCCAAAAATCCAAAGAATCTGAGCCATTGATTCACTTCTGAATGGATGGTGAAGATTGCCTCATCTCTTTGGGGATGAGAAGAAAAACCCTAGCCTCCTTTGGGAGAGTGTGAGCAGCAGCAGCCATTTGAGGAGAAAAAACAAGCCAAGCAAGAACATAAGAGAGGAGAGGAGAGTGGAGAAGAAGGGTGCGGATTTTCAGCTTTGGTGGCTCTAACTCAATCTTCATCAAGTCAGCGATTGGAAGGTCAAACGTGCTTGGATCAACACCAAACTTGGTGAGTTTGTTCCTCACTTGGTGAACTTCAATCTAGCCAGTTTTGGTGGGGATTGGTTAAGTAGAGCATCAGATTTGGGTATGGTTTCTTTAGCTCGAGTAAGTGTAGTTTCAGCATGTACAATCCACGGTAGAATGTCAGTTTGAGGGGTCAAACGGTGTCTGATTGGGCTAGTTTTTTTATACTTCCTCTATTTCACATGTAAGTCATTCTAGCATTTTCCATATTCATATTGTTGTTAATGAATCTAGATAGATATATATGTCTATATTCATTAACATCAATACAAATGTGGGAAATGCTAAAATGACTTACATTGTGAAACGGAGGGAGTAGCTTGGAAGGGACTCATAGACCATCATTTCTGCCAAGTTTTCGTGCAATTTGCATCGTGGTTTGAGAGATCTCAGCGAGAACCAAAGAGGACAGAATCTGCAATTTCTCTATTTGTTTGTTGATATACCTCTTGTTAGCTTTAATGATTGGTGTTGATGATGCCAAGTGTTAGCTTGATGTTATGGATGTTGTTGTGATGTGCCTCTAGATGTTCTAGAGAAGACTCCATTTGTACCCATTGTTGATTATAGTGGAAGCTTGGAGTGGACCGTTGGTCCCGTGGTTTTTTACTCCTCACACCGAGGAGGTTTTTTCAACGTAAATCACCGTGTCTTTGTGTGCGTGTTTTTATTGTTATTCCGCTGCTGATTTGCTAGTTGAAACTATCATCAAAGTTCATGGCAAGATGAGGGGTTGATTGCGTGAAATATGTTTGCCGGTTGGTGAATTGTAGTTTGCACATTGAAAGTGTTTTGTTCAGCCCAACAGCGAGTTGGGTTGAAACGCCCCCGCCCTCGCTCCTCGACTTCTCTCCCGGTCTCGGCCCGCCAGAGGTGGTCCGGTGGAATCATCACCCGTCCCTATCCCTGCAAGGGACCCGACAAGTGAGCAGGGCCTCGTTCCACCCGGCTGGGCCACTGGGCAATGACCGAGGAGTACCGATGAGGGGCAGCGAGGATGGCGCGAGCTCCAGTGACACAGCGAGTATGGCTCGGGACGGCGACGCAACCATGACGGCTAGGAACGACTTTGACGGCAGATGGCAACGAGGTGCCCGGCGAGATGAGGAGGCACAGCTGGGCCTAGGGCCTAGGGACGGTTGACGACTAGGCGCCACTACTGCCGCCGTAGCGGATATGCCACCCCTAGAAGCGCTTGGATGCTGACACCACCACGTATGCTGCACCCTTGGCCGTCGCCATTGACTCGGATGGCACGTGTGGCCGCGGCCCACGCCTTGGCCATCGACATCGACGTGGATGGTTGCGCGTTGCCGTCGCTGCCCGCCGCCATGGCCGCCGACACCGTCGCCCGCGCTTGGCTGTTGCAAGAGGAAGATAGGCCGGCCATCGGTGGAGAGTGGTGGCTATGTGCGGTGAGGAAATGAGGATAGGGTAGAGGGTAGGGACATTAGGGTTTAGCTTTATATATCACTAGAACAAATGCGCGTGTGTTGCAACGGTGAACATTATTTTAATCTTATTATTGTTATAAGGTTTAGTTCTGTGAGAATTCGGTTGGATATATTTCTGTTTTTAGAAAATTATGAGCTGTAATTAGAAATCCGATTGTCTCAAGTTAGCATGCGAGTTTTTCTAAGAAATTTCTTATATGATTTCTCTATATTCCAAAAGCGAACGGACTTAAAAATAGAAAAATGACTCAAATACGAATATGTATTTCCAAAAGCAAACGAACTTAAAAATCGACTCATACCGGATGACGTACCAAAGTACCGGAAAAAACATCTTCAATTTTTATAATAGTAGAGATATGCTAGATGGGCCTTTTGGGCTTGCAATATGCTAGTATTAATAGTTTGATATACATCCTCGGGGCCCCGTGGGTCCACCGAGAGTGGCTGTCCTCCCGGCCCCGACCCCGACTCTCTGCGGGTCAAAATCAGCACCCGTCCCCGCCCCTGTAGGGGCAGCTGGGCAGGTCCTAGCCCCACGGGAGAAAATGCCACCCCTATCCTCGATCATTGGTGAAGAAAGAGTAAGTGCTATAAGAAAATGCAAGTGGTAAGAGCAAAGCTTTTGATAGATATGTGGTATTAGTAGCGAATGCTTTGGTGGGTGGTTTTTATCTTCATCATAGATTGAAAAGGTGCGAAAAGATAGAGAAATCCGTCGATTTTTTGGCTTAACTTTACCAAGCACATAATCTAAGAGGCATGAACTTGCTTGCTTTACTTTATCGGATGATTTTCTTAGTAGAGTCAGAGTATGTTGGGGGATGATGATCTTATTTTTATTTGATAGTTGCTGGCTGCCATGCTAAATAATAATATGAATAGTATTTATTTTCTAGGATAGTAATAAATAATATTAATATCCCCAAATATCTTTTTAAATGAATAATAAGATATTAGCTTCTTTTTACCGATAGGTGAACTCCTATCCATTGGGGTCACCATGTCTGTGAGAAAAGATTTATATTTAGACGATGGAGTAAATTACTTGTGCCATTCTATCATTCAACGTATGCACTCGTCAGTAGTTGTGCACTCATGCATTCGGTCATTATATAAATCCTTGATCTTAATATGAAGGACCACATCCAATTAGGTAATTTTTCATAAAACCGCCCGCTTCAGCACTTGTAACTTTATGAATAAGTTTTTTGTACTTTTCTTTTCATCTTCAGCTCCTCCCCGGACCCCGAACCATCTAGAAGCCTCTTCCTCCTGTTCGTGTCACATCGGCGTCTCTAATCTCCTCAACAACTATGCTTGTGGGAGATAGCTTGCCTAAGAGATGGAAACGAAGATCAAGTTCCAGTCTTCCATCTCAATCTCTCTCCGTTCCCTTACATTGGTGGACATCGATGATATCCGCTCGACCAATCAAGGGACTCCTTTAGCGTACATCCACGTTCTTGACTGAATCTGTCAGATCTACTTCTCTCGGTTTGTGGTGTTTGCAGCATTGAGGGCGCAGCTGCAAGCTTGCAACCAAGCGACAAGGGTAGTGTGCTAGCTCTCCCGTATGGTTTGCATCACTGTGCTTGCCGGAGGTAGCATTGAGGGCGTTTCCATCTGATTATATCTTGCTAGCTTTTTGTATCTGTTTCAGAGAAATTGTTGGATTTTTCGAGTTTTGTTTTGTCTCAAACATCATGAATTTAAACTGATTTTGCTCATCCATTAGATATTTAGAGAACTTCAACTAGCAGCCTAGCATTCTCTCAAGTTTCAATATGCATTTTGAATATATTATGATAGATTTATTCAAGATTATATTATGGTATTGTCAAGGTTATGGATACTACATACCTAATAGTAGTCGACTACATCTCGGCAGGACCCCAACATACTATGTCTTGTACGGAAACTGACCTCGGATATGGAGGGAAATCCGGATAAGGAAAGACAACAGAGTTCTACATGGAAACGACAAGAACTACTCGGATTGTATCCATATTAGTTTCCCTAATTCTACTTGGACAAGGGGACACCTACGGGTATAAATACAAGGCCCCTAGGAGGAGAGGGAGACAATCAACATACACGGAACAACAGAAGCCACAACATACAAGCCAACATACGCCAAGACAAGACGCTGGATATCGACTTCAGGGATAAGCACGGCTAGTCCCCTACGGTGTCTCCGGATACTGTTAGGAGAGACAAAAGCGCTATCTCTGATCTCGCCGGGCACGGATTCGAGGAGGAAGACTACCTTGTTGTCGACTACGAGTCAGAACTTCAGACCGCCATATCGACAACAATTAGATAAGCTACCCCAAATATTGTACTGGTGTGATTATGATAAATAAGAGCAACGACCGGCTTCGGCCAACAGGATGTAGGGTTATTACCTGGCAATTTAGGGCCCGAACCTGTATTAAAATCCTCGTCCCCATCTCTTTTACCTCAGTCTCGCGTATATCCTAGTACCAACGATCCCCATACTATGCAAATACCGGAATCGCGACATCAAACGTCGACAGGTATAAATTCTGCTTTCGCCTAGCTAGCAAGCATAAACCAAATTAGTAGAGTTGTTCTTTTATTTCCTTTGAGATTACTAACTGAAATGCAAAAGCTTTTGTTTGTCTTCTCCATTCAAGACTGAAACTCTGAACTGAAAACAACATTTTCTTACGCTTGTTATTTTACCCTTGATTGCACATAGCCAAATGTATTCATAGCATCATGTTCTTGCCCAATCAGAACCGTTTATCTCACAAAAAAAGTTACATCTATAACAACCTCATGTTCCAAGTGAGAACTATATATATCTTTTCATAAGGACTTTGGCTAATGAAGCATCATGTTCTTGCCAATCAGAACCGTTTATCTCGCAAGAAAAGTTACATCTATAACAACCTCATGTTCCAAGTGAGAACTATAGATATCTTTTCATAGGGACTTTGACTACATGAATATTGAAATCCATCTCCGGTGAGCATGGTCGTCGAGAGGATTTGAGCTACCACCGTAGTCCTACAGCATCGAGAGGGAGAAGCGTGAACTATAGATATCTTTTGACAAGGATTTTGGCTACTGGATGTATGAATATTGAAATCCATCTCCGGTGAGCATGGTTGCGAGGGGATTCGAGCTGCCATCGTAGTCCTACAGCACCAAGAGGGAGAAGTGGCACCTGGATCTGGATGGCTAAGTGAACAAGATACGTTGCCTCCTATCATAAGGTTCGTGTGGATCTATTTGTAAAACTGTCTTCTCAAAAGGTCAAAAAATGCAAAAACTACAGCTCCGCTAAAAACCTAGTAGGCCGGCTGGGCCTTGACCCCGGCCCGGCCAACAATCCATCCACCAATATAAAGAGAACTCAAGGCCATCCACCCCCATCCTAGCTCCCCCACTCTCGTTTAGGGTTTCCCTCCCCGCCGCCGCCTCCCTCATCCACGCGCCTCTTCCTCCTCCGCCGCCGCCGCCGCCACCGCAGCATCAGCCATGGCCGAAGAGGAGCTCCCGCAGCAGGAGGTCAAGCTCTTCAGCCGCTGGTCCTTCGTGGACGTCCAGGTGCGTTGGTTCCCCTCTCCTCCGTGCTCCACCCTCCTCTTGGGCCCGCGTCGCTTACGCGTCTCGGAACGGTGCACTGCTTTGGGTTGAGTTATGCGAGGGGTCTTGTCACAACTACACAAATGGTGACATGTTCAGCATGGGCACATGATGATATGGTGACATATTGTGGAGTTGTGTCTTGTGGGTACAGTGGTACACCTCTGGCCAGAGTAAAACTATTCGAATAGCCGTGCCCGCGGTTATGGGCGGGTCTAACAATGTCTTTTGTGATTAGTCCCACACTACTCATTAATAATAATGTGATAATTGATGGTAATTAATTTAGCTCCTGGTTTGGAATGGTATATTCCTGGTTTGGAGATAGATCTGTACAACCGGGTACGGTTGTCCAGGATGGTTGGGCCTGTGCAGCATGGTGTGCTGTTCAGTGTTGATTAATATTGATGATTAATTACTCTACTGTTTTACAATTCTCAATTGTTTGCTAAATGCTGCTGTTGCAAATGAGCCCTATATTATGCCATTCTTTGGTATCCTTGTGCACTTGCATATTTGTTGTGTGGCTTGCTGAGTATGTCATATGCTCACCTTGCAATAATCAATCAAACCTCAGTTGAAGACAAGTTGCGAAGGAGAAGACGTTTGGCTTATACCCCAGTTGAGCTGCCTGTGGGAGTGAAGCCGGAGCTTCGCTAGATTTTATTTTCCGCTGCAGTTTTCTTCATGGTGAGGACTAAGTGCCTCTTAAGTAAGTATTTATCGTCTCAGTTAATATGATGAATCTGTATATTAAATTGTCAGTTTGTGTATCTCGGCTGATTCCTGGACGAGGATTTAATGCACAAATAAGTTCGGAAATTACTAGTGAATTTCTAGGCGTGACAAGTTGGTATCAGAGCCATCTTGACTGTAGGATAAGCCAAATGGTCAAACCTTAAGGACTAATTTTCCGAAAACATGATTTGCGAAAATTTTTCCTTTCTTCCTTCTCCAGAATTCTTTGCAAATTGTTTCATTGTCTACTCCCCTCTCTCTTTCAACTTGAGTAGTTCTGAGACTAGTTGTTGAAACTTGAAGACACCAATGTGGTATATTTATGGAGGTTAAGTCAAGTGGATCGACGGATAAGAAGGTGATGGTCGATTTGAAGTGTGCAGGTGTCAAGATGGAATGAAGTTGGCATCCTACCTTAGAACCTATGCCACCAAAGTGTCTTTGAAGAATAGTTAGTAGGGTAGAACGTTTGTTGCTTGTTTGTGTGTAGGTACGGTTGCATTCCCATCATTGGTGAAGATCGGTGATGAGCGTGTATCTATACTAGGTTGCTTGCTTAATCAACTTGAACAATATAATGGTCTACACACATCAGATCAGTGTTAACCTGGTTAAGGTCTTGTCTTTAGTGTAACCCCTATCTTTCTATCTTCTCTAATCTGCAACAGATGGAGAACACTCGTGCCCGTGGAAGCGGAAACAATAACAATGAAGAGAATGCAACCCTGGCTCAAGTTCTGGCTCAACAGACTCAGTTAATGAACCTGATGATGCAACAGATGCAGAACCAGCTCAACCAAGGAAACAACAATGCTCCACCGCCGCAGAACAAGTTAGCTGATTTTCTTCGTGTGAGGCCGCCTACCTTTTCTAGCACTACCAACCCAGTGGAAGCAGGTGTTTGGCTGCACACTATTGAGAAGAAGTTGGAATTGCTCCAGTGCACAGATCAAGAGAAAGTCGTGTTCGCTTCACATCAGTTGCAAGGACCTGCTTCAGAATGGTGGGATCACTTCCGGATGAACAGAGCAGAAGGACAACCAATCACTTGGGAAGAGTTTACCGAAGGATTCAAGAAGACACACATACCTGTAGGAGTTGTTGCTTTGAAGAAGCGTGAGTTCAGGACATTGAAGCAAAAGGATCGTACAGTGGTAGAGTATCTTCATGAGTTCAACCGTCTAGCACGTTATGCTCCAGAAGATGTGCGTACTGACGAGGAAAGGCAGGAGAAGTTCTTAGAAGGCCTGAAAGATGAATTGTCAGTCATGTTGATCTCTCATGACTATGCTGATTTTCAGCAGTTGGTTGACAAAGCAATTCGACTTGAAGACAAGAAGAACAGGATGGACAACCGTAAGAGAAGAATGACTGTTTTCCAGGAGGCACAGGGTAGTAGCCAGAGGCAGCGTATCAAGCCACTCCAAATTGGTGAATCTTCTTCTACAGGTCAAGGACAGTCGCAACAGTTGAACATCGGTGGTGAGATCAAATCAGAAACTAAGGAAAGTAATGAAGTTAACGTCGAGCAAGCTAATCAGTCGATGCCAGTCCAGCAGGACCAGTCTCAAGAAAATAACAGTAGTGTAAGGGAGCAACAGGTATGTTTCAACTGTTACAAGCCAGGTCACTTTGCAAGAGAGTGTCTGAAGCCAAAGCATCAGCAGCCGCAAGGTCAAGTCAACAACATTGTCGTCACATGAGCTAAGGATGGGGGTGGATGGCCTTGAGTTCTTTTTATATAGGTGGATGGATTGTTGGGCCGGGCCGGGGTCAAGGCTCAGCCGGCCTACTAGGTTTTTAGCGGAGTTGTTGGTTTTGCATTTTTGACCTTTTGAGAAGACAGTTTTACAAATAGATCCCTCACGAAGCTTACAATAGGAGGCAACGTATCTTGTTATGTAGGTGTACGTCTTTTTTTTCTCCAAACCAACAAGACTTAGATCAAAATTAAAATTTATGTGCCAGCTTTTTAAACTGCTAAACAGTGTGTTCCGTGCAAAAACTTTCTATATGAAAGTTGCTCTAAAATATCATATTAATTTATTTTTTAAGTTTGTAATAATTAAAACTCAATCAAATCAAACGTTAATACCACCTCGTTTTGCGTAAAAAATTTAATCTTTATCTTCAGGAGAAAAATACATGTCACAGCCTGATTTTCGTTTTAGGATTTATAAATTATTTAATAAATTATTAATATAATTTGTATTAAATGTTCATTAATTTACAAGTGAAGTTAAATGTGGGAAATAAAATTTCCTAAATATAAAGCATGGATGGATTTAATTTTTATTAAATTCTCCATGATTAATTATACTCTCTGGAATTTTCTCGGATTTTTCAGAGCTCAATTCTTAATTTTAATCATACAAAGAACATTTCAGTAATTACCCACATATTAAATTAATCATTAAATGGTCTGATTATAATTTTGTAAAAAACTTTGAGTGTCCAAGTATTTTCAGGATTTTTCTTGAAATCATTTGAGCATTGGAAGTATTTTTAACAATTCAAAGATCATTTAAGTGATTATTTTAATTGGAAAAGTAATAAAAATCCTCCTCCTCAGCTTGGGCCCTTTTCAGCCCATTCCCTCCCTTCCTCTCAGCCCGACCGAAAGTCTGTTTGCGTCCCCCGCGCTACAGTACTCCATCTTCCTTCCTCTGGACAGAGCCGTCTGTCTCCAGCCCGTGCACAGTGCCGCCGCCTCTCCTTCCAAATCCGACCTCCCCGTTGCTCCTTTTTCCAAATTAGTTGCGGAATGGAAGTAGTGCGGGCAGGTACGTCGCGTGCTGTTCGTCGGGTTTACCGCAGGTAGTCCGGCCAGCGAAGATGGTTCGTTCAACATGAGCCTGCAGGACCGGGGTCAGCCAAACCGGCCGCCGTCCGGCCGGCCGGAGAACGCGTTAGCGACCCGGGCCCAAGAGGCCCACGGAGGAAAGACGGAGGAGAGGGGGAATCCCATCACACCGCTCAACCCTGACGACCTCGACTAGGACCAGCGCCTGAAGAGCTCTGAGATATCCTGGCTGAACTTGGAAGACGACTCCAAGCTCGCCACAATGGCTGTGATGCATTTGAGCGGGTGGCGCGTGGGATGCGGTGACGGTCGGCGGCGCGGCGGCGGGCGGCACTGGCGAGGAAACTAAAAGCGAGAGTGGGGGGTATGTATGTGTATGGGGGTGGATGGGCCGAGGTATCTTTTTATATAGGTGCGATGTATTGTTGGTCGGGCCGGGGGTCAACGGCTCAGCCGGGCCGTACTAGTATATGCGCGGAGCTGTTGGTTTTGCATTTTTTGAGACCTTTTGAGAAGACAGGTTTTACAATAGGATTGCCCTCACGAGCTTTACAATAGGAGGCAACGTATCTTGTATGTAGGTGTACGTCTTTTTTTTCTCCAAACCAACAAGACTTAGATGAAGATTAAAAATTTATGTGGCCAGCTTTTTACTGCTAAACACGTTGTGTTCCGTGCAAAAACTTTCTATACTGGAAAGTTGCTCTAAAATATCATATTTAATTTATTTTTTAAGTTTGGTTTAATAATTATAAACTCAATCAAATCAAACGTTAATCATCCGACTCGGTTTTGCGTAAAAAAATTTCTTTATCTCAGGGGAGATAATGTCACAGCCTGATTTTCGTTTAGGATTTATAAATATTTAATAAATTATTAATAGAATTTTATTAAATGTTCATTAATTTACAAGTGAAGTTAAATGTGGGAAATAAAATTTCCTAAATTAAAGCATGGATGGATTTAATTTTTTATTAAATTCTCCATGATTAATTATACTCTCTGAATTTCTCGGATTTTCAGAGCTCCAATTTCTAATAATAAAAAGAACAGTTTCAGTAATTATTTAATAATAATCAATTAGATGATTAATTATAATTATGGTTAAGTGCTTTTCCTTGTTTTAAAAATCCTTAATGGTTATAAATTGTTTTTAAAAGGGAATTATTAGAAAATGATTTTTTAAAAAGCCTAGACATAGAGAATATCTATTTTAAATTTGTTAAATCTCAATATAAAATTGGCAGATAAAATTTGTTACAATACTTCTCTTGTTTTCTATAGTTCCTAGATTTTTCTGGGATTTATTTGAGTCAATGAAGTATTTTTAATCATGAATATCATTTCATGAATTTATGTAATAGAAATAATGTTTTTAAATCTCCCTTTTGGCTTTGGCCGAAAGGTCGGCCCAAGTCTCTCTCTCCCTCTCCTCGCCTGCTTGCGCTCGGTCCATTTGGGCCTAGTCCGCCGCCCATCCTTCTCTCTCTCGGTGCGCTGACAAGTGGGCCCACCCTGTCAGGTCGTGCTTCTTCCCCCAGCCACCTACCTGCCGCCTGTAGCCGCGCCGGCAAGCCGCCGTCTTCCTTCCAAAAATCCGGCCCGCCTCTTCGGCTTCTCCAGCCGAATTGATTGAGGGGAAATAATCTCCTCGATCTCCTCTTCCTTTTCTCTTTAGGAAACCCGAGCTAATTCGTTGGAATCGTCGATTTTGATGCCGATTTGGTTAGTTTCTTTCAAACCCTAGAGCTTTCCATCTTCCTTGCCGTTCCAGCCCCATGGGGGCCTCCGTCGCGCCTCCTAGCCCCGCTATAAAAGGGATCCCGCCGGGACCGTCCTCTTTCCGCCGCATCCGTTTGGCCTTAGCCCGCCGTCGTGTGTAGCT